>CM062809.1:1268812988-1269281114 GCA_031772625.1 Pinus tabuliformis
TGGGAAGGAGTTAGGCTTGTCTATATCATGTAATTTCTCAGTCATTTTCATGGTTGGATACTTGGGATTGCTTGGCACTTCATTGTACATTTCATTTCTGCAATTTTGGCAAAGGAAAGACCAGGGTTTTGCAGCACTTGTTGGGATCCATGTGGCTCTGTGTTTTGATGGTGTTTTTCTCTAAGTAATTGTAAGTTCACTAATGTTTATGTGTATCATTTTCCCTTCTCTTTTCTTCTGAAATTAAACAAATGAGTGATTGAGGTAGAATTCATTGGACTGTTGTGCTTTGCCTTGTAGTTTTGTTTAATTTTACATGTTTTCATCTGTTTGAGGAGGACTCTTGAGACTCTCTTGCCCTCCTTAGCCCCTCACCAGTCTGATCCATCCATTCATTCAAGCTAAAGCATCAAAACGATTGCCTTCCTTGCCCCAATCAGAACTCTGCAAAAATTTGGCCTCATCTCCGGACCCAAATTTGCCTTTCCCTTTTTTCCAACAAATCCCTCAAAAACTCAAATCAAATCCTTGCACTTCATACCTAGCCTAAAATTAGTTTGTATTTCAGCCATCTCCAACCCCATTGATTATCTTTTGCTGAGATTGACCAGGAGAGAGCCCTCTCCTGTCTTCGTAGGGCTAGCTACGAGGCTGAGCATGGTTTGATGTGGACCTAGAACCTTGCCTTTTCAGCGTGAGGCAAATCTAGGCTCTAATAGTTACAACAGAATGGAGAGCCTTGTTAAAGTGTTCATGCAACCTAACTAAACAACAGTAGACCATAGCATGTTGCAGCACATTATCGGGTACAAAGGCAACAGAGACAACATCAGTCACAACACAACAGAGGAAAAAAAAGTGGAGAGCAGTTACGCAAGTGGGAAGGCAGAATTGTTGAGAGTTACAAAGTGTAGTGTTGTGGGTGTGTGACTGAGCTAAGTGTCATTGAGAGAAGATGTATAACACAATCAAGACTTTAGTTGGTCGAGTAGCAGAGAACATAATTCGAAGGAGAACTAGGGAGCTTAAGGAAATGAATTGGTACTGGAGCAAACCATATTTGTATTTATATGTATACGCATTTGCCTCTATTTTCAGTTTGTAAATTGTATGAAAAGTGGAACAATGGCTAGAGCAGGTAGTTGCCCATGTTCATAAGAGTTTGGTGCCTCTTAGTAAGTAATGGCTTGCTATCGTAAGGGGGTTGGTGCCTCTTGCGAGTGAGTTCTAACAAAAAAATTTATGTAATGAAGTAGGTGCTTAATTTACATCATAACAACAAACATATTGGTGGTTTTCTCCCTTTGGGTTTCCATGTAATTTTCTTTTTGTGTCATTATGCATATGTTGCTCATGTGATGGATTGTATGTACATGTGAATGCCTTATCTTGTTTTTAATTTGTATTGTGGATGGATTCTCTCACAAGTAACTGACAATAGTGAAAAGATTAAAGACTTATACTTAAAGTTTTAAGAACCTCACTATTACTGATTCAACCCCCCTCTCAGTAATTCCTTATTCCAACAATTTGTATCAGGGCCAAGTTCCTTCAAGAACAACTTAACCACTAGAAGGTAGATCCATAAGGAATCATGTCTAGACAAGAGAGTCAGGATGCTTACTCAAGCAAGATACCAGTCTTCGATGGGACAAACTATGCCTTTTGGAAAGTTAGGATGGAAGCCTATCTTATGTCCCTAGGAGTATATGTTTGGAGCTTAGTTTTGGTAGACTATGTTGTCCCTGATGTCCCTCCCATAGATGCAGATGGTAAGAAGGTGTATGGAAACAATGCTAAAGCCAAGAATTCCATTCTCTTTGGCCTTAGTCAATATGAACTTGTTAAAGTTATGCATTGTAAGTCTGCTAAGGAAGTCTGGGTCAAGCTCAATTAGAGTCATGAAGGAGATGAGAAAGTCAAGCAGGCCAAACTTCAAACCTTTAGAATGTGGTTTGAAAGCTTAAGAATGAGTGAAGAAGAAATCATATCAGAGTACTTCCTTAGAGTTGATGAAGTAACCAATATGATTAGAGGGCTTGGTGAAGCTATAAAAGAAGATATTATTGTACAAAAGGTCTTAAGATCTCTACCTATGAGATTTAATGCCAAAATCTCTGCCATTGAAGAGATGTCTAATCTAAAGAGTCTCACAATGGACTAGCTGCTAGGTACTCTCATAACCTATGAGATGAGAGCAGGCAAAGAGAAGTCTGGACCAAGGGAGGAAACATTCAAGGTGTCTGTAACAACCCTGGTGAAAATTCCATGTAATAAAAGTTAATAAAGGAAAAATAATAACCACGGTTGATGGGACACTTATTCCAAGATGAATATTGGGAAAGACATCCTAGTGTGGGTGTTCATTTGGTTATTAATGGCTAAGGAAATTGGCAAAGGAAATGGCTAAGTATTTGGAAAGGAAAAATGACATTTTTGGCACATTTATTATGAAAATAATGGAAATTAGGAGAAAAGGGAGGTGAAAGGTCACAGGTTGCATGTGAGGAGGAAAATGAAGGAAAATAATGGAAAATGAAGATAATAAAGGTCTCATTCGTAAAAAGGCTTCTAAGGATCAGTTGGTAACCTTTTGTCAGTTCAATTTTGGAGCTCTCTCATTATTCTCTCTCTCTCTCACATACACTTGGATACTTAGATTTTTCTTGGAGCACTCTTGGAGGGTGTGGCATACTTGGATTTTTGGAGCAAGAAGACAAAGGAAGAGCAGGAAAGCGCAAGAGAATATGAGGATCAACAGCTACAACATATTTTTCTTGCAGGTACCAAGTTGCATGTATGTTTTCATCACTAGTTTTGGCATGCATAGCATATGCATGTGGTTTGTTGGTTGTGATCTTTCATTGGCATGGAGGATGGTCGAGATTGATAGTGGATTGCTTAGCCTTGCCATTTCCTGGATAACCATGGTGATTGTGGATTTGTTTTCCTTGTTTTTTTTGGTTGGTTCTCATGTTTCCTTAGCTTGGGTTGAGTTATTAGTCCTGGAAGCCCTGGTTGGACAAATGCTCTGGAAGCCCTGTAACAACTTGGGTTGAGTTACTAGTCCTGGAAGCCTTGGTTGGACAAACGCTCTGGAAGCCCTTGGTGGGTTGAGTTACTAGTCCTGGAAGCCCTGGTTGGAAAAACACTCTGGAAGCCCAATAAAAGTTGTGGGTTGAGTTACTAGTCCTAGAAGCCTTGGTTGGACAAATTCTCTGGAAGCCCTAGAAGGCTTGGATAGAGACCAATCTGATTATGGTTTTGTGATGTCCAACTGTGAGGTGGAATCATTGTTTGATGGGTTGAGGTGGATGGCCTATGGAAGCCCTAGATGGTTTTTGATTGATGTGTTCTATGAGATCCCACATTCATGCTTGGAATATGGCACAAGGGTGAATGGTTGAAGAGAGATTTGGCTTAACCATTTTATGGTCGAGTGGAACGAGGAAGTACCATCTCGGGTTTGGATTTTGCATCATCAATATGAGGTTATTTCTCCTTATATTTCTATGAGTATTATACTGGATTATATGTCGTTTATATGGTTGTGATTTCATTGGTATTTTTGCTGCTATTATGTTGGTTATATATGTGTTTTATGACAGTATCTATGTATGGCTCTCATTGTGTTTTTACTTGTAAATGAATGATCAATGTATCTATGACCTAATGGATGAAATGGTAGTTAATATGTTGAGGCATCAATGTCTCTTAGAAATTCTCAACTAATTATGGGACCCCTATGCTCAGATCTATTTTTTACACCTGTAGATTACATATTCGTGATATGTTTAACAGAATTCCTGTCATGGCTAATAGGGGTCCAGTCAAGGTCTCCTTCAAGTGATTGCATTTATACTATCACTTCCTTGTTATTTTACTATTATGAAGATGTGATTCACTTCTGGGCAGTGACCTGGGATTTGGGCCTAAAAAAGTGGCTCAAATCTTAGGGATGCTGGCACAACACTGTGCAAAAGAGTCCCTAGACATTGGCTTGCAAGCCCGTGAGAGTGTCCAAAGGTCCCTGGATGTTGGCATGCCCATAACATGAGAGCAACTAGAGGTAAAGTGGACCAAAATATCATTGGGACCTAGGGGCTGGTTAAAAGAAAGGTTGGATTGGTTCTTGAGGGTCCTAATGCTAATGTTGAATGTTTGTATGGTGTGTTTCCATCGGTTCCACTTCCTTAAGGTGACTTAGGAGGTCGAATAATATCATAGTGGCCTCTCATCGCATGTTTACCCCGCTAGCTAGTTGCTTGGGCAGATGTGGGAGAGGGTGTTACAGAGTGGTATTAGAGCCATGGTTCACCCTCAGACTAGATGTGGTATGTGTTGTTCATGCATGCATGTCAGTTGCATGTGTATCTCTTATACTTGCATTCCATGTGCTTGTTGCATTTGCATAATGTTGATCATGGTTGTAGTGATGTCGTTATGTGGAACTTGATGTTGTTATTGTGGAATGCATTGTCGTGAGTGTATGACTGGTTACATATCAATTGTGTTGCTTACACATATCATTATTATATACTTTTTTACATCCTTGTATGTTGGTTTCATTCTTGTATGCTTGGTTTCATGTATCATTCTTGTAGGTTCAAATACAAGGGTTCTTCGTTTATGCTTGATTATATGTCCTTATGCATGTGTATGGTTCGTTACGCAATGCTTATGCATGTTAATGTTTGCATGTGGTCGAGTGTATAGTGATGTAGTGGTTGTTGTCATGCATGAAGTCGTGGTATGCATTGTTAATAAGGTCATGAATTGATGACTCGACCCTAGCTAGAATGATGGTTGCATGGTTATATGCTTATGTGTTATGTTTCTATATGATGTCATGATTATGTTATACATGTATCACGCTGATTTGTTGATCTTACAAACAAGGTATCCTCCCCAAGCTATACTAAGGTACGTTAGTTTATTGTGATTTGGTTTAGCTAACATGATATACCTTGCAGGAAGAAATATCAAATGGCTAGCAAGATGGTAGACTACAAAGACTCTCCTATGAATCAGAAGAGAAATATTGTGTTGGGAACTCTTTCAATTTGGTAGATACACTGAGAAGCTTAAAGGAAGAAATAAGGAGTTGTAAGGCATATAATGACATAATCATACAGGCACAGGAGAAGCTAGCAGAGGTAAATGTAGTGATACTTCAGAGTTTGTCAAATTTGCAGCGACAAGGACCACTTCAGATCAACCATGAGCAGGAGGACAAAATTAATGGGGCATATGGTAGTAGGTCACATGGTGGTCATAGGTCAGATAATGATGACATGGTTAGAGATGGAAGATACTGTTGGACACTCCAGATAGGAGGAGGGATAGACACATGTACCATTCTAGTTCTAGTTTTGACAGGCATGATGATCGATATCGTTATCATCCTTACAGGAGGAGTGATAGGGGATACTTGCTAGATGAGTTTAAGAAAGAAAAGGCACCTATATTTGACGGAGAGATGGATGCAGAGGCATGGTTGCTTGGTATGAAGAAGTTCTTCAAGTTGCATGATTGTTCAGAGAACATGATAGCCAGAGTAGATACATTCAGTCTCAAAGATAAAGCAAAAATTTGGTGGGAAGATGTGAATTATGTTAGGTGTATTCATGAGGAATACTTGACTTGGAGTGAGTTTGAGTGGATATTCAAGAAGAAGTATTTTTCGAAGAGATACTTTGATGACAAGGCAAAATAATTCTATGAGCTAAAGATGGGATCGATGATAGATGAGGAGTACACTAGCAAGTTCTTGGAGCTATTGAGGTATGTGCCTTACCTCAAGGAGGATAAGGCCAATATTCAAAGATTCGCTAGTGGGTTACCAAAGGCATTCAAAGATAGGATTGAGTTTGATGAGCCTAGATCATTGGAGGAGGCCATCTAAAAGCTAAAGCATTGCTATGAACAATCGAAGTGCAAGTCTGAGACAAAGCTAGACTAGAAAGGTAATGCAAAGAACAAGGGAAAATGGGACAAGGAGCGAGTAAGACCACAAGATTTAGGTAATAAGGAGAATGTTGCACCACCTAAGAGGTTCAAAGCATCTGATAAAGGATAGGGACATTGAATTGAGGAGCTGCTATGAAGAATTTGGTATCTACGGATAAATACTAATTCCCTAGATAAGTAGCCATATCTAGAACAACAATTTAAAGCACTTTAAGCACTTTAACCTTTTTCTATAAACAATAGATAAGACAAAGAGAATGAGAGGACCTACTTATACTTTCGCTTTCCTCTTGTCTCCTTTGTATCGGTCCTGTCGCTCCTTCCCGTACTTAACATGCTTGAGAAGTACCTGTAAACATCAACAGAAGACAAAGAACCAATCAAAGAAAAAGATCTATTGATTACAAGTAAATGGAATCAAATACATTCACACATATAAGCATCATATATCAAGATAAGCATATGGAAAAAGGTGTAAATACTTTATTGAATAGAAGGAAGAATTACAACCATGAAGCCTGATTTGAAGTCACTCCTCCAGCTTTGGTTCCATCCACATCACATCATAAGCATGACATTTCGGTAGCATAATGACACTTACAATAGTCTCAATTCTCAAACTAACATTATCTCCTTACAATTCATCAAAGTCCAGCCCCTGATCACTTAGATGAGTGCTCAATTTATAGGAAGATGGAGGAGGTTTTGTCATCAATGAGGGTATTGAATGGCCTTCCATACTTAAAATTAGTTCCATGGAGGAAGGGATGAGAGGATAGGAGGTATCTTAACTCATTCCTCATCCATTTTCGAGCTCATAGGAGATGATAAGTGTGGGAATCTTCTAGGAGGCTATAGAAGATAAGAATATTCCCCAAACTCTATGTGAATTTCGCTCAAACTCGCCCAGCACAGGTCAAAGAGGGCCTAAGTGCTTTGCAGAGCACCCTGGCATGGACTTAACTGCTCTGCAGTGCACCCTTGCATGGGCCTACCTGCGCTGGTCCCTCTAGAGGTCATTTCAGGATGTCTTCAGGCCATGAAACTGTCTAGGAAGGAGGCATTCAAAAGGTTGACTTGTTTAGGGCATGTAGCAACTGAAATTAGGGTTTGATGAGCCCTAAAACACTGATTTGGATGATGGGAGTGATGTGCCCAAATGGATCTGTAACAACTTCCTCTAAAAGCATGAAGTCAAAAAATGTTAATGTCGAGTGAAATGCTTTACGATGTGATGAGGAGGTTCCAAAGTGGTTGGTGACCTGCATCGATTACAATACATAATATCATGATATTTTGATTTTTTCTCATGAATTACTGAGGGAAGGCATACCCATGCTCAACATATAAAATTTCATTATAAGTACATAGATAGTCGTCTACAGATATAGACCCATGATTGGAATGACCATCAATGTAAAGCCATTGTACGGATGATTTGGTACATTTCTTGAAATTGCAGCCCGGATGGATGAAACTAGATCCGGGGTCTTCTATCTCGTTCAATCGTTCACTCAAGTATGAGTCTAACCATGTGAATATGTGATTTGAAGTCGAACATGGGAAGACACCATCTGATTACCAGCCAATGATGTAAGCTGTTAACAGACGTGAGAGAAATCACCGATAATGATAATGATCCTCAAGGTACTACAGTACATTTTGCATGGTGTGAATGGATGTTTTGATGTTGAACACCATACAAAGTATTTCGGTCAAAGGCCAGTGATGTCAACCTATCGCTGGAAGCGAGAAACTTGCCATTGATGTATGCAAGCCTCAAGGTACTGGAAGGGTGTTTCTAAGTCAACTTCTTGGATAATGTGTTGATG
Source organism: Pinus tabuliformis (assembly GCA_031772625.1). Classification (NCBI taxonomy): domain Eukaryota; kingdom Viridiplantae; phylum Streptophyta; class Pinopsida; order Pinales; family Pinaceae; genus Pinus; species Pinus tabuliformis. Next base: position 1,268,820,791 of record CM062809.1, read on the forward strand.
TCGACAAGAAGCGACTTGTCGCAGGAGGGCCTTGATGTATCCCACATCAATGACATGAAATGAGTGTAATGATTTTGGAGATGGAATTTGACTGACGACACAAGGTTCAGGAATGGCGGTCATGAAAATGAAGGTTTATGGTATTACAAAGGATGAATTTTGATTGAATGACTTCTCTTGAACATGTCGGTGACACTGAAATGAATTGGTAGCATTGACCCAAAACAAAGTGATGGATGGTATGATAGACCAACAGTATGATAACAATCAAGCTGATAAGCCAACCCAAATAGTCACGGTGATGAAGTGAAAGTGTCATGTTCAAGAGCAACCTGCTACCATAAAGTGGTTTACCCTTTTTCCATTTTCCCCAGTCATTACTGACCAATACCTCTTTATTTTTTATCAAGCTTGAGGAGGATAACATATGCTTGTTGTATAATTCCACCCTTCAGGTGAATCCATCGCTATGTGATGTTTTAACAAGTCTAGCGAAGGTGAAACTCGGTCTTGTCATGATGGACAAGTTTGTCACTATTTGATGTTTTAATGAGTCTAACGACAATGATAACTCAATCCTTTTCATGTTTAGAGAGTTTGAAAAGGGACAAAAAGAAAACTCCACAAGTTCTTTTTCATATATTTGTCTCTCAAGTCTGAAAAATCATAAAACAATACAAGAGAGAACTTATTGACCATGTTCGGTCAACGTATTCCTTTTTCGTAAATAATCTATCTTATTCTCAAAAAGGGTTAAACTTATACTGTGTAGATGTCATTTCCAATCCGTTAATAAGCTGAAAAGAACAAGCACTCGACAATCTTTTCATATTTCAAGAGTCTGAAAAGAGCTTAAAGAGGATTCCACTTAGAGGAATGAGTGGTGTCTAGCATAGGAACTGGTTCCGGTGATGTTGGAACTTCTCAAAACATGTTGATTTATGTGAAGAGGCTGGCTAATAAGACCACTCATTGCAACTATTCCTAAAAAAGGATAAAACAACCAAGTGAAAGCGTATGATCGGCCAAGCAGATAGTGATAATGGAAGGAGAAAAACCAAGTCTCATCTGACGGAAGAGGCTGATAGAATGGCAATCGCGAGGGTTAAAATGGATATGGGTTCAATTTTACACAAGCTTGAACCATAGGGAGCTATGCTTGGATTCAGTTTCATGTTTACACAAGCTTGAAACTAAAAACTATGCTTGGATTCAGTTTCATTTTAGACAAGCTTGAAACGAAGAACTATGCTTGAATTCAGTTTCATTTTTACATAAGATTTAAACGAAGAACTATGATTGAATTTAGTTTCATTTTTACACAAGCTTGAATCATGAAAAACTATGCTTGAGATTGGTTTACGTGCCCCCAACATGATGACTCGATTCTAGGTGCATGCCCCCCAAGCTTCATTACATTCACCTAAGTAGGCTACTCATGGCTATCAAGTTGATGGAATGAAGGTTCATTTATGAGATCAAGTGAAAGACTCGACTGGGATTTTACGAGATCTACTCAAAGACTCAACTTGAAAATTTTCTCCAGGAGACCTTGTTTCATTTTTTAATGAGCTTGACACAAGACAAGGAACTCTGCTCAGATTCCTTGTTTCATTTTTTAACGAACTTGACACAAGACAAGGAACTCTTCTCATACTCCTTTGTTTCATTTTTTAACGAGGTTGACACAAGACCAAGAACTATCCTCATATCCTTGGTTTCATTTTTTAACGAGATTGACACAAGACAAGGAATTGTCCTCATATCCTTGGTCACAACTCATAAGAGGTCATGACTTCCAAGAGGTTCTCATTAGATGGGAGAAAAATGATCTGGAAGGGATCCATAGCAAGGAATCCATTAGAGAGATGTGGTTCCAATGCCCTCAGTACATAATGTACAACATCATAGAATTGATCGTCAGTTGATGTAGGCATGGAACAGGTTGCCACATAATTGACCTGTGGCGTGGAAGATACCATTGGTGCAAAAGGACCATTTAGGGAAGACGGTTGACTGGAAGCCATATTTGGATCAGGAAATGAAAGCTGGTCAACGGTGACAATTTTGCCTTCATTTGGGAAACACATCACTTGAAAGAGTGTTGAAACAATAGCTCCCATGTCATAAACATAGTCACGCCCAAGAAGTAAATTGTAATCTAAAGGGCCTGGGACTACCATCACATTGACATAAACAATTTTCCTTCTCAAAGTAATAGGCAATTGAGGGAGGATCCCTAATGGTTGAATGGTTCCTTTGTTAAAGGCAATAGATTCTGGGTAACAGGCACAAGCGGCGGCGAACTGAGTGCTTGCCAAGCAGTTGAGGAAAGGATACTCACAGATGCACCTTCATCTATAATAGTGCCAGATACAATCATATTACAAACCTGTACTATGATCTGGAAAGACACATAAGGAGGAAGACGAAATCCTTCCAGTCGATTCCAATCAAAGGAAGTGACTAGACTACTTGGATGGGGTACTGTAAGAACGAGAGAATTATCCCCTTGAGTTCCGACAACGGGAGGATTTTCCTCCTGTCTTGATGGAACAGGAGGATTTCCCCCAAGCTCATTGGAATCTGAAGAAACAAAAAGAACCTGAGTGGTATCATATTCACTCTCTTCGGGAAAGGTACGATTAACTGAAGGTGAAATCGGGTCAACTGTTTCCTCGACTTGTGGTTGGTCAGATATAGACTTATGGCATTCACATTCAGAGAGAGTGAGTTTGACTGATGGTTGATTTAGGTCAGTCACTTTATCAACTAGTGAGGGATTAAGGGAGAGTCTCCTGTAACCAAATGGAAGTCGCTGCGGTGAAGTAGGACGATTATCCAACACTTTTTTGGCTTCATCCAGATAGGGACAAAGGTGAATGGGGTGATTCCCTTCACATAACCTACAGGGAAACTTAACTTTACCCTTCTTTCCATGAACTTTACTACCACTAGTTGATGGTGTGTCACCAGCATGATCTCTAGAAGTTGATGACACAGGATGTGTGGATGGGAATACCATTCTTCTAAGATTTGAGGAATACGGGAATAATTTCGAAGAAGATGGTCTCTCGCACAAAGTTTGCATGGATATCGAACTTTGTGAGGCTTGACAAACAATTTCTCATCAGATGTTGCATTCAAAGCAATGGTTTCTTGGTTGCCCCTTTGTTTAATTTGCTTCTTCTTCTTCTCTCTTAGCCACCTAGTTACTAGTACCAATTTCACTAGGTGAAGAGGAAAAAGGGGAGGAAGAAACCACCGAGGAAGAAGGCAAAGGGTCAACTGGAGGTTGATTTTGTCTAGTTGGAGGAATACTCGATTGCGGAGAAATCACGACATTTTAAACCAAGGAGGTTGAGGAGAACCATACTGGCAAGCCAATGGTAAATCCCGGAAGGGACAATGTAGCCATATATGGAGCACCAATATTTCCAAAAGGAGGAAAAGGACTAGGATTCCCATCAAAAGGAATTCCTTGATTAGTGGACTCTAGATTTGTTGCTATATGTCTCAACTTAAGAACAACTAAGGAGCGAGCATGGAGGATGTTACGAACGGCCAATTAATTTTATTTTAATCAAAGTAACATAACAAAACAAAAGAGGGATAATCTAGGAAAAATGTTTACCAAGCAATTGTGAACTGCAGAATACCTCCCGGCAAACTGAGAAGTACGGGCTGGCAATCTCCTCGAATACTGTGTTCAGTGTATCACATTGTACAAGGCGGGCAACTCGGTTACCTAAGGATGGATAGCAACCTAGTGTTGTCCTCCCATATATACCTGAAAGTACGTGGAGGCCCAATCCGTATTAACGCTATCTAATGCAAAATTGCACAGTGAGAGCATTCCCATATACTTTACGTACTGTAACACTACCCTATATACCCAAAGGTACGTGGACAAGCTATGATATACTCACGTACGTGGAAAGAGATATCACACTTGGGATGTATTGCAAACAAGTTAGTGATAGCTGCTATGTTTTTTGATGCCATAACACGTCTCTAGCCTAGAACCTCTAAATGTTTTGAGTTAGGTGACAATGCTCCATTAGGTTAATTGATGTTAATTTTAAGTTGATCTTGCTTAAGAATTTGCCTTTCAAGGTTCACCACGTGATGTATTTTCAATTCCTAGAATGCAACTAATATGATAAGCATTCTTTTTCATTCAATTTTGACAATGAAAACCTTAGCTAGTAGGGATAGAGCAATCAGATCTTTGACAGAGAGCAAAGAGCACACCTAATGCAATTTCCCTAGCTATTCCTATCAAGCATTCCCAAACTTTAATATGCACGATGCATGTTTTTCTTTTCAATTTCCTTAATGTTAAACTGAACAAAAGGAAACTAATGCACATACAATCAATCATTTTTTTTACAAGAACGAGTACTTTACGACAGTTTTGTTTTGAAGGAAAAGAATAATTTTACGACGCTTTCTTTCGAAACTTTGATGATGAATCGATAATGACAAAGGGATCTTTTAAGAAACATTAATCAATCAAGTCAAAGTAGGGCTAGCAAAAGAGATACAATCTTGCCTTCAGAGACATGACATTCATTGATCATTCAACAAGCAAACAAACAAAAGAAATTTGGTGAAAACCCTATCCAAAGGTGGAAAACTGACCCAAGGAGGATCAACACAACCCTGAATGGGAGACAGTGCGCTTCAGAGCACTGTCCCTAAGCCAAGGGTGCTTTGCAACACACTGTGTCCCTCACAAGCCTATGCTGGTGACAGTAAGCCATTTCAAGAGGCAAGTAAACACAGTTTTTGACCAAAATTCACTTCAATAAGGCTGAAATACAATCAATGAAAGGAAGTAAGGTCTGCTAGAGTGTCCTAGGATGTGGATAAGCTACTTGGAACAATGATCATTCCCCAGTATAGTCGCCAATTTGTTATGAAGAATTTGGTATCTACGGATAAATACTAATTCCCTAGATAAGTAGCCATATCTAGAACAACAATTTAAAGCACTTTAACCTTTTTCTATAAATAATAGATAAGACAAAGAGAATGAGAGGACCTACTTGTACTTTCGCTTTCCTCTTTTCTCCTTTGTATTGGTCCTATTGCTCCTTCCTGTACTTAACATGCTTGAGAAGTACTTGTAAACATCAATAGAAGACAAAGAACCAATCAAAGCAAAATATCTATTGATTACAAGTAAATGGAATCAGATGCATTCACACATATAGGCATCATATATCAAGATAAGCATATGGAAAAAGGTGTAAATACTTTATTGAATATAAGGAAGAATTACAACCATGAAGCTTGATTCGAAGTCACTCCTCCATCTTTGGTTCCATCCACATCACATCATAAGCATGACATTCTGGTAGCATAACGACACTTACAATAGTCTCAATTCTCAAACTAACATTATCTCCTTACAATTCATCAAAGTCTAGCCCCTGATCACTTAGATGAGTGCTCAATTTATAGGAATATGGAGGAGGTTTTGTCATCAATGAGGGTATTGAATGGCCTTCCATACTTAGAATTAGTTCCATGGAGGAAGGGATGAGAGGATAGGAGGTATCTTAACTCATTCCTCATCCATTTTTGAGCTCATAGGAGATGATAAGTGTGGGAATCTTCTAGAAGGCTCTAGAAGATAAGAATATTCCCCAAACCCTATGTGAATTTCGCTCAAACTTGCCCAACGTAGGTCAAAGAGGGCCTAAGTGCTCTGTAGAGCACCCTGGCATGGACTTAACTGCTCTGCAGTGCACCCTTGCATGGGCCTACCTGTGCTGGTCCCTCTAGAGGTCATTTCAGGATGTCTTCAGGCCATGAAACTGTCTGGGAAGGAGGCATTCAAAAGGTTGACTTGTTTAGGGCATGTAGCAACTGAAATTAGGGTTTGATGAGCCCTAAAACACTGATCTGGATGATGGGAGTGATGTGCCCAAATGGATCTGTAACAGGAGCAGAACAAGGATATAGGTTAGAAACCTATAGAGTGTTGGACTTGTGGAAATGAGCATCGCAGGAGAGATTGACCACAAAATCAATTTTTGGCATTATGATACAGGTATGACACAGGTGTTGTCCTTGATGGCAACTCTCTCAGATGAAAGATCACAGTATAGCAGGTAAACAACAAAGAATGAAGAAAGAAAGGTATACGTAGGTTCACCATTGACCAAGCCACGTATACACGCAGGTTCAATGTATACAAAGTCACTTATACGAAAAGGTATATGCAGGTTCACCATTGACCAAGTCGCGTATACAAACATGTTCTCTATATACGAAGGCACTTATAACGTACACATGCACTTTCACAGAAGGAAAGGCGCGCACATGTTGGAAAACTAAGTTTTGGTCCATGGTATTTGGTTTGAGGTATTGACTGCAGGTATTGGGTCCAAGGTATCGGTCCTACATGGCTTTGGACCATGGTATTGAGAGAGGCCTAAACCTATATAAGGAGAAGAAGATCATTAGGCCAAAGGGAAAGTGTGCAAGGATTGAATATCTGATGAAGTGGTAGATCCAGTATGCTGGTTATGGGTTAGTGATGCTTTGCTTGATCTGAACCAAGGATGCACCTATGTGGATGATGATGAATGATGGATAGGGATCATAAGGCTTGGAATGTATTTTCATTATATGGTTTGATCATGGATAGACTAGATCTGAATTATTAACACATGTTTTATTGTATAAATGTTATGATTTGGGTATGACTGATGTTTGGAATAGCTGCAAAGTTATTAGTAAATATTTACAGATCTGTATGCGGGTTTGCTTTGGGAAAAGCGCGTATACACACTGGTTCGGCTCATCAGAGTAGCGTATACAATATGAAGTATGATATTTGAAATTGTAGTTGGATCTGGTTGTTGTTGCAGAGTTCTATGTTATGCTTTGTGTTCTGGTGACTGTGTTTTTATGATAGTATTCTGAATGTTTAGTGGTGATTGTTTTTGAGCTTCAATGTTGTTGATGGGTCCAATATGAAAATTGGATGAAACATGGCCTTCGTATTATAGTGTTGTGATCCAGGTGTATCCAGTCTAAAAATTTATGAAACGTGGTCCTTGGAGGAAGAGAGAAGGTCATAGCCTTTTGTAGGCCGGCAAATACGTACTGGTAAACATATCAGCCAGTACAAGAGCCAGGGGGTTGGAGCTCCCTTCCAATAGCAGCTGGAAAATGAGTGAAGGTTGTAGCCTTCATTAGGCTGGCGCTTATGTACTAGTAAACATATCGACTAGTACAAGAGCTTGGGGGCTGTAGCTCCCTTCCAGTAGCAGCTGGAGAACAAGAGAAGGTTGTAGTCTTCTGCAGGTGGGTGCCTGCGTACTGGTATGAGTCTGCACCAGTACAAGATTGTAAATGGGTTTTTCTTATATTAAAGGAAGACGGCAGCAGGTGGTTTTTGTCTTGCATTGGGTTTCCACCTTATATCATGGTGTTCATGTGTGTTTCTTATGTGTGATGATCTGTTCTATTTTTATTGCACCTGGTTATTGTTTACATGGTTAATGAAGTTCTAATGCACTGATTAAAGATCAACATATGATGAATTAACTGAATCATAAGTTTGCTGGATATACGCTAGTTGCATTAAACACAGTTGTGTGTACATGCGGGTTCCCTTAACTGAAGTAGTGTATATGAATCTGATTATGAAAAGAAGAAGTTATTGATTTGCTAATACTGATTCACACCCCCCCCCTCAGTATTATTTCCAACAATTGGTATCAGAGCAGGTCCTTTGGTAGAAGCTTGATCGCTTGAAGGAGATTCGTAGAACAATGGGAAAGAAAGTGTGTCAAAAGAAGAAGACAACTCAAAGGAACAGTGACAGCCTGCCATTAGGTGGAAGCAAGTATTCAGATTCCGAATCACCTCAGATTGAATATGAACAAGCAAATGAAGCATCATATAAAATCATAGATCAATAAGATCTATTTAACAAAAGGGAGAGTGCCCTCAAAGAAGAAGTTACCAGCTTAAAAGCTCAGCTGGAGTGTGCCTTCAGAGTACGTCAAATGCTGCATGAGAAGAATGAAGAACAAGAAAATGAGGTTCTCAAACTAAGGCAACAAATGGAAGAAGGAAGAAAGTCTGAAGAAATATTGAAGAAGCAATATCTGGAAAAGGAAGAACAACATCAGGTTGAGGTAAATATCTTGAAAGGTAAATTAGAAGAAAAAGATAAACTATTACGATTTCAAAACAATACTAAGATTTTGGATGATATTATTAGTAGTCAAAGGTCACCTACTATCAAAACTGGTCTTGGTTTTTATGAATCTATTGAAGGTGAATCTAGCTCACAAGGTGAGGCAAGGAACTCTAATGCAAAATCAAAAATGCTCAACAAGGAGATGAGAGGTCAAATCCATCATCAACCAAGGAAAGATAGTCTTCAAAGAAAATCTTTTGCTCCTAAATGTGGAGATGATAGACGGTTATTTCCTCCAATGAATAATGTTGAATGTTATGTATGTCATAATCTTGGACATGTTGCAGCAAGATGCAAAAGTAGAATGGTTAGACCGTCACACAGAAAGAGCATCACCTTTGAGGTACTTTAAGGGGTATTGTTTTTCTTGCAATATGTTTGGTGACAAAGCTGTTGATTGTTACAGAAGGAATATGAAACATGCAAGATGTTATGGATGTAACAAACTTGGACATATAGCAAAGGAATGCAGGAGAAGTCTTTGGGCACCATACCAAAAGGAGAAAACATCATCACAGTTGAAGATATGGAAGAAAAAGGAAGTATAGTTAGAAAGATGTGGCATAGCAGAGTATACAGACATGATAGACTCAGAGGGAGCTGAAAGTGTGGAACCTCAGTGTTCTAAATCTCATACGCAAGTTGCATGAAGACAAGTCATGTATATCCATGAGTTCGAAGCTACATAGTCGCGTATATGTCGGTTTTAGGAAAAAGTAGTGGGATAGACTCAAGAAAAATGGTTTGATATGATTCAGTCAATTATTTGCTCTATTTGATAATGGTTACAATCTACTGATGATGTGTGGAAATGTGTTGGTACTCATAAGATGTTGTTTAGAAGTGCTTTTGATCCTAACTTGATGATGATGATGTCTTGATACTTCTTGCTGATATATGCATGATCAGATCTGACAGTGAACAAATGGAATAGGTTCAAGGGGGAGCATATGCTTCGAATAATGCATTGTTGGCATTATGGTTAGAAGTCTTTGGTGATGATGCTTATGTGGCTAAATGATACATCTTGCTACTTATTTTTGGTTGGTCAAGAGAATGGTATTGCAGGTTACAGGTCCGGATGCTATTGATAGATGCTTATGGTGCAGATCATATATGGTGTATGATAGTTGCTGATGACTATCATGGTCTTGTTTAGATTGTTGGTCTTTGTTATAAAAGTCATGTATATCATTTGATGTAAAGGTCATGAAACGACCTATTTTGTTGCCCCACTATGCATGGGATGGATAAAGTAATGTTCTTATTTTGACATGTATAAACATTTGGTATATCCCCACTTGGTTGGGAGATTGATGTATGTATGAGTCATTGGTGATAGGAAGGTCATACTCACTTAGTTGAGTTGTAGAGTCATGTTATTCTTTTGAAAAATATTTTTGCAGACTCTACAGGTGCTCAGGGGGAGCATGGATGGATTGGTACATCTTGGCATGTACGAAGGGGGAGCTCAATCAGAAGATTTCAGCATGTACTCAGGGGGAGTATGGACAACAGAATGTATATCAAGGGAGAGAATATCTTGGTCCACCCTTTGCCCTTGATATCAAAGGGGGAGAGTGAGTTGGTGTGGTTGTTGCCATCAAGTCTAAAGGAGGAGATTATTGGCATTATGATACAGGTATGACATAGGTGTTGTCCTTGATGACAACTCTCTCGGATGAAAGATCACATTATAACAGGTAAACAACAAAGAATGAAGAAAGAAAGATATACGTAGGTTCACCATTTACCAAGCCACGTATACATGCAGGTTCACTGTATACAAAGTCGTGTATACAAAAAGGTACGCAGGTTCACCATTGACCAAGTCGCATATACACCAAGGTTCTCTATATACAAAGGCTCGTATAATGTACACACACACTTTCACAGAAGGAAAGGCGCGTACATGTTGGAAAACTAAGTTTTGTTCCGTGGTATTTGGTTCATGGTATTTTGGTATTGGTCCATGGTATTTGGTCCGAGGTATTGACCCCAGGTATTGGGTCCAAGGAATTGGTCGTACGTGGTTTTGGACCATGGTATTGAGAGAGGCCTAAACCTATATAAGGAGAAGAAGATCATTAGGCGAAAGGGAAAGTGTGAAAGGATTGAATATCTGATGAAGTGGGAGATCCAGTAATCAGGTTATGGGTTAGTGATGCTTTGCTTGATCTGAACCAAGGATGCACCTATGTGGATGATGATGAATGATAGATCGGGATCATAAGGCTTGGAGTGTATTTTCATTATGTGGTTTGATCATGGATAGACTAGATATGAATTATTGACGCATGTTTTATTGTATAAATGTTATGATCTGGGTATGACTGATGTTTGGAATAGCTGCAAAGTTATGAGTAAATATTTGCAAATCTGTACGCGGGTTACCTTTGGTAAAAGCGCGTATACACGCTGGTTCAGCTCATCAGAGTAGCGTATACAGTATGAAGTATGATATTTGAAGTTGTAGTTGGATCTGGTTGTTGTTGCAGAGTTCTGTGTTTTGCTTTGTGTTCTGGTGACTGTGTTTTTATGAAAGTATTCTGAATGTTTAGTGGTGATTTTTTTTGAGCTTCAATGTTGTTGATGGGTCCAGTATGAAAATTGGATGAAACGTGGCCTTCATATTATGGTGTTGTGATCCAGGTGTATCTAGTCTGAAAATTTATGAAATGTGGTCCCTGGAGGAAAAGAGAAGGTTGTAGCTTTCTGTAAGTTGGCACCTATGTACTGGTAAACATATCAGCTAGTACAAGAGCCAGGGGGTTGGAGCTCCCTTCCAGTAGTAGCTGGAAAATGAGTGCAGGTTGTAGCCTTCAGTAGGCTGGCGCCTACGTACTAGTAAACATATTGACTAGTGCAAGAGCTAGGGTGTTGTAGCTCCCTTCCAGTAGCAGCTGGAGAATGAGAGAAGGTTGTAACCTTTTGTAGGTGGGTGCCTGCGTATTGGTATGAGTTTGTGCCAGTACAGGATTCTAAACAAGTTTTTCTTATATTAAAGGAAGACGGCAGCAGGTGGTTTTTGTCCTGCTTTGAGTTTCCACCTTATGTCATGGTGTTCATGTGTGTTTATTATGTGTGATGATCTGTTCTATTTTTACTGCACCTGGTTACTATTTACATGGTTAATGAAGTTCTAATGCACTAATTAAAGATCAACATATAACTGAATCATAAGTTTGCTGGATATATGCTAGTTGCATTAAACACAGTTGCATGTACACGCGGGTTCCCTTAACTGAAGTAGTGTATATCAATCTGATTATGGAAATGAAAAGGTTAGTTATTTTCTAATACTGATTCACCCTCCCCTCTCAGTATTATTTCCAACATCAAGGTGGTAGGCCTCAAATATATAATGCGTAGGAGGCACATACTGTTGGGGATGTTGGTGAGAGCATTCCTCATATTTATGTAGCATTGGATAATAAACATGCAGAGCATCAGGCATCTATCATTGAGATGGACGATAAGATTTGTGATCAAGTTATTTCTATTTTGATTGACCCTGGATCTAATTATAGCTATGTTAGTGCTGACTTGGTGGATAAGTGTGCTTTGAGTAAGGATATGCATGCAGAATCTTGGTTAGTGCAGTTGGCTATGGGTACAAAGAAGCAAGTTCATCATTAGGTAAGAGTTTGTGCATTTGATTTGAATGGTATACCTACCGCAACACATTTAAATTTATTATTGTTGGTATCATACATTATGTTGTTGGGCATGGATTGGTTGTACCTTCATATAGCCAAGGTGGATTTCTATGACAAGGCCATTGACTGCTTGGATGACAATGGATAACCAAGAGTCTTACGGGGTAAGAACAAAGCCACATTAGTTAGGATGGTAACAACTATGCAAGAAAAGCATAGTTGTAGGAAAGGGTATATGTTATTTGTAGTGCACATTTCTAGTGACAAGGGTAAGTAAGTTTAGGATGCAGATGTTTTGAGCAGGTACCCAGTTTTACAACAGTTTAAGGATGTATTTCTTGAGGATATTTCAGAGTTGGCACCTCATAGGGAGGTAGACTTTTCTATTGAGTTAGTGTTAGTTCTGCTACATTCTCTAAAGCTAGAGGCCAACTTGGCCCTTGGTCGTGCTCAAAGAAAGGCTCGTGGTGGTTGCCCTCACCTTCCCCTTTTACCTCTCTTACCCTCCTTTGTCTTTACTTCCCGTGTTTTCGTTCAAAACCATAGTCAAAGCCCTTTCCGAGTCCCAGGCTTTAATACACACAAAACCTTATAAATCCGCGACCGCACGCTTACCCGCCTTCGTAAAGCCACCCTACAACCCCAGCCGTTGATCTCCGCCACTTTGATCTAACGGCTCTCGTCGCAGAAACCCGCGCAACTATTCCCCACCGTCGGATCATCTTACCCTGTGATCAGACGACGATCGCACCTCCCGCTTTCACAAGTTGCCCGCGCATTAACCCGCGGGGAAAGCGGTTTTCCTCTGCCATGTGTTACCCGCTGATTGCGATCACACTCCTTTGTATGTTTATTGCCATCCTCCGAAAGCGGTGCGAGGAATACCGCCTGCCACCGAAACCGCCGTCCCTGCGTGTTATCTCCTGCGCTATTCTTCCACTCGATAGCCGTCGGATCTGCCCAACCGCGATCCGACGGCCCATGTTTGTCCGTCCACATTTTCTCCTGATACCTCCTATAAGCCGATCTCCATCGTCCATCTGCTAGATCTGATGTCTCACAATCATTTTGTCTCCGTTCCGACCTATACTCCGTGCCAAGAGATCTCCACCGTCGATCTACGCGATCTGACGGTCGATCCTACTTCGTTGACCAGATCTTCCATCTGCCATGCAGTATGCCACCTTTGATTGTTCTGTAAGGACAAAGGCGATCACCTACCAGTACCTGGAGCATTCCATCTTCACCCACTGCATTCAAGGAACAGAGTGGCCAAAAAGAAAAGGACCAGCCTCGAGCAGTTAAATGCCTTCAATGGTTATGGAGTTTCATTCATATTTCACGCTACCTGCTCAGAAAAGGACCGCCGAACAGTAGAAAAGGTTAATTTGTTCATTAAAGCAAGCAGATTGTAGCAGAGACTCTATCAGAGAGTTAAGGTGGTTGGTGGTCCATTATGACCCCTCCACGCATAGAACAGAAGAATATCTTTGTAAACAAACTCTCTATATACCTAGAACACAGATCTAATGAGGGTGGATGGTTGTTGTTCTGATGTAAGGTTCAACTTCTGGAGACTGTAACTACTGTGATACTTGCAGCGTCTAGTCTTCAGTTTCAGCTAATACAAGCTTCTTTTGCTGTTAATTGCTCACTTTCCATTTCTACTCTGTTCTAGGCTGTGCCTGTTATGAATTTTTCATGTGCTCTTGATATTTAGCATTAGAGGGGCTGTCATCCCACCTCTGTGTTAAAGTCTAGTATGTATCATTGAATGTGTTATGCAGGTTTCTATTTACTTAGTGCAAGAGAGCTGTCATCCTGTCTGTGCATTAGGAAATAGATTTGCAGACCTCTTTACTGGTTGCAGCCGGCCATCACATGGTCTTGTGCATCTACTGGTGTGGTCAGTATTCTCCATGTTCACCTAATCCTCAAACTGTGAGTAATTGGTGGTCTAAAGCCTTGTAGTCTGGGGATGTTCACCCATGTCTGGAGTTAAGCATAGTAGAAGTGGTTATCTGGCTTGGACAAGCATCATTCCTTCCATTCATCCATCTCCAACATTTTTGTTGAGTTTGTAATGTTCCTGAGCATCTCTGAGATACAACCTAGGAGAGTTTCTTGGGGTGATAACATTAATTGGCGCCATTGCCGGGGAGAGGAGATTGAAGCTCAGCTTCCCTGGGAGAACGACACAGTTCCAGATTTTGATGATAGACAAAGTCTGGGCACATTTTTGGTTGTAATCATCTATCTGGCGACTCCACTAGAGGAAGACCAACCTTTGGCGACTCCCATTTGCAGTTCTGGCTCAGTTTGTGAGGCATGCTCGAAGAAATCCTCAGAAATCACCAGCTGAACCAGTGCCTGACCCTGAGAAGATCGTTAAGCAGAAGAAAATATTGCAGAAAGTAGCATCAGGATCAGGTAAGCCCCAAAAATCCCATGTATCTCTGCTAGTGAAGAAATCACCTTCAGAGATTCATAAAGCTCCCGTCCATTCATTCCCCTTTCGGATCTCAGTCTAAAGAAAGCATTCCACGTTGTCCATCATGTTCCTCTGTCTCTGTTATCCATTTCATTGATCCATACTTCTCAGACTACCAGTATCCTTTCATATACCCCAGTCATGGCAGGTCAGCAAGCTCTTACAAAGATAGAAAGAATCATTGCTGCTAGGTATGGACCCTTGGTGTTTCCTATCCCTTTGAATGCCATGCCTGCAGGAGATTATCAGGAATATATGCCTAAGTTTACTGGTACAGAAGGAGTAACAATTGAAGAGCACCTTGAGTCCTTTTATAGCTATGCTGATAGCCTGGATATCAATGAAGAGGATGTGTGGATGAGGGTTTTTGTCCAAAGCCTAGATGGGGAGGCTAGAAAATGGTTCAGAGAATTACCCCCTAGGTCTATTGCAGACATTGAGGCTTTAGATGATGTGTTCCTAAAGCATTGGGGGGATAAGAAGGATCTTCTCTATTATCATACTGAATTTGGGAACTTGCAGAGGGAGAGTGGTGAGCTGCTGTCTGATTTCAACATCAGATTCAACCATATGTACAGCAGAATACCAGCTGAAGTAAAACCTACCCCCACTTCTGCTATGATCACTTATGCCAATGCCTTCGATTCTCAGTTCTGCCTGCTGTTAAGAGAAAGAAGATGTACTTCTTTGGCTGATATGCAAGATGCAACCTTTGAAGTAGAATCAAACATCATGGCTGCAGAAAGACTCGAAGGTGATGCTGAAAGGAGAAGATAGGGAGGAGAGTCCTCATCATCCTAAGATCCTGAGATCGATAAAATGGCCAGGATGATAGAGTTATTAGCCTCTAAAGTTTCTAGATTATAGGCTGAGTAGTATTCTGAGGAAGTAGGAGTTCCTTGTTCCTTTACTCTTCCAAATCCAAATCCATATAGAGGAGCAAAGGATCAGCTGCAGATTTTGTAGAGAAATCAAGATGCAAACGAAGATCAAAGGGTGAAGACCCTTTTTTAGAATATAGTCATGGAAGAAGAGCAGCCTGAAGAAGAGGAGGAGGTCCATGGTTTGGAAGATAAGGGCAATGCCCCTTTCTTAACAAGAGCTGCATATGAAGAAGCATTATCCAAAGGCACTGCTCGTGAGTTTGTTGTACCTGCAGAACAACAAGCTTATCAGCAGAAGAAATCAGCAGTAGGTCCTACCATCCTCAAAGAATCTGAGCCTAAAGCCAGCCCATCTTCCCATGACTATGCGGATCTGCAAATTGACCAACCTGCTTTTGTCCCCTGCCCAGTGATCAATAAGGGAGAAGAAAGCTCCCCATCATCTTATGTTTCTCTGTCTGCTCAAAAGAGAATCCCTCATAGTTTCCCCCTGGGCACTGAGGTAGTTCATAGCTCCATTCTCAAGGCTGATACTAATCACCTCAGTCTTGATGTTCTGAAACCTGCTCAGTTGGCCTCCACACAGCTTGAAAGGTCAGTTTGCTAGATGACAGAGGAAGAGGGTGCACAGTTGTGGGACTCCTCCTTGGATGAGGACTATTCTAAGAAAAATGAAGGAGTAGATGATGTCTCTGTATCCCCCGCACAAGAATACATTGGTTCACCATTCATATTAGTTGTGCAGATCACAAATGACATAGAGAAGTACACAACAACCATGGTTATTCAGCAGGTGTACAAAGGCTCCCATGAAGAACATCCAAGGAGGAGAGCATACAGAGAGGGGATGAAGTTTGGATCATCTCTACCTGAAAAAGTCAAATGTCCTAAACTGTTTGAGGTAGAGGATCAAATAAATCCAATTTTGTAACTCTTTGATGAACTGGCTGATAGGCCGGCCGAGAGGAGGAGAAACAGCTTTGAGGGTCCAGTTGATGGCCCGTTTTTGAAGATTTATGTTGTTTGCGAGTCTTAATGATTGTAAGCATGTTCTTTCATAGGTTTTAGCGTATAATTAATTAGACTCCATGCCCAATGGATACTAGGCAATGTTTTTAAGCTTGTTTTGTATGAAGGCATTGGTCTGCAGTTCTTGAGACCTCACAGGGAGGATCTCATCCCCAGAAGGAGCCAGTGTTAGCTCTGCTACATTCTCTAAAGCTGGAGGCCAACTTGGCCCTTGGTCATGCTCAAAGAAAGGCTCGTGGTGGTTGCCCTCACCTTCCCCTTTTACCTCTCTTACCCTCCTTTGTCTTTACTTCCTGTGTTTTCGTTCAAAACCATAGTCAAAGCCCTTTCCGAGTCCCGGGCTTTAATACGCACAAAACCTTATAAATCTGCGACCGCACACTTACCTGCCTTCGTAAAGCCGCCCTACAACCCCAGCCATTGATCTCCGCCACTTTGATCTAACGGCTCCCGTCGCAGAAACCTGCACAACTGTTCCCCATCGTCCGATCATCTTACCCCGCGATCGGATGGCGATCGCACCTCCCGCTTTCACAAGTTGCCCGCGCATTAACCCACGGGGAAAGCGGTTTTCCTCTGCCACGCGTCACCCACTGATTGCGATCGCGCTCCTTTGTACGTTTACCACCATCCTCCGAAAGCGGTGTGGGGAATACCGCCCGCCATCGAAACTGCCATCCCTGCGTGTTATCTCCCGCGCTATTCTTCCACCCGATAGCCGTCGGATCTGCTCGACCGCGATTCGACGACCCACGTTTTTCCGTCCACATTTTCTCCCGATACCTCTTGTAAGTGGATCTCTGCCATCCATCTGCCAGATCTGATGGCTCACAATCATTTTGCCTCTGTTTCGCCCTATACTCCGTGCGAAGAAATCTCCACCGTCGATCTGCGCGATCCGACGGCCGATCCTGCTTCGCTGACCAGATCTTCCATCCGCCATGAAGTACGCCACCTTTGATTGTTCTGTAAGGACGAAGGCGATCACCTACCAGTACCCAGAGAATTCCATCTTCACCCACTGCATTCAAGGAACAGAGTGGCCAAAAAGAAAAGGACCAGCCTCGAGCAGTTAAATGTATTCAATGGTTATGGAGTTTCATTCATATTTTACGCCACTTGCTTAGAGAAGGACCGCCGAACAAAAAAGGTTAATTTGTTCATTAAAGCAATCAAATTGTAGCAGAGACTCTATCAGAGAGTTAAGGTGGTTGGTGGTCCATTATGACCCCTCCACGCATAGAACAGAAGAATATCTTTGTAAAAAAACTCTATATATATACCTAGAACACAGATCTAATGAGGGTGGATGGTTGTTGTTCTGATGTAAGGCTCAACTTCTGGAGACTGTAACTATTGTGATACTTGCAGCATCTGGTCTTCATTTTCAGCTAATACAAGCTTCTTTTGCTGTTAGTTGCTCACTTTCCATTTCTACTCTATTCTAGGCTGTGCCTGTTATGCATTTTTCATGTGCTCTTGATATTTAGCATTAGAGGGGTTGTCATCCCACCTCTGTGTTAAAGTCTAGTATGTATCATTGAATGTGTTATGCAGGTTTCTGTTTACTTAGTGCTAGAGAGCTATCATCCTGTCTGTGCATTAGGAAATAGATTTGCAGACCTCTTTACTGGTTGCAGCTGGCCATCACATGGTCTTGTGCATCTGCTGGTGTGGTTAGTATTCTCCATGTTCACCTAATCCTCAAACTGTGAGTAATTGGTGGTCTAAAGCCTTGTAGTCTAGGGGTGTTCACCCATGTCTGGAGTTAAGCATAGTAGAAGTGGGTATTTGGCTTGGACAAGAATCATTCCTTCCATTCATCCATCTCCAACATTTTTGTTGACTTTGTAATGTTCCCGAGCATCTCTGAGATACAACCTAGGAGAGTTTCTTGGGGTGATAACAGTTAGTGCTAGGGGTAGCTCTGACATCAAAAGCACCTTACAGGGTGAGCACACCTGAGTTGGTAGAATTGAAGCTACAATTGAAGGAAATGTTGGACAAGGGATACATTAGGCCAAATGTATCACCATGGGGCACACTGATATTGTTTGTAAAGAAGAAAGAGGGTACTCTGAGATTATGCATTGACTACAGGAAGTTGAATAAAGTAACCATCAAGAATAGGTATCAGTTACTGAGGATTGATGAATTATTCGATCAGTTGAAGGGAGAAGTAGTGTTCTCGAAGATTGATCTAAGAGTCGGATATCAACAGGTACACATCAAAGAGGAGGACATTTACTAGGCAACCTTCTAGACTAGGTATGGGCATTATGAGTTTGTTGTAGTTCCATTTGGCTTAACTAATGCTCCAACTACCTTTATGTGCTTGATGAATAATGTGTTGAATCCATATTTGGATAAGTTTTTTATTGTGTTCATTGATGACATATTGGTATATTCTAAAAATGAGGAAGAGCATGCCGAGCATTTAGCAGCAGTGTTGAGGTTGTTGAGAGAGAATCAGTTGTATGCTAAGCTCAACAAGTATAGTTTCTTTCAGACTGAGGTACATTACTTGGGACATGTTGTTTCCAAGGAGGGCATTGCAGTAAATAAAGAAAAGATAAGAGCCATCATGGAGTGGGTAGATCCGAGGAATGTAGATGAGGTGAGATATTTCATGGGGTTGGCAAGCTATTAGAGGAGGTTCAAGAACTTCTCACAAATTGATTATCCTATCACATCATTGTAGAGGAAAGGTACGAAGTTTGAATGGATAGAGGAGTGTGAGGCTAGTTTTGAGTAGCTTAAGAAGTTTTTGACACATGCACCAGTGTAAAGATTGCAGATCCAGACAAATAGTTATAGTATGCACAAATGCATGCAAGAAAGGACTTGGTGGAGTCCTTATGAAGGATGGATAGGTGGTATGCTATGAGTTGTGAAAAATGAATGAGCACGGCCATAACCACCCCACACATGATATTGAGTTGGAAACAATTATACATGCATTGAAGATGTGGAGACACTATCTTCTAGGCAGGAGGTTTACATTGATGAGTGATCATAGAGGTTTGTCGTATCTATTTGACCAATTGAATCTAAATGGTAGGAAGGTTTAGTGGTTAGCTATGATCAATGAGTTCAATTTTGAGATCAGGTACATCAAAGGCAAAGAGAACAGAGTGGCATATGCTCTTATTTGGCGGATACAGGTAAATCACTTAGCAACTATGAGCTCCTATGGGACAAACTTACAAGATAGGATCCTACATGCAGGTCAACATGATTTTAGATATATGGAGATTATGCACAGGTTGTAGTAGAGTACTAGTATAGGTACTGTTGGGCATGGAATCCCCCCATGACATGTTTTGGGGCTCAAAGCCCAAGTTTTGAGTATTATTGTTGAAAAGACTCCGCAAATTGCGGGCGCAGAGTGAAAATTGTATGTTAGAGTCATAGGGTTGTCCGCCCTAAGTTTCGAATGTAGTGTCAGCCTACCCATGGTCAGCGGACCATGGGATTGTATAAATAAAGTGAGGCTCTAAGTTGTAAAGATAATTAGAGATAGAAAGAGGATGAATGGAGTCTAGAAGATAGTGAGCATAGAGTAAAGGTCTAAGTGCTTTGGGTCATAGTAGTAGGAAGAGGTTTTGCAGGTGAGTGCATAGAGCCCTAGTAGAGTCCACAGCTGAGTGTGCGGACCCCTGCAGCTGAGTGAGCAGGGCAGAGTCAGGTCTGTAACTAAGGAAGAAGACTAATAAAGAGAAGTTTGATACTAAATCTTGTGTATCTATTTTGAGGTACTATCTTTTGCAATTATACTATTTTATTTGTCGTGCGCACTGGTATGAATGGTGAACAATGTTAAGCATAACTAAACACATGCAGATAATCTAAGTGATCAATTAATATCGGGTTAATAATAAGGGATTGGTTACTAATGTGGATCGAGCCACGAGTAGGGCTGCGCGAATATAACATCACTGGATGCGCAATACTAATAGGTGTGCGTAGTGACGTGCACGCAGGGTCAAACTGCGGACAACCGAAAATCATTAGACATCTCTAGGGTGCAGAAACCTGGTTCTAGCACCCTCCCATACTACTTCAGGTGAGACCTCAGTCCGCGCTCCACGGAATGTTGCTGAAAGGGCCAGTAGTACCGATATTTGTTTGGCTAAATCACCTGTGAACCTGGGTCAGGCCCCTACAAGCCAACAAATGGTTCCATTGCCAGGACCGTGATCTGCATAAGGGATGTCTAATGTCGTGTCACTGGAATCCAACCAAGAAAGAAATTGAAGGGTGGTTGGAAAAGAAGATTCATGATTTTGTGGCACAGGAAAACAGGAATCTGCGAGTATCTAAGGAACAGTGGTTGGAGCGCTACTTATATACGGAAATCCACGGAATTTTCTTTGCATCCTTTCCTTTTGAGCTATATGAGTGGATCGTGAAGCTAACAGACAGTTAGGGAAGGTGTAGATTCAACAAACCAATCATGTGGACTCCGGAATTAGTGCGCAGACTAGAAGCATAAGGAGATAAGATCGCGTGAGTTGTGGACCATTGGCTTAATCAGATTATAGGAGGATTTATCACTAAGTTCACGGTAGATACGACCGTCAGCTACAGTGAGGTGGAACGACGCTTCCTCAAAGGACCGCAAGGTAAGTATATTAAATCTTTGAATACCTGGATTAAGATGCTATTGTGTGAAAAGAAGGTTATGCGAATAAATTAATGTTTGGGACTACGCGAAGTGGGAAGATTTACAGAAACGGAAGTAGTGAAGAGTTAGAAACTAGTCCCTTAATTTCACCATCACGTGAAAGTGAGGAAGAGCTTGCGAAATTTTCTCCAAAAAGAGAGGTCAGTCTGATAAGGTAGCGAATTCCATGCTTACCACCTCCACCTACACCGCCACTCGTCTCACCCTCTTCACCTTCATCTCCACCCACCCCACCTCTGCCACCCCCATAGTTCAGTATGGCGAGTGTGATCAAACTATCGATATTCAGAGGAGTAGGGAACGAAGATCCGAACCAATTCTGGTTTGTGGTAAGGGCGGTATGGGAAGCACAAGGTGTCGTGGATGACAATATAAAGAAGGATACATTGGTAAGTGCATTGTAGGATCACACATTAACATGGTACATTAAGCATTCTAATGACCATCCAAACGCAGGAATTGTAGAAATCCAGGCTGCATTGAACAGGAAATTTAGCAGGCCAAATTTGGATACACAATCAATTATCAAGTTTAAGGAGATCACGATGCTCCCAGGCGAGACCCCGTGGGATCTGGACTAGAGGCTGAAGAGTATGATTCGTGAAGATAACATGATTTTGACGGATGGACAACACCACACCTAGTTTGTAGTGTCATTAACACTGCATTTAAGGATGGTGCTATCACAACAAATGCTTTCCACCTAGGCCGAAGCCTTGGAGATGGCAATGAGTTTGCATGAGACCCCTGTACAAGATCCTGGTTTGGGAGTCCAACAAATCCATGTGCAACTGCAAAATCTGTGTCTGGAAATGAAGAGTTTGAAACAAGATAGGACACCTTGGCCAGAGGCGCACGAGGAGGTATGGTGCATAAAATGCAAAGGCCAGGGGCATGACAAGGACCACTGTCCAGTATTCGCGAATTACTTGGCGGGAGGAGGGCCGATGCCATTAAGACCTGAGGCACAAGCAGGACCAAGCACGACACCTACACTATGGTGCGTGATCTGTCAGATAGGAGGAAAACACACTACGGATAATTGTCATCTATTGCAGAAGTATACGCAGACATCCCAACAATTGTTTTGTAATTTCTGCAGGTCGGTAGGCCATGATGAACGCACCTGCAGAAGCTACGAACTAATGATGGATTGGACTCCTGCCTACAGGGTACAGACCGAAACGCGAGCCCTCAACCCAAATGCAGGAATGGAATGCACTGGATTTCAGGGGCACAGATGAGGTCGAGGAGGAATGGGACTATAAAGGGGTCGCAGACAACTAATTTGTTACAATCGCGAAGGGCCAGGACACTATGCCCACAATTGTACAAATCTGACGAGGATATCATGTTTGTACTGTACTCAGTTTGATCATTAGGCAAAAGACTACCCTACGTTGATAGCGAGGTTGTGTGAAAAAAGGGGTACTCCAGCCTCCTCCAACTTAGAATTTGCAAATGATGAGGTCTGAGCTGCGCAAAGAAGACCCGAATGTAAACATAGTGCTCATAAGTGGTATCACTACTGGGAATGATAAAGGGAAGCAGCCCGAAGAAAGTACGTGGGTTCGTAAGGCTCCTATAAAGGAAATTGAATTTCATTTAGAATGTGTGAAGGAGACGTTCATGGGAGCTAAGAAGAGCTTCACGGAGGCCTCCACTTCAGGTAGTAAGGATCAAGTAGAACCAGGGATGGATCCTTCAATGCTCACTACCTTTCTGGACACATGCATGAAACTGCTGCGTGACAACAAGGAAGTAAAAGGACTACATGAACTTATCATTAGGTGCGCGAGGTCAGGAGAACCGTGCATGGTCCAAAAACTTGGAAAGCATGCATTGCGAACAGGAAGGGAAATGAGGTTGACTGCGCAAATCGGTGAGTATGAAATGGAAAAGGTAATCTTGGATCTCAAATTGGACGCGAATGCACTGCTGAAACAAACATGGGAACACATGGGAAGACCCACACTACAATGGTCTCCTATTCAATTGCGAATGGTGAACCAACAGAAGATCCTGCCCATGGGGAGATTGCAAGGGGTAATGGTGGATATTGAAGGTGCGAGCCCGTTGGTGGATTTTGAAGTAATAAAGATTGTCGACGACAACAATCCATATCCTGTGCTACTAGGAATAAACTGGGCCACTGATATAAACAGAGTCATAAATTTGAAGAAACGTATAATGATTTTTGAGAAAAAGTCATTACGTGCAGTAGTACCGCTAGATCCGGCCGAAGGAGCATGATACACTGAACCAGTGCACGATGATCATAGTGATGACTATCTCGATTGTATCTAAAATATAACTATGCGAGAGCAGGATTGGGTGAATCCAACAGCGGATGGTAGGATTTCATGGGAGTGCGAAATCTCCTGCACTTCGGATTCAGACAAGGAAATAGAACAATGGCAGAACCTGTTACACGAGATAACCACACTTAATTGCAACATGATGGTTAGATCATTGCGCTACATGAAAACAGAGGTAAGGGATCTACCTAGGTATGATAGGTTGACAACAGTGGAAGAATTCCTGGACAAATTTGAAAGCGTAGTACCGGAACAACAGTGGGTCGATGCTCTAAAATGGGCACTGTGTGCGACGCCCGCAAGGTGGTGGAGTACCCATCTGGGAAGTTTTAAGGACTAGCGTGGATGCAAGAGGATGATGCGCCTACGATTTGGAAAACCCCAGCTAAGGATGAGAGCCGGTCACGAGAGGCAAAACAAATTGCACGCCCACCTTTCCCGATGAGTACAGACATATGAGATGCAGCCCACATAAGCGCACACCACTCCCAAAATGGAGAATCAAAATAAACCGGAGAAGTAGGAAAGGTGAAGCACACCAAGGATTATCCATGAAGAAGCATTCGATAGGGTGTGCGAAGTGCTGAATAGGGTTCACCAGGTGAGACACACTGACTGGGACCTGCGCGTACTAGCGCTTCAATGGGCCTATGGGACCATATGAAAAACCCTGACCGCGAAAAAAATTCCAAGGAGGCGGACTGAAGTAAGGACCGTGATATCTGAGGAGCATGCGAAGATGAATCCACATGAAATAGCACCCATAGGTGTGACAGTGCATGAAGCCAAGGACGAGAAAATCACACATCTACGTGAAGCAAAACACATAAGACTTCAAGAAGCCATTCAGCGAGGGAACCTTAGACTTTGCGAACTTGAAAAGGATTGGGTATGGCTAAGGAAGAAGAACATTTTGATGGACCCAAAGGTCAAAAGGTTGGAAAACAAAATCAAGGGACCATGTCTCGTCGATAAAACAAGGATGGAAAGGCATGGTTTGGGTGATCATACTAATGAATTAGAAGACTATCGCCAAGAATTAATTAGTTTGTTGCCGTGGTTAGGACAGTATATCAGCAAATGCAATAACCAGGGGAGCGCACTACAAATAGTAGAGCGCGCGGCACCGATCACCACGATGACATATGAGGATTTTCCGTGGACTATACTAGAGGGTGAGATGGAGCCTCACACAGGTGGTGCAACCACCTGACTAGCCAAAGGAAGAACAATCTTAACACTCCAGGCAGCTGAAAGGGAGCATGAGACTATAAACTATTCTGCCTGGAAGCTGCACCCTCTGACAGGTGCGCGCAGGAACAAACTATCACAAGATTCACGCCCGCGCATGGAGGGATGTGCTGCCATGTGGGTGGGCTGGGAAGTGACCATTGGTTTCACTGTTCATGACAGGATGTCTGATTTGAGGCCAAATGGAGCGGGCGACGGGCATTTAAGACAAGAGTTATCGGCAAGATTTCGGAAAATCTGCCGCCAAGAAAGCATTGATGGCCTAGAATTGGGGGGATTTGATCTGATATTCACCCTATGAGGGACATCAGTTAAATATTTTTTAAACAAAGGTATTATAGACTCATGTGCTAGTGTGTGTTCTGTGTTATTGAAACAACGGATCGATCAGATTGCCAATACATGGACATTAAAATGGAAAAGATAGCAGAGAAATACACAGTAAGCAAACATAAAGACATAAGCAATTTTAATAAGGAGTTCACCCTATTCTCCTGGGCTACGTCTCCGGTCCAGCTTTCAGTGGTGGCCTTGTTTTATTGTGCCTTTGGGCAGAGAATTTACAATATAGGGACTCAATGTGAGTTCACCTAAAGTAGGTTTTGCTTGTCAGGTTGGTCCTTGGATTCCCTAAGCCACTGGAGTACATAGACTCTTCTTCTTCCTACCAACTCTGTGACCTTCTGGTCTACAGTGGAAAGAGCCAAATGTGATGCTCAGTCTGGACAGATTACTCTATGGGATGGCTTGAATCTTCAAGCTCTCTGGTACTTGATGCTGCCTTTGGTCAGCTCGGCCCTTTGTCTCCTTCTGCTCTGCTTTATTTTTCTTTGTGTTCAGTCCTCCTCTCAGGGTTCACTGTTCCACTTCTTTCGTCTCTCGACTTCGATTAACTCAACTTGACTGTCTTCTTCCTCTGTTCATGGCTTTAGCCATTCGAATCCTATGCATGTTCGGTTCCTCTTCCGCCTCTGTCTCTTCACCTTCTGCAGTCGCGCTTGGAGTTCCCTGTTCGGTTTCATCATCAACGTTCAGGGAGTGGCCACTTGTCCTCCTCTAAATAGCGCTAGCATGCTTTGTCGGTTCATTTCTTCAATTATGTCGTGGATGCATTCTTCCTTCACCATGGTGGTCAAACGGATTCCAAATCCCTTTAAAACACAGCTTAATTCCCTGTCGATTCCGCTTCCTCCATCAGGGGCAATCTCAGCCGTCCGATATGGGCCCTCCAGATCTGACGCCATACACACGTTTCGCGTGGTTGACTTGCTCGACTGATAGCGCGCAATCAATGATGGTTTTCTCTCACCTCTGCCTGCCACGCGTCGATCGTTGTATGGAATCGCTCCGCTTTCGTCCAAAGCCTTTTACCATTTAAGGGTGCCCCGATCAAAACCTCCGGTTTCCAGGGTGCGGGTCCCATCGTTGTGTTTTGGTGCTTTTTCCCTTTTCCACCTGCAGTCCTTCGGTTCCCCCAAACGACCAAGTGCTTGTGCTTTTCCTTCGCGGCCCTGTTAATCGCGCATCAAAAATCACAATTTTTTCCCATTCCGGGGCTTCCAGGGGCTACTTTGGCCTCTTGCGTAGTCTCCATGGGCCTCAGTCAGCATGCTTTGACCAAGGTCCTCATCGTTCCACGTTGGCTGCCATTGCCACTGGTTCAGGTTGTTTTTGATCGCTGTTTTGGATTTCTTTAGAGATTTGTTTGACCTGTTACAATCATGGTTCTTTGACAGTCTTCTATGGATCCAATTTGGATCACGGCCTTCCCACTGAAAAAGCTTTTGGACCACCAAAAGTTGGTTTTCAAGCATTGACTAAGTGAGGATACTGTTTTCTCGCTTGTCCAATCTCAATCCACTTTGCACTGCTTGGCTTTGAACCTTTGAGCCCAATCCTGAGGTACTCAACATCTCTCCTGTGTGTTTTCCTCACCTTCCTATCCAACATTGTGTCTTCCTGTAACTCATTGAGGTATTCAGGTAGCAGGTCATCAATAGAAGGCAATTGACTTTGCTCTTCAGGGTCCTCAATCATTGAAGGTTCAAACAATCTCAAGCAATCTGCATTTACGACTGAGTAGATGTGCATGTAAGCTAGTAAATCAAGGCGGAAAGCATTTTCACCAATCTTCTCAAGTATCCTAAAAGGTCCATACCTGATAGGCTTTAGCTTTTTACCTTCACCTTACATCCTGTCCTAGCTGATATACAACCAGACTTGGTCTCCAACTTGAAAACTATGCTCCATCCGATGCTTCTCATGCCTAGCCTTGTACTTGGCCTGGCTCTTTTCCAACTGTTCCTATACTGCCTGGTGGATCTCCTGGATCTGTTCAATGAACCTAGTTGCCTTGTCCACATCACTGTGTCCATCAACCATGGTGCCTTTACCAAAGACAAAATCCAAAGGAGAGCTTGGTGTGAAACCAAAACAGGTCTCAAAAGGAGATCTCTGTGTAGAAGAGTGTTTGGCTCTGTTGTAAGCATGCTGCACATAACACAAGTGTTCATCCCAAAGCTTAGGATGTTTGCTACAATATCCTCTCAGTAATTGGATCACTGTCCTGTTTACTACTTCTGTCTGGCCATATGTTTGTGGATGAAAAGCTGTGCTTTTCTTCAGTTTGGTGTCCATCAGTTCCCATAGACTAGACCAAAACTTCCCCACAAATCGGGTGTCTCGATCAGATACAATGGAAGTGAGTAATCCAAAATGAACCCATACATGTTCAAAGAACAATTTTGCAGTCTGCTCAGCTGTGATCTGTTTACTACAAGGTATCAAAATACACATTTTGTTGAATCTATCCACAACAACATATAGATAATCATGACCTTTCCTAGATTTAGGCAGTCCTCCAATAAAATCCATGGAAACACTTTCCCAAGGGTAAGAAGGAAATGGCAATGGAGTGTACAAGCCTAGTTTTCTATTGCTGGGCTTGCTTTTAGCACACATGGCACACCCTCTTACATATCTAGAAACTGTCTCATTCATTTTCGGCCAATAGCAAATTCTTTGCAGCTGTGCAACCGTTTTACTTACCCCAAAGTGACCTGATATCAAATAAATATGTGCTTCCCTAATTATCTTTATCCTCTCAGTTTGTGGAATGCAGAGTTTTCCGCAATGATATAAGAGTCGGTCTTTTATATGATAGTCCAATTCTTCTACTCTTTTGCCTTGACTCAAAATTGCATATACATCTTTAAAATCCATATCCTGAGCATATTGTTCTATGTAGCTTTCATGTAGCACAGAATTATGCTTAAGTATGGTAGATGCATTTATAATGGGTCTAGATAACATGTCTGCAACCTTGTTATGTATGCCCTTTTTATATCTGATGACTAAGTGAAACTGTTGTAGAAACCCAATCCATCTGTAATGTCTTGATTGCTGCAACTTAGTTTGGGAGTGTAGATATTGAAGTGGCTGATGATCAGTACGTATTACTATCTCTTTGCCCATTAAGTAATGTTTCCACTTTTTCACACTCTGAACTAATGCATACAATTCTTTATCATATGTAGGATTGTTAACTACTGCAGGATTAAAAGTCTCAGAATGATAACATATGGGCTTGCCGTGTTGTGTCAACACTACTCCCATGGCATAGTCATTGGCATCAGTTTGGATCTCAAATGGTCTTTGTAGATCTGGCAGTGCTAGTACAGGTGCTGTACTTATTTTCTCTTTCAAGGTGTTGAAGGCTTTCTGATGTTTGCCTCCCCACTAAAACACCTTATTCAATCTTGTTAAAGCTTGTAAGGGAGCTGCAATCGAGGAGAAGTTAGAAATGAACTTCCTCCAATATTGTGCTGCTCCTAGGAAGCTTCTCACTTCTGTAGCAGACCTGGGTTTAGGCTAGTTCACAATGACTGCCACTTTAGAGGGATCTATTTTCAATTCACCTCCCCCTACTATATGACCCAAGTAGTTTAGAGATGTTTTTCCAAATTCACATTTTGAGAGTTTAACATAAAGTTTTTCTCTTTTCAAAACATCTAATGTCTGCTTAACATGCTTAAATGTTCTTCCCACGTTTTACTAAAAATCAGAATGTCATCCAGATACACAATAACAAAATCATCAAGAAAAGGTCTGAGTAGATTATTCATTAATCTCATGAAAGTAGTAGGAGCATTAGTTAAGCCAAAAGGCATAACCAGCCATTCATACAATCCTTGCTTTATTTTGAAAGCAGTCTTCCATGCATCTTGCTCTGCAACTCTGACCTGATGGTATCCATTGTGCAAATCCAGCTTGGTGAAATAAACATCTACTTTCAATTCATTTAGAAGATCATCTATGCGAGGAAGGGGATAACGATTTTTGATTGTTATCTTATTTAGTGCTCGGTAATCAATGCACATTCTCCATGAGCCATCTTTCTTTCTCACCAAAACGATTGGTGACCCACATGGTGATGTGCTAGGCTTGATGAAGCCCTTCTCGAGCAACTCCTGTACCTGCTTCTTGATTTCAACATTCTCTAAAGCAGACAACCTGTACATCCCAATGTTAGGCAATGGAACATCTTGCTGCAAAATAATATCATGTACTATTCCCTTTTTGGGTGGCAGACCTTTAGGTTCTTGAAACAAGACATCATACTCTGAAACAACCTTTTCTATATCAGCTTGCTGTTCAGCATTACAACCCTCAAATACATTGGTTTTATCAGGTTTCTTTTCCTTTACAACCATTAGTAAGAATTGTTTACATGAATTTATCATTCTTTTCATCTGTCCTGAGTTTATGAGAGTATAATTATTCTTGATCTTATGAGCTCTTACAAAGTATTCGATTCCATCTTTAACAAGTAGATACTTGTTCTCAGCTCTATAGAAAATAGCCTTCCTATCATACAAGTAAGGACTTCCTAAAACAATTCCACATATATCCAAAGGAATTATGTCTAACTCAACCTCATCTACAAATGCTGACCCAAAAGAAAACTTGAGTTTGCACTATCTAGTCACTTGTAGTTGTGCTTTATCATTCAACCATCCTAATGGGTATGGTTTCTTGTGAGGTGTAGTTGCTAATCCCAATTTCTTTACAATTGCTTCAAAAATCAAATTTACTTGTGAGCCACTATCAAACAAAGTATCAATCTTTTGATTTTTGGAAATAACTCGAATATGGAAAAGCTCATGTCTTTTTCTCTCATTTTCTTCATCAATAATAGATTGAGTAGAATTACTAGTAGATGCTTCAGAATTCTTACCTTTTATACCTGTTGTTATCGGGAAATCTAGTGTCTATGCAGAGCTGCTAGTCCCACTAAGGCTAGTAGCTACATTAGAAACAAACAAACTAAAACCACTTTCGTTTTCCATTATGAGAGGTAGATAAGAGGGGAAAGAAGGAGACCAACCTCTGTCTTGCGCTTGGTTCCTTGCTTGATTCCTCTCCCTTCTGATAGATCTTTGCCACTTGCTTCCTCATTTACCCAGCTTCAAAGAGTACCTGTAGAATCAAAGCAGCATAACACTATCCAAGAACAGAGATCTACTATCACAAACAATATAGGACCAGATATATATTGACCACAAAAAATCATATATCATCAATCATACAAGAATGTGGAGGAAAACTCGAATAGCTTTATTAATAATCAAGAATAGCAAAGAGGATTACAACCAATTTTTCTGACCCAGCGTCATCCTCTCAGCAAGAAAGCCCTTCTTCACCTCATGAAAAGCTTAGATCACCCAACACTGTGATGTTACACCAAGAAACCAGCAGCACTTCCTTACAAGATACAAAATTCCAGCCTCTGGATCTCTGGGATGTGGGATCCATATATAGATGTTTGCAAGGGGGGTGAGTCAGCTTTTGAGATTTGATTAGTGTCCTCTCTCTGATAGTTCTTGATTCCACTTGGAGATTGATGATCTCTTACTCATCCCTGGGCGAATGCAGAGAGGCAAGTGCCACAGGAGAAGTTTCTGGAAGATTCCATGATCTTCCACCTCACAGATTGACCCTGCCATTTGTCCACTCTCGCCCATCACACCCCATAGAAGGGCTTTTCAGTATGCATCGCACCTCCCGTGTGCATTTAGGTGGGATGCAGCGCACTTTGACCATGGAGCAGGTGAGATGGTCTAATTTTGACCAGTTCTGAGTAGTTTTTCATGGAGAACTTCTGGGAGATGATGTAATCAGCTGACCTTGTCCTTTTAGGGGTCGGAACAACACTTTTAGGGACTTAGGAGCCTTTGGTTTATGGACATTTATGATTGGGGTTGCAGTGCCCAAAAATGTCTATAACAGTTGCCCCCTAAAGCATGAGGTCGTTAATCTTTTGATGTCGGGTGAAATGCTTTATCATGAGGATCCGAAGTTTTTTCAAGCTGGAAGGCGACCTGTAATAAGATACAATACAATACATTATCTTCATAATATTTTCATGATCTAGCTGAGGTGGGCATTCCCATGCTCAACTTTATAAATTCATTTTCATGTACATAAGATAGACAATCGTCTGTGTGCAGACTGATGATTCTAGTAGAGCCATCATCCCTTGGGTTGGATGATTATCTGTGCAGCAATGATGTACATTTGATGTCTTTATTTTCCTGAATATATATCGCAGCCCGGATGGATGAAACTAGATCCGGGGTCTTCAATCTCGTTCGATCTTCACTCAAAGTACAAGTCGATCCATGTGAGAGATGTTCTGGGGTCGAACATGGAAAGACATCGCCTGATTACCAGCCAATGATGTAAGCTGTTAACAGGCACGAGAGGAATCACCAATAATGATGATGACCCTCAAGGTACTGCAGTACAATTCACGTGGTGTGAATAAGGGACTTGGCGTCGAACACCACGCAAAATCTTTCGGTAGAAGGCCATTGATGTAAACCTGTCGCCGGAAGTGAGAAACTTGCCATTGAGGCATGCAAGCTTCAAAGTATTGAAAGGGTTGTTCCTAGATCGACTTCTTGGATAATGAGATGATGTCGACAAGAAGCGATCTATCATAGGAGGGCCTTAGTGAATCCCACATCAATGACATGGAATGGAGCAAATGATTTTAATGGAGGTGAAAACGATCTGATGACATAAGGTTCAGGGTGGTGGTCATGAAAGAATGGAGCGTAAATGTATTGCAGTGGATGAGACACAGGTGAATTCTCTGAGCGAATTCTCTTGAACATATCGGTGACACTGACATGATGGATTGGTAGCATTAACCCCAAATATGGATGGTGTGATGGACCAATGGTGATATGACCAGTGAATGGAACAACCCAACCCGACTCGGATGCGGAGTGAAAGTGTCATGTTCAAGAGCGACTTGCTACCAATAATTTTTCTTCACGTTTTCTTCCCAAATTTTCCCCAGTCATTGCTGACCAGTACCTCTTTATTTTTGTCAATCTTGAGGAGGATAACATATGCTTGTTCTATAATCTGCCCTTCGGGAAAACCCATCGCTATGTTTTAACGAGCCTAGCGATAGTGAAACTCGTTCTTGTCTGTATGGAAAAGTTTGTCGCTATTCGGTTTTAACGAGTTTAACGACAAAGATAACTCGGTCCTTTTCAATTTTAGAGAGTCTGAAAAAGGGACGTAAAGAAAACTCCAATAATCCTTTTTCGTCATATAATCCCTTGAGTCCGAAAAAGTATAAAACAATACAAAAGGGATGAATTTTCGGTACTTTTAACGAGCCGAACAAAACAAGCGCTCGATCTTTTTGTGTAATAATCCCTCAGGTCCAAAAAGATTAAAATCTAAAGGAGGGATAGCACTTCCGGTCACTTTAACGAGCTGGAGAGGCCAATCGCTCGGCAATCTTTTCATATTTTACGAGTCAATTGAAAAGAGCTTAAAGGAGACTCATTTTTTGAGGAACGAGTGATAATTTTGGGTAGCAGTTAATTCCAGGTAAGGTTTGGAATTTTCCAATCATGGCAGTGTCACAAGGATGGCTAACAGGATCACTCTTCGCAGCTGTTCCTCAAAAAGGGTAAACAATCAAATGGAGGTGAATGATTGGCCAATATAGAGTGGAGGTGATGATGAGAACACGACCAAGGCTTCAAAGGCTGATGATAATACATTCACGATGGTTATTTACCGGAAATTGGTTCATTTTTTAATGAGCTTAAACTCTGGGGGAACATTTGCTCATTGCTTATGTTTATTTTTTAACGAGCTTGAATTCCGCGTTAAAACTGCTCGATATAATGGTCATTGATTATCTTGATTTTACCATTGACAACTTTTGTTCCTTCAACGGTTGCACTGCTTCTTCAATTGCTTCATCAAACTAGTTAGAAATGAATAACATATGCTTGAAAAATGAGTCAAAACACTAATATTTTACTTGAATTATGTGAAAAGTAATTTAAAAGTGGTTTTTTACCTCTCATTTTACCATTTCATTTGAACTTTGGTTTGTTGGAGCTTTGGAGGTGCTTTCCCCCTTGATTTTCACTAGCTAATTTCGGGAGATTCTGTGGACGATTCTCGGCGCCGTCTGGACCAGGTAGGAGCTAAACCTGAGCTCTTCAGTTTCATCCTTTCTTTTTTGAATTTTGAGCAAGTTTTGTGGTTTTTCTGAGCCTCTGGGGTTTGAAAAACTCGCCCTGGCTCCATCGCACCTCTTCTATATCGAAAGGTGCGATGCATGCTGGCTTGGCCATTGGCTAGTCAACATGCATCCCACCTAGAACACTGCTGGGGGTGCGATGGGTGCAAAGAGGGAAATTTATGCACAATTTTTCATGGAAATTTTTGCCTGTTTTTCACCAAATCAGGATCCTAACTCTTCTCTTGTTTGTTTCAGAGATTCATTGGAGCAAAATGCCTGTTACATGGCGAGAACATGAGCATGAAGAAGAGGACATGCTTGCTTTACATGATCCGGTTACGGTAAATGCACTGCGGAACTGTGGCCTGTTCAAGTTTTTCCGCATCTCTAGCATGAGGCAACAAATCAACTTGTTGCATTATTTTCTCGATGTATGGGATCCTACCACCCAGGTGTTCCAGATTAGGGGCAAGTCCATCCCCTTGAATGTCGTGGACATTTATTTTTTGACCGGCTTATCGAGGCGGGGTGCCCCTATCTCATTATCAGGTTCGGCCCGTGGGGGTGAATCTGTGAGAGATTACATTCGCAGGTATTGTAGAGAGGGATCTCAGCCGAGTAAGGACAGCAAGATCAATATCCGAGATGTCACTGACAGGTCCCTGAGGACCATTTTGTTCACTTTTGCTAGACTGGCTGGTAGTGCGACACTTCACGTGGCCAACAGGTCTTACATGCAGTACGCCTTGGAATGCCTTGAACCAAAGGTGTTCAACTGGTGTGATGCAGTACTCTCTGTGATGAAAGAACAACTGACCAAGGTGAAAAATGGAAGATTGAAGAACTTTGGATATGGTTCTATTTTGACTGCTTTTGCCTTGGAAAAGATCCCGCTGATGCAGCCGCAGTATGTTTCACTTGGTTTACCTCCACCGACTGAGCCACAGATGCAGAGATGGGTCGACCTTATGGCCAGACATGCTGGTCAGTCCCAGGTTTCCTTTTCTGATACCTTTTTCGAGTGGTTCAACCATTAGGAGATGGTTTTTTCCGAGTATCCATATGCTGGTATGGATTTCCGGGGTGATCCGGATTTGGTACTGCCTGCTGGCGAGCAGTGGGGTGTCATCGGTAAATTCTCTGACCATATCTCTGTTTATCATTTCTTTTTATAATGTTCTTGTGCTTTCTTCTATCAGGACTAATCAAAACTCATGTGCTCATGCAGATGTTGGACCAGTTCGGCCAGTAGTACGCCTGAGAGTGCCAGCTGCCGCTCCAGCAGGAGAGGCTGTGGGAAGGGCTATCCTTCGCGACCTTGATGTGGTCGAGACTCTTTCAGCATTGCAGGATCAGGTCGAAGGCCTCACTCTTGGTATTCTGGACGTGAGGACTGATGAGCTGCCTCTGAGGTTGCAGTGACATACTACCGGCGTGCCGAGTCGATGGACTAGGCTTTTACGCATGATTGCACAGGCGGTGACTTGTTATCACCAGCATCATTAGACTAGGGTGCCCCCTAGCGTTTTGAGTTTTGGGTCATTTGACCAATTTTGTCTTGGTTACAGAACATTATGTGTAAACCATAAACAGTTATATATATATTTTTGATTTTCGGAGTTTTATTTTGGTTAAGTTACATGATCCTGATGCAAATACTGATGAAATGCTTCTTTTTATAAATGTTGCAAATGTCTATCTAACACATAATTTGCCAATGAATTTGTTAATGTGTTTAAGTTTCTGGAAATATGCTGATATTGAATAAAATCAAATTGCCTTTCCAAAATCTTGACCCTTAGGAACATGCGATAGATAGCTGGATTTCGGACGGAGTAGATACCAGTGAGTTGTAATATGATGAGCTGTGAGTCTAGCTTGACGACAAGTCAGCTTATGCCATGTGTGATGGCATCAGAGAGAAGTTCTATCAACGCGCTATATTCAGCGATGTTATTTGTTGACCGACCAATACATACCCCTCTGAAACTTACTAACTCGTCGCTTGGATCAAAAATGGCCCAGGCTGCAAAAGATAGGTTCCGCGAACTACGACTCGCTCCGTCGGCATATCCAACAAAAGATTCCAATAGGTTCGACATTTGCGACAAATGTAAAAAGTGGATTACTTGACCAAAACAATTACCCTTAGTGAAAACAAAAATGTAACAAAAGCATATGGGTTACCACACTGAATCACGCGTAGTAACGCTTAAGGTACAACCCGTTACGGGGTTGCGCCAGTGGAATCCCGTCATAATCCATTAACTCGTAGGCTCCTTTTGCTAATACACGCTTAACAATATAGGGGCCCATCCATAAAGACTTGAACTTACCTGCTCCCAATTTATCGGATTCCTAGTCGTAAAGTAAGACCAAGTCACCTTTTGAGAAGACATGGGGTTTGACATTTTTGTCGAATTGCGCCTTGACTCATTTCTTATGGGCTTCATTAGCCAATGCGGCATCACGATGGGTTTCATCCAATCGGATTAGTTCCAAGAAATGAGCCTCCTCTTCTGAAGTTCCGAGGAGAAGGTCGACTGTGAGTTTGAGGGACGAGATTTCACATTGAACTGGTAAGATTGCTTCTAGGCAATACACCAGTTGAAAAGGTGTGAACCCAGTTGCATTCCTTACCAATGTTTGGTGTGCCCACAAGGCTGAGTACAGGATCAGGTGCCAACTCCTTTTGTGGAGTCCAATCATCCTTTGCAGCATCCGTTTCAGGACTTTATTGATTGCTTCAACTTGTCCATTGGCTTGCAGGTAATACGGAGTAGAGCTGTCGTGGGACAACCCCAATTTGGTAGTCAATTCGTCCATCATGTGATTGCGAAAATGCGATCCATGATCTGTGACTATAGCCTGTGGAACGCCGAATCTGGCGACTACATGATTGAAAAAGAAAAGGGCAGCTGTTTCACTGGTGTTATCTAATGTAGGCATCGCCTCGGCCCATTTGGTAAAATAGTCTACTGCGACTATGATATACCCATGCCCCCCGGTCGAGGTGGGGTTACATGTCATGAAATCAATGCCCCATTTGGCGAATGGCCCAACAACAACTATCGGTTGCAGGGGTGCAGGTGGTTTTCTGGTTTTGCTATCGAAAATTTGACATGCATGGCAACTTCTGACTGCAGTTATGCAATCTTTGAACATTGTTGGCTAGAAGTATCCTGCTCGTAAAATTTTTTGCGCCGTAGCGTAACCAGATTGATGCCCCCCACACACGCCTGAATGGCAATCATTCAGGACTTTTTCGGCCTCCTCATGGGTGAGGCACCTCCTCAGAATTGTATCGACACCACGACGGTAAAGTGTATCACCGACGATCATGTAGTCTTTTGATTGGTATCGAATACGTTTTTGTTTTGAGCGAGAGGTATTAGACCTATATTTTTGGGTTTGGAGATAGATGATTATATCTCCATACCATGGATTGATTGAAGATATCAGAAACAAAGATTCATCCACGATGGTTTCTTCAGATGTTTCATCGTTGGACGACGATGGGAGATCGCATAGTAATTCCGCGAAAACCAGGGATTTCTTTGATTTGGATTTTATAAATTCCAGATCAAACTCTTGAAGAATTGCTATCCATTTTGAATATTTGCCTCCCAGCAACTGTCGCGACAATATATAAGTCATGGGGTTGCAATCTAATAAAATGGTAGTTTTTCGAAAGAGGACATAGTGTCGAAATCTTTGTATCGCTTGAACAGCTGCGAGAGCCAGCTTTTCAACATAGGAATACTTACTTTCTGTATCGTTTAAGTTTCTACTCAAATAATATATAGGATGTTCAATTCCGTTTTCTTCTTGAACTAAAACCATTGCGATGGTTGTATCCGCTGCAACGAGATACAGGTTAAAGTCTTTTTGATAATCAGGAGCGTACATTAATGATGCTTTCATTAGGGATTCTTTTAAAGCATTAAAGGAAGCTTGCGCGACCTGATCCCAGACGAAGGGCACTTCCTTTTTCAATAGACGCGTATAACCTTTAGCAAGTTCGGCGTAATTTGGAATGAACCTCCTCAAAAAGTTTGCTTTCCCTTGGAGTTTCTGAATCTGAAGCAATTTTGAAGGTGGAGGAAAATTTATGATTGCCTGAACCTTACAGGGGTCGAGACGGATCCCGTCCTTCGAGACTATAAAGCCAAGAAAACGACCAGAACTGACACAGAACACACATTTGTGTGGATTGAGTCGTATCTTGTAGTGTTGGCAACGTAGAAATATTGCTCTCAAATGCTGTGGATGATCTGTCCGCTTTTGCGAATGAGCCAGAAGATCGTCGAGATATGGTTGAATGATGTTTTTGATGTCATGGAAGGCATAATTCATTGCCCTCTGAAATGTTGCCCCTGCGTTCTTTAAACCAAAGGGTAACTTGCGGTATGCGAATGTGCCCCATGGACAAATAAATGCAGTCTTTGACTGGTCCTGTGGGCGGATATTTATTTGATTATACCCGGAGAATCCATCCATAAATGAAAAGATTTCACATCCGGCGCATTCGTCAATTATCTGGTCAATAAAGGGTGTAGGATAGTTGTCTTTTGGACAAGCTTGATTTACATCCCTATAATCGACGCACACTCTAATCGTTCCTTGTTTTTTCATTACAGGAACAATGTTCGATACCCAATCGGTTAGAGGAACCAGGTAAATAAAACTAGCATGGAGAAGTTTTTCAACTTCTGCCTTGATGGCAGCGGCTTTCTTGGGGTGCACCTGCCGTAGCTATTGTCGTACTGGTTTGACATCTGGATACATCTTTATTTCGTGTTCAACTATACTCGAGTCAATGCCTGGAATTTCATCATATGACCAAGCAAAGACATCTCTGAATTCGCGAAAAAGAGCGTTATATATTTCCAGTTCTGAAGGAGAACAACATTTGCCAACATAAATATTCTCTACAACATCTGTTTTGGTCGAGATATTTATGGCGATAGTCTCTTCAATATTGGACAAGTTTCGCTCGGAATCCACCGTGTTTACAGTATTTGATAGGAAATAAAAAACTGAAGGATGATGAAGGTCATCAGGAGTATCTTCTTGACAATCCGGAAGATGGGAACGATGGTGGTAATTTTCCCATGGTGCCCCGTCAATTGTCATTGACTGAACAATTCCTTCGTCAGTGTAATGTACTTGCGACCAAGGATCTGAAGGGGTGCCATATTGTCACACGGAATCTGTCAAGGGTGCGGACACGACTGACCTTCCTAGAAGTCTAAGACATTCTAATGACAAACAAGACAAAATGGAGTGATCTTTCTCTAAATACACCTTTTTACAACATGAAAACTACAAGTGTTTAGGCTTACCTTATTCCAAAACGCTGTTGTTGAAGTCCGTTCTTGACGATCCGGATGAGCTCCTCCTTCAAGTCAATTCCTGCAACCACAAACAATCAAACAATTACCAAGCACTTGCATTTCATATAATAAAACATATATTCAACATGCAGACCAAGGAACACATGAAATAACTCATTAACACAAGCTATTGAGAAAAATAAACCAGTTTGTATTAATAACGAAACAAAGAAACTCTTACAACCTGGCCTTGGTGTTGTGCAAGTTCCTCCCAGGGTCCATCAAGGGTTTTCCTCTACTTTGACAAAGCTCACCCTCTCCCAAGTAGAATCAAGTGAAGACAATCTCTCCTCACAAAGGCTCTAATGGAAGACCTAAATCCTGCAGCATTTACCCAAAGAAAATGTATAGCTCCAACCTCTTCTCCTTCTGGCTCAATGCCTTTATTTATAGTGCTGTAAAGAGGTTATTCAGGTCCACTATCAATGGGATCATCCCCCTCTTTGGGTGGGATAGCTCCCTTATTGATGGGATAAGTTCCCCCTTAATAGAGATACATGAACCAACTGGAGGCGCATCCATTTCATCAAACCGACCTCTAGAATGTTCTAGAAGTAACCACAAGTAACTTTTTCAAGATAAAACTCGCGCATTTTGCCTTTTACAGAGGGACGCACCTGTCCCTTAACATACAGAGCGTCCATGGACGCAGATTTTGTGAACAAGGTCAGCGTCCCCGCAGGTAAGGCTAGAGAGAACCTGCGACCCCAGAGATAAACATAGTTTTTACAAGACTTTCTCTCTTCTTTGAGTTTGAGATGGATAACAGAGGCATGAGACTTGCCTAAGAGGGTAGCATGACTGTTGATTTGAGCCATACTAACTGTAAGTAGTCAAGGTGACATTTTTTAGTGTAACAGATTGCCCCCTAAAGTGCGAAGCCTGGAATAGAATAGGGTTTTGTAATTCTAGGAAGGGTGAAGCGCTTTATCATTTCAAGGATTGCCTTGTGGATGGCCTGGTTGGAACCTGCAATTTTCAACACAAAATACATGGATAAGATTATATCATCACTGAGGTAGGCATTCCCATACTCAGATTCAAAACTTTAACTAATGGACTAACTATTCTGATACAGGAATGATCTTGCAGTACATCATTTTTATAGACTTTTGTAGACACAGTATGGACGCAGCCATCTGTTTATGATTAGTCTACATAGATAATGAATACAAAACTCCTCGCAGCCTGGATGGTAGAAACTAGATCCAGGGTCTTCACTTCTACTTCCCGAATTGGTACGATTCTAGCCATGTGATTAAATGATTCGATGTCGAACATGGTAGAAACCACTTGATTACCAGTCAATGATGTAAACTGTTAACAAGCGTGAGAGAAACCACCAGTAATGTCAATGGTTCTCAAAGTACCAAGCACAACCCGTGAAATGTGAATAGATGTTTTGATGTCGAACACTTCACGGAATCCTCTGATCGAAAGTCAATGATGTAAACTGACGTCAAAGGCGAGAAACCTGCCATTGATGCATGCAGACTTCAAGGTACTGTCGATTCCTAAGTCATCTTTCTAGATAATGTGTCGATGTCGATAGAAAGCGACCCGTTGCAGGCAAGCCCGCAACACGAAATCATTGTTCAAGTTGAAGAAATGTTGCTGTAAGGACTGACTCAGGGATGGTCAAATGGATGACAAGTATTTTGCAGATGAAAGTTTTTGCTTGCAGACCTCTTGAACACATAACGACACAACAGATGGCTTGGTGACGA
This sequence comes from Pinus tabuliformis, assembly GCA_031772625.1. Classification (NCBI taxonomy): domain Eukaryota; kingdom Viridiplantae; phylum Streptophyta; class Pinopsida; order Pinales; family Pinaceae; genus Pinus; species Pinus tabuliformis. Next base: position 1,268,861,020 of record CM062809.1, read on the forward strand.
ATAACTCAAAGTTAACCCCTGGAACCCGGTTAAAGACTTTCAAAGTGATTTGGTCAACTGTGAGGTAAAAGATTTCCCAACCCAGGTGAATGAAAAGTGTCGTGTTCAAGAGCGGTAATAAAGTTTCTTCTGAGACAAAAGGTGACAAATAGGTTCATTCTTCTCTTTTTTCCCCCACCATTTCTGGCAAGTACCTCTTTATTTTTAACAAGCTTGAGGAGGATAACATATGCTTGATTATAAGCTCATCCTTCGGACGAGTCCAACCTAGTTTAAATTCGAACCCTAGGAAGGAGTGGTTCGTTCCTGTTTGTAATTGAACAGGTCCTCTACTGTAAAAGTTTAACGAGCCCAGTATAGGAGAAACTCGGCGTTTTTCAATTTTAGAGAGTCTGAAAAAACTAAAGGAGACTCCACGTTGAACTTTTTCGTATATTTGTGTCCCTCAAGCCCGAAAAAGTATAAAATAATACCTGGGGGAACCGCTTGATCTTGCGACCAAGGAGTACTTTCATAATAGTGTCGTTAACCTGAAAAGTAAAAAGCGATCAAGGACACGTCGTTTTATTTCCTTATCGAGTTCGAAACGACAAAAACCCGGCAATCTTTTCCTGATTTTGCGGTCAGAAAAGAGCTAAAAGGGGACCGTCTTTTAATTCCGTTTTAACGAGTGAAAAAGAAACACTCGGCGATCTTTTCATGTTTTAGGAGTCAGAAAAGGGCTTAAAAGATGACTCTGAAATTTTGTTTGTGAAAAATTACAATTTCCCTCGAAATCCCTTTGTCCTGCACAAAAGCGACACATTACTCATACCTGTTTAAAATAGGCAAAAATACATTCAAAAACATCTTTTCATGGTAAAAAATGAACTAATTCATCCAAAAAACCTATAAAAAGACCTTTTACCATGTCATTTTTACCGTTTCACTGTTGAGGTTGAAAAAGGAGCTTTTGACAAGAAACTTCCCGTGGTCGCTGCGGAAAATCTGACCGTCGGAATCGAACGCCGTCTCATCCAGGTATTTTACACATCCTACTCTGCATTTCTATCCGTTTAGAATCAATTTTTAGGTTTTAGTTTCATTTTTTGGGGGGGTTTTGGTTTTGGAATGCGCCTCTCGGCGGACGCAGGTGCCCTTCGGGTGACCTGCGTCCCCCGACTTTTTCTCATACGGGAAAACGGTCGGAAGACGCAGCCCGCCTTCAGGCCAGCTGCGTCCGGGCGCCCTGTGCTACAAAGCCGGGGTGCGTCCTCCGAGAAACGCGCATTTCAAAACCCCAACTCTCTCAAAAAACCACCAAAAATTCCCAAATTAATTTCTAATTGCTATTTTTGATATGCAGGGCATTAATCATGTTAGACTGGAGAGAAAGAGAGCATGTAGAGGAAGATGAAGCTGCAATAAATCATCAACCTTCCCTGGATGCCCTAAGAGCATGCGGATTATACAAATATTGGACCATACCGGGCATGAGGGGCCAGGTAAGATTCTTGGAATGGCTGGTTGAGCGATGGAACGTACAAGAACAATGCTTTTACATAGGAGGGCACCAGCTCGAGATAGAGCCCTCGGATGTATACTTTCTCACTGGCTTGCCAAACAGAGGTGAGCAACTCAGTCTTGCGGGGACTAGGCCGGGTGGCCAATCCCTTGATAGTCTCCGCGAGAATTGGTGCACACCTGGGGCTCACCATTCAAAAGGCATAGAGATAAAACACATCACTCTACCGGAACTCAAAGTCATAGCGTTCACGGTTACCAGAATTTGCGGCGCGGCCGCTTTACACATTGCTTCCGGATCCCAAATGCGGATGGCAATTGACTGTTACCAAGGCACCATTTTCAACTGGTGTGAAGCTGTGTCGGCTCATATGAAGAGCCAACTGACCAAGGCAAAGAACGGACGACTAAAGACTTTTGGATATGGGCCTATAGTCGTGAGCTTTGCCTTGGAGAGAATTCCAATGCTGATCCCTCAGCAACTCACTGTTGATATCTTGGGTCCTCAGCAGCCAAAGCTGATACGATGGGTTGCGGTGATGGCCCGGCATCCTGACGAGGGCGCGACAGTAGTTCGATTCTCAGATAGTTATTTTGACTGGTTAGAGGGCCAGCTTTTTGTGATACAGGACTTTCCGTATGCCGGAATGGATTTCAGAGGTGATCCGGACATGGTTCTTCCACAGGGAGAACAATGGGACGACAGAGGTACTTTTTATTTTCACAAGTTTTCTAGTTATGTATTTTTTGTATTTTTTATATATATCGTCTCAAAACTAATAGTAAACTTTTTCAAAATGCAGATGTTGGTCCACAGCGTCCAGCCAACCTCCGGCCTTATGATAGACTACATCCAGCTGCACCGGTACCGGCCCCACAGGATGCGACAGCAGAAGTACTAGCTGAGTTGGAGCATGATCTAGAGCGTCTCACGGCAGATATACCTGAGACTACTATGGACGACATTCCTATCAGGCTTCAGCGCTTCGTAGTCGCGGTCCCTGGACCGTTTAGGAGATTTTTGCGTAAGGTAGCCCGCGCAGTGGTGTCGTACAGAGAGCACCACCAGTGATTGACTAGTCACTTTTGTAGTCACATGTGACATTTTTGACTTTTTGTACTATCATTTTGCCGATCATAAGGTGTTTTAAACCTATGATCGAAGACGATGTATATATTTTTTGACACACTTCTATCTATATATATCACTATTACCGGCTTATCTTGTTTAACATATGTGATGAAATGTTTTTAAATTTACTTGCATGATTATCGTAAATGTCTGTCCAACATTCGAGAAGCAATTGCATCTGCTAATGTATTCAAAGACCTTGGAATATGTTGATATTCAATGTAATCAAATTCACGTTCCAAGAGACGCACTCTCAAAAACAACCTTAATAACACAGGATTTCTAATGGCATAAACTCTATTAAGCTGTAATACAACAAGTTCAGAATCTAACCTCACTATCAAACGTCGAATTCCAAATGAAATAGATTCGGATAATAATTCAACCACTGCACTGTATTCTGCAATGTTATTCGTTGTTTGACCGAGGCTTACCCCATGCATAGAAACTAACTCGTCAGAGGGCGAATAGATAACCCAAGCTGCGGAAGAGATATTCCGTGTATTACGACAAGCACCATCAGCAAATCCAATGTATGTTTGGAGAGGCGTCGACATCTACAATATCAAGAGTAAAACCAAGATAAGCCAGAATAATGACGAAAAACCACACTTGCTAAGCTAAGCACACTGACTAAACTAACACACTTGCTAGCTAGAAAGAAAATCTAACCTATCTAAAAATTTCTCCATACCCATCATTTTAAGCATAATACCTCTTTAGGTAAAGTCCATTTCTGGGTTTACCCAAAGAGTCCCCATCAAAATCAACTAACTCATAAGCCCCTTTTGCTAGCTTTCGCTTTACAATGTAGGGCCCATGCCACATGGGAACGAATTTTCCGGCACCTAGCTTATCGTTAGCTTGATCATATAATAGTACTAGGTCTCCTTCCGAAAAACTTCGAGGGGTTACATTTTTATCGTACTGAGCTTTCATTCGTTTCGCGTGAGTCTCGATAGCTAAAGTAGCGTCACGTCGAGTCTCATCTAATTTAGCCAAGTATAATAACCGTTTCTCCTCTTCGGAAGTAGCTGGAAGTAATTCGACAGCCATTTGAAGTGATGGGATTTCGCATTCAATAGGTAACACAGCTTCTAAGCCATAAACTAGCTGGAAAGGGGTGAAACCTGTTGAATTTTTCACTGAAGTTCGATATGCCCATAGCGCCGAAAATAACATGTTATGCCAATTCGTTCGATGGATACCAATGATCCGTCGAATCATGATGACTAGAACTTTGTTGATTGACTCAACCAAACCGTTGGCTTGCGGATAATAAGGAGTAGAGCTATCGTGGCGCAAACCAAGCTGGCTTGTAAGCTCAGTCATCATGACGTTTCGAAAATGGCTCCCATGGTCAGTAATGATTGCTTGTGGGACACCAAACCTAGTTATGATATGATTGAATACGAAAACTGCAGCTGTCTTGCCGCTTGCGTCGAATGTAGGCATCGCCTCGGCCCATTTTGTAAAATAATCAACCGCGAGGATGATATACGCATGCCCCCCGGCCGAGTGAGGGTTACAAGTAATAAAGTCAATGCCCCATTTGGCGAATGGACCAGCGGCAATTATAGGGTGGAGAGGAGCAGGTGGAGCGCGCATCTTTCGATCAAACACTTGACAGTTGTGGCATGTTCTGACAGCAAGGATACAATCTTTAAACATAGACGGCCAGAAATAGCCAGCGCGCAACACCTTCTGAGCTGTGGCATACCCAGACATATGACCGCCACATGCTCCAGAGTGACAATCATTCAAAACTCTCTCAGCCTCTTCGTGAGTTAAACAACGTCGAAAAACTAAGTCTGCCCCCGGCGATAAAGTGTATCTCCAATAATTCTGTATTGCTGGGATCGAAACCGAATTTTTCGACGGTCTTCCTTGGAAGCTTCAGGCCGAAAGGTTTGGGTTTGGAGATAGATGATTATATCCCCATACCACGGATCTAAAGTGCTAATAAGAAACAAAGATTCGTCCGCAATGGACTCCTCTGCCACAGTCTCTGTGTCAGCACTCGGGAAATCACACATCAATTCCGCAAAAACTAAAGATTTCTTAGACTTGGACTTCTCGAACTCCAAGTCGAACTCTTGCAGGATAACAATCCATTTAGAGTACTTGCCCCCTAGCAGTTGTTTTGTCAAAATATAAATCATAGGGTTGCAATCCGAAATAACTGTAGTTTTGCGGAGAAGAATGTAGTGACGAAAACGCTGGACAGCTTGAACGGCTGCCAGGGCCAATTTCTCCACATGCGAATATTTTAACTCAGTGGGATTTAAGGTTCTACTAAGATAATATATCACATGCTCTGCTTTGAATTCATCTTCTTGAACTAACACCATTCCAATGGTGGAATGCGAAGCTGCGAGGTATAAGAAGTAGTCCTGGTTGTAGTTGGGAGGATGCAATAACGGTGCATGGGTCAACGCGTGTTTTAATGCATCAAAAGATTGTTGGGCAATCTCGTCCCAAAAGAATTGTGCGTTCTGTTTCAACAACCGTGTAAAACCTTTAGTGACCTCGGCGTAGTTTGGGATGAATCGGCGTAAAAAGTTCGCTTTCCCTTGCAAACTTTGGAGTTGGCGCAAACTCGAAGGAGGAGGCAATTTGATGATAGCCTCGACTTTCGAGGGATCGACGCGAATGCCGGCTTTTGAAACAACAAATCCCAGCAATCGACCTGTTTCTATACAGAAAACACACTTGTGGGGATTCAACCGAATTCGATAATGCCTACACCTCATAAAGATTGCTCGTAGGTGGACAAGGTGATCAGCTCGATGTAAAGAATGAGCAGGCAAATCATCGAGATAGGGTTGCACAATGTGCTTGATGTCATGAAATGCATAAGACATCGCCCGTTGAAAAGTGGCCCCGGCATTCTTAAGTCCAAAAGGTAATTTGCAATAAGCAAATGTCCCCCATGGACAAATGAATGCCGTTTTTGGTTGATCGGCAGGTAGAATATTGATTTGATTATAGCCTGAGAAACCATCCATGAAGGAAAACATCTCACTTCCGGCACAATCATCAATAATTTGATCGATATAAGGCGTAGGATAGTTGTCTTTTGGACAAGCTCGATTGATATCCCTATAGTCGATACAGATTCTTATTGTTCCTTGTTTTTTATTGACGGGAACAATATTCGATACCCAATCCGTTAACGGGATCGGATAAATGAAACCTGCTTTCAACAGCTTTTCGACTTCTGCTTTAATCGCAGCCGCTTTTCGAGGGTGAATCTGACGCAACCGTTGCCGAATGGGTTTAGCATCCGGGTAGGTTTTGATTTCATGAACAACAATGGCAGGATCAATTCCCGCATTTCCTCGTAAGACCAGGCAAACACGTCGCGGAATTCTTGGAATAGGGCCTTGTAAGTTTGGATTTCTTCTTCAGTACATGCGGCACCTATATGAATGTTCTCCTCGATTCCGGGCTTCACTGAAATATCAATGGGAATAGTACGAGAAATATTCCCTAAATTCAGCTCTGAATCAGAATGTTTCGTTGGATCCTGAGCGTCTTTGACATATTCAGCGGTAAAGATAGATGAAAAATCATTTTCAAATGCATCATCCTTAGGTAAAAACGAAGATCTGTGATGGAGATCTTCCCATGGTAGATCATCTACACTTAGGATTTCGCGAAGTTGTTCGTCAGATGACACTTCTTCGGGAAACGTTATCCGTTCTAAGGGTGAGGTGAAAAGTGACTCTTCACTGACCACATTCATTTGGTCGGTTGAATGAAAGTCGGTAAAAGACATAAGAGCTTCATAAGCAATCTCATACGGACTCAACGGCATAACATCACCGAGTGAGTCTAGCTCAGAGTCAGAGGGAACATACCAAGGATCATCATAAATAATGTTTTCTGACGTGATCATATGAATTGTTGCAAACGAAGGGTCTGCATTGAGTGGAGGGAGAGGAAAAGTTCCCAGTAAACCGGAATCCTTAACTAAACCTACACCAATGTCCCTATAAGGGATTGTCGTTTTACCAACATGCTGGATAGTTTCTGAAGAGGTTGGGTCGGATGAAAAGTATGTCAGCTGATCAATAGTCACGATCTTACCGTTATGTGGAAACTTAATGACTCTGAAGACCGATGAAACGACCGCTGTCATAGCATATGACCAACTTCGACCCAAAAGAAGGTTGTAGTCTAGAGGGGCATCAACCACTTCCACATCCAGACTAACGGTTTTACCTTCGACCCCTATAGGCAATTCTTGTAGAATACCAAACGGACGGAACCCACGGCCATCAAAGGCCTTAAGGATGGTGGGGGATTGGTTCAACGAAGGAGAACCAAGCGATCTCCAACATTGAATCGACATAATACACGTAGAAGCTCCCTCATCAATCACAGTCCGATGAATAGGCCTGTTTTTGACTATCACTGGAATTTGGAAAGCCATTTGATGGGGGAGACGCGGTGTACTATTTTCTAGATCAAAGATCATTAGGTTCGGGTCCTGAACATCGACAGCTCCAATAGCCGACAAAAGCAATTTTCGTTGCGCTGGACATGATTGCAGCACTTCGAGTGCCGACATTGCTGAAGGTGAAACAGCTAAGTCTTCAACAATGTTGTAATTCTGGGCTGCTCTCGCATGTGGATTGAAAGCAGACCTTCGAAGTACACCCTTGGCGGGCGGCTTAATCACTAAGTCTGGGTTAGGTTTTTCGATCTGTAGTGGATCGGAACCAGGAGCTGAGGTTGATGGGTTAGAGTGAGAAGATTCTGCTTCTTTACCATCAACAGGAGCCTTACTACCATAATCTTGCGATCGAGTCGCAATCCTGACATGAGACATCATCAAAATGGGTTCTTCACTGGCATTCGAAGAAGAACCTATCATCTTATTCTCCTGCTCTGGAAATGGATTTTTTAACACAGCAGGAGTGGGAGAACCTTTGACTATTTTCACTACCTCGGCCCGATGAGGGCAGTCTCTCGTAAAATGATCTTCTTCACAAATAAGACAAGGATATCGAGGTTTGCGCTTTTCGTCATTGGTTTCCGACTTTTCCGTTTTCTCCTTTGGAGCCTTGTCTGCTTTAGCCTTCTTCTTTCCTTTCTTCTTTCCACCGTTTTTGGATTTGGCCGTAGATGACTCTACAGCGTGAATGTCGGCGGTAAGTTCAGGAGGAGAAGACTCTCCTGTCGGAGAATCAGGCAAAGTGATAATTGGAGTATTGGAGGTCTTGGAAGACTTCTTCTTACTCTTCGTAGTCACGATACCGATCATACCATCAGCGGCATGAGATCCCGAAGGAGCAGCAGCGATTTGGTTTGACTTTGGAAGATCCGGAATTTTCTCGTGTAACGTACCCGACTGAGTGTAAACTAAGTCAAGGTATTGTGCCTGAGCAATGACTTGCTCCTCAGTAACTACTCCGGCCTTAGCTACATCTTCAGTAATTCTTGGTAATAATGATTTGACAAACCATTCAGCTAAGATTTGGTCCGGGATAAAAACTTTCACTAATCTTCTTCGACGTCTCCACTCATGGATGTGATCAGAAATGTACGTGGATGTCGATTGTTTTAGCGAAGTTAATAATTCTGTACCATTATCGTATCTGACTGGTAACTGAAAATGAGTTAAGAACGAGGTAGCTAACTGGCTAAAGTTGTAAAAAGAGGCCCGTGGTAACTCAATGTACCACTTGGCTGCGAGACCAATGAGTGTACGCTGGAAAAGACGTAAGCGGATGGAATCATCTGAGATGGAATTTGATGCACACCAGAGGTGGTAAGTCATCACGTGATTAGACGGATCCTCTCCAGACTTACCTTCGAACTTGGGTATATCGCTGGGCAACTTATTTGGCATTGGCGGCCAGAACGGAAGATATTGAATTGGATCGTTCGTTAGGCGCGTCAAGTCGGGTAAATCTAAAGTCGCAATAAACGGTAACTGCCGGTTAGGATCTCTAAAACTCTGAGTCACAATACCAGCCCCAGGAGGAGGATATCCAGGATAACTAGGAACAGGAGTCGCATTTGGGATATTATATCCTCCTGGAAAACCAGGATTAACCGGACCGTACTGGGGTTGCTGAGGTTGTTGATAAGTGTACCCAGGATACGGTTGATACTGGTAAACCGGTTGTTGGGCAGCTTGCCCAGGTTGATACTGTCCCTGGTACGGAGGTTGAACAAATTGAGGTTGAGTAGTAACAACCGTACTTGTACCAGGTTGGCCTGCAGGCATCTGGACTGTGGTTTGAACCGTGGGTCCAGACAACGGTACAGATGTCTGAGGAGTGGTTACAGGGACAGTAGAAACCGGAGCTGCCGATACTCCAGAAGTAAGCATGGTAGATGAAGCGGTAGTTGCTGCAGCCGTGTGAGGTGGAGTACTAGGTGCAATTGGCGGCTGAGTAACTACAGAAGTTACAGGGGTCTGAACACTTGACTGGACAGGTTGCGGTTGCTGGGGTGGACCAGGAACTGCAGGTTGTCCTGCTTGAGGTACCGACTGTATACTTGGTTGCGACATCTGTTGACCCTGTGACGGATCCCATGTTAACATTCCAGGGTATTGACTCGTAACAGGTTGAGGATACTGAGATCCATAGCCGTATTGAGGATAGGGTTGATAACTGTAAGGTGCAGTCCCATATGATTGCCCTTGAGGTGGTTGATAACCTTGACCAGGGTATTGACCCGTAGGTTGATAACCTTGAGGTAAATACGAATACTGGGGTTGACCTTGACCTTGAGGTTGGTATCCTTGAGGTTGATACCCTTGGGGTTGATACCCTTGGGGTTGCCATCCTTGAGGTTGCCATCCTTGAGGTTGATATTGATACTGAGGTTGACTTTGGGGTACATATTGAGGCTGGGGTTGATACCCTTGGGGTTGATACCCTTGAGGTTGCCCCCCAGTCACGAATGAAGTACCTTGAGGTTGCCCCCCAGGCATTAACGAAGGTTGCCCCCCAGGCGGTAATTGGCCACCTTGAGGTTGGTTAATGGGAGTTGAACCTGACATCATATAAACGTCACCTATACTCAATGGTACATTACCACTGTTTCCAACTAATAACCCATGATCAACGGGTTGAGGAGATGCTCCCGCAAAGGTACCAGAAAGTGATTGATACCCAGTAGGAACAGAAGGACCGCCATGTAAAAATGATTCAGGACTTTGTGAAAACACAGATGACTGACCAGACATATTTACAGGAGAATGAATTCCTCTAGGTGGAACCGGAGTACGAGGTGTAGAAAAACCTACTGAGTTGTCTAAAAAATTGGTTAATGCAAGGTACCAAGATTCACTTCTAGGAGGACTGTAAAAGATGGATTCACGCTCCCTTAGATCAAGGGTAATTAGATCTTCAGAATCAGAAACGCCTATTTCTTCCTCTGGAACAAGTTCTTCTATAGCAATTAATCCAACAGGAAGATTTTCGGTGATAATTCTTTCTATTCTTGGTGAATCAGGAACACTAGGAGTTGGAGTAACAGGTTCTGAAATTTCAGGTTCTTCGCCTGTTTCACTGGCAGATGAAAAACTACCAGCAAGCTCGGAAACTGTAACAGCTTCGGGATTGTAACCTGTTTCTAAACTTTGGTAATCTGGATGGACTACCAAGGAAGATTCTCCTTCTTCAGGTGATCCTACTCTACTGCCACTAGGAGGAGTTACAAGGACCTTTAACCCTTCTAAATTACCTGGGTCGTCTCGAGGAGGGGATCCCCTAAGTCTACGGGATCTTCTCAACAATTCGGCCACAGAAACAACTTCAGGAGACTGGCCCGCAATTCGACGGGACCTTCTCGGTAATTCCGCCACAATTAAAGATTTTAACTACAACACACGAAAACAAAGTAAAAAATTTCAAATCAAACCACCTAAAGTCTTCTAAAGAACCAATCAAATTTGAAGCACACGCCTAAATAATCTAGAGCGTCAAACCACACACAAACAGTAGTCTTCCGGACCAAAAGCGCTAGTTGGTGATTAGGCCCAACCTCGCAGGATTCAGTACAGAAATAGTGGGTGGAACAGTTACCCCGGCAACCTGCTTAATGAATAGACTGGACCAAGTTCCTCCACTTTAACCGTCTCGAAGTGAAGCGAACCCCCCAGAAAATCCAAGTGAGTATAACCGACGTCTGCTCCAGGTACAGTGGGACCTTCCCTCCACCGTCACCTTGGGTAGAATCCTAGATATTATGGCCACTAAGGTTACCAATCACAACAATTACACCTGGGGGAACAGTCTAAACTCCGACAGCACGCAAGGGCAGAGTAGCAAGCTCCAATCCCCTTACCGGCTCCTTGACAACAATCCAAGGTTTACCGATAAGTGACCCCTGGCTCCTCGACAATGGTTAATCCGAGGTTTACCGTTTGTAATACGTACTGCCTGGCGTCGTTCCCAACGAGGGAGGAATGATCCCCTCACTGGTTCGGACACGAGCTCGTGCTTCTCCTTTAAGAGGAGCTTTCCCAGAATGTAACTGAAACAATTGGATTTGTTCTACTCAAGATAGACTATCTGTTTGGTTTTGTAGTCTTGGAGAGTTAAGTACTCACCTACTCCAAGACCCTAGCCTAAGCTATGTTGGTGCTTCAGAGCCCTAGAAAAATAAAGATTACTAGATTGATTTTAATTTAAGCGTTACTTTTAAGGTTGTTTCTTAAGTCAAAAGGTGATGGAAGTGAAACTAGTGGTGTGTTGACTCGACTCGAAACCACTACAAAATGCACCTAGAATGATTTATCCACTACTTTACTTTTTCGATGAATTGCTTAACTAAAAAGTTGAGAGAATGCAATCTTTATAAAAGCAACTTCTTAATTGAAGACAATCAAAGAAACAATTCGTTTTTCTTTTCCAAGCATAAAAACATAACTTCTCTTTACATGCACGAAAAAACTCTTTTCTTCTTTTGAAAACAAAAAGCTACTTGAAACAAGACTTTTTAAGAAGATGTTTTTGTATTTTTCTTTTAATAAAGCAAGTAAATCTAATATAACCAAAAAATCAATCTTAACAACTCTTAAAATCTATGAAAATGCACTCATAAGCAAACTAAAGGCAAATTTACTCTAAGCAATCTTAACGAGGCCAAAACTAACAATGATTATTTCTAAGGTGTTTTACTTGATCACAATCAAATCAAGGACTAGCTTATTGCAGAATCAAAAACTAGCCAAAACAAAACTCTAATCTTTTTGTTCTTTTTGTAAAATGGAAATCAATACTTTATAAACAAGTAATTCGAAATTTGACCCAAAACAACTCAAATGGCAAGTTGCTCACAAAAGGAGACTTTACGACAGGCCCGACTTCTAAGAAGGTTGACTAACCAGAGAGATCTAAGGCTGGACAACTTTCTACTATCAAAGTCACTACAAAGCCTTTCCAAAAATCAAACCCTAGGTCTAAACTTCGTTGAAAACCACTAAAACACTCAAAGCTCACAAAACAAGTTCAGGTGAAAATTCTTGACAGGGTACTAAAGGATCTGGGCAGAAAACACTAAGGAAAAACAAAATCTAAAAGTAATTTGAAGCAAAAATGGAATTTTCTTAAGTTTTACAGGAAGACGCAGGCAACCCGTTGTCACAGGTGCGGCCCCGCTCTGTGCAGACGGCAACAGCGCGTCCAAAGACGCACTGTGCAGTACTCAGAGACTGCGTCCTTTTGGAAAATGAAGAAAAACCAAATCTAACTAAATCTAAAGCTAAGCCACCCAAATACTAATTCTCACAGTCAAAAACCAGAAAATAAAAATGATTTTCTCAAAGCAAAGTTCATATAAAGGAAAAGACTCTCTCATTAATGGATCCCCAGCGGAGTCGCCAATTTGTCACACGGAATCTGTCAAGGGTGCGGACACGACTGACCTTCCTAGAAGTCTAAGACATTCTAATGACAAACAAGACAAAATGGAGTGATCTTTCTCTAAATACACCTTTTTACAACATGAAAAATACAAGTGTTTAGGCTTACCTTATTCCAAAACGCTGTTGTTGAAGTCCGTTCTTGACGATCCGGATGAGCTCCTCCTTCAAGTCAATTCCTGCAACCACAAACAATCAAACAATTACCAAGCACTTGCATTTCATATAATAAAACATATATTCAACATGCAGACCAAGGAACACATGAAATAACTCATTAACACAAGCTATTGAGAAAAATAAACCAGTTTGTATTAATAACGAAACAAAGAAACTCTTACAACCTGGCCTTGGTGTTGTGCAAGTTCCTCCCAGGGTCCATCAAGGGTTTTCCTCTACTTTGACAAAGCTCACCCTCTCCCAAGTAGAATCAAGTGAAGACAATCTCTCCTCACAAAGGCTCTAATGGAAGACCTAAATCCTGCAGCATTTACCCAAAGAAAATGTATAGCTCCAACCTCTTCTCCTTCTGGCTCAATGCCTTTATTTATAGTGCTGTAAAGAGGTTATTCAGGTCCACTATCAATGGGATCATCCCCCTCTTTGGGTGGGATAGCTCCCTTATTGATGGGATAAGTTCCCCCTTTATAGAGATACATGAACCAACTGGAGGCGCATCCATTTCATCAAACCGACCTCTAGAATGTTCTAGAAGTAACCACAAGTAACTTTTTCAAGATAAAACTCGCGCATTTTGCCTTTTACAGAGGGACGCACCTGTCCCTTAACATACAGAGCGTCCTTGGACGCAGATTTTATGAACAAGGTCAGCGTCCCCGCAGGTAAGGTTAGAGAGAACCTGCGACCCCAGAGATAAACATAGTTTTTACAAGACTTTCTCTCTTCTTTGAGTTTGAGATGGATAACAGAGGCATGAGACTTGCCTAAGAGGGTAGCATGACTGTTGATTTGAGCCATACTAACTGTAAGTAGTCAAGGTGACATTTTTTAGTGTAACACATATTCCTTAGAACTATCTATCCAAACGCTTGATGAGCATTTATTCGGGTCTGCCTCCCATGCCAAAAACATTGATTGCTACAATATTTCTATTGGGTTTGGAGGCAATACCTGCAGATGATCCATGTTAATATCATTTTCTGAGATCTTTTGAATAGAAGATATCATATTGCAGGTTCCTATCGTCGCCACTTCCGCCAGATTGATTGGAGGCGGGAGAGCAAAAGTTCCCATTAATATAGGGTCTTTTAGTAGGCCTACTCCGATACTTTGAAGCGAATGGGGGCTTCCATGGATCATCGGAATGCTTCCCGTAACTTGGGAACTATTGGGGAGAAATGTTTGTTGGTCGACGATTGTAATTCCTCCTTGAAAAGGAAATGCAATCTTCCTAAAGTAGGTCAACACAACCGCAGCCATAGCATATATCCAAGGTCTTCCTAGTAGGATGTTGTAATCGAGGTTTCCATCGATTTCTTCAACATCTATTTCTATTGTTTTCCCCCCCAGTTCAACTTGCAAGTTACTTAGAATACCATATGGGGTATATGTTCATCCATCAAATGCTTTTAATGTCATCGAAGATCGTGACAAGGTTGGAGATCCTAAAGTTTTCCAGCAACTCATCGACATAATACATGTAGATGCCCCCTCATCAATAATTGTTCGATGAATAGTTTTGTTGAGGGCTTTCACTTGAATGAGGAAAGGTAGTTGAGCTGGTAACTGAGTATCATATCCTTTATGATTAAAGGACACAAGATTAGAATCCTTTGGGTCTATCCCACCTATTGCTGATAATAAAGCCTGCTTTTGGGAGGGGCAATTTTGCAGTACCTCAAGTGTCGACATAGCAGATGGCGATTGGGCCAAATCTTCCACTATATTATAATGCTGTGCTGCTCTGGCACGAGGATTAAATGTCGACTTGTGTACTACTCCCTTTGGCGGTTTTATTGTTAGCTCTGGAATGATGGGCGGTGCAACTTCTGTCGAAGTTGTTGTCGAACTACTAGGTTGATATTTATCCTTGTTGTTCGACAGCTGTGGATTCCCGTAATCTTTATTCCTTGTCATTATCAAAGCATCATTTTGCTGTTTTGAAACCGACAACATCAGCACTTGGGACGGGGAAGCATTGTCACTAGCAACCAGATTTGTTCCTGGATTTGGAAACGGATCAGTCAATACCGCCGAGGTTTTTGAATTCTTGAAGAATTTTCTAAGCTCAGCTTTATATGGACAATCTCTTGTCCAATGATCCTCATCACATATAAGACATGGACGATTTGGTTTCTTATCTCCAGAAGGGTTTGCAGAAGATTTTTCAGGTGATGATTCCTCTTGTTTCTTCTTGCCTCCTGGTTGCTTGGTTTCTTTGCCTTTATCAGTTGAGACGACATTTACTTCCGAGGCGAGAAGTTCTTGTTTTGAATTTTGACTAGAAATCTTACGGGCCTTTTTAGATGTAGCCTTTGTCGATTTCATGTCTGTCGTACCAATCACGCCATTGCCAGCATGAGAGTCATTGTTCGATTTAGGAGGAGGAGGAATGGAAAATTCCGGTCTGGGAGCATCAGGGATTTTATCGTAGAGCATGCCAGACTGAGTATAAATCAAGTCTAAATATTGCGCACGAGCAATAACTTTCTCTTCAGTGACGACTCCTTCCTTTGCCACATCTTCTATAATGGAAGGTAATAATGACTTAATAAACCATTCAGCTAAAAGCTGATCAGGAACATATGTTTTTACCATTCTATGACGACGTCGCCACTCATGAATATGATCGGATATGTGAGTGGCCGTCGTTTGCTTGAAATTGGTAAGAAGTTCTGTCCCTGTTTCGTACCTTATGGGTAACTGAAAATGGGTTAAAAAGGTTGTGGATAGGGCACTGAAGTTATCAAACGAAGCTCTGGGTAATTCGATATACCATTTTTCTGCCAGACCAGTTAACGTTCTCTGAAAAAGGCGAAGCCTAATCGAATCATCGTTTAGTGTGTTTGATGAACACCACAGATGAAAGGTCATCACATGATTCGACAGGTCTTCACTCATATTTCCATTAAATTTAGGAATATCTGATGGAAGTTTATGCGGAATCGCTGGCCACCAAGGGACGTAAGCAATTGGATCGTTCGTTAGCCGATTTAGATCCGGCAACTCTAAAGTTGCCACGAAGGGTAACTGTTGATTCAGGTTTGGTGAAGCATACCCAGGATAAGACGGGATTGCCTGAGCAGTTGGTCTTTGCATACCAGCATAATGCATTTGATGCTGGTAACTTTGGTAAGGTTGATGGGCATAACCATTATAGAATGGTTGATTTTAACCGTTTTGAATATATGGCTGCCCATTATTTGCAAAGATTTGTTGCTCAGATCCTTGGTATACTTGTTGGAATTGTGGTTGTTGATATTGCACCAGCCATGGTTGTAATCAGCTGACCTTGTCCTTTTAGGGGTCAGAACAACACTTTTAGGGACTTAGGAGCCCTTGGTTTATGGACATTTATGATTGGGGTTGCAATGCCCAAAAATGTCTATAACACCTGTGGCTACTATAGTTGTTTCATCTCCCAAGTCTGACCCCAAATCTTTCTGAATAACTGCAGCTGTCTTCTTCTTCTTGCCCTTAGACTTCTTAGGTCTCAGCTCTGGATGCAGAGTCCAACAATGCTCATCATCATGCCCCTCCTTTTTACAGTGAGTGCATGAAACTTTGGCTTTCTATGCAGTGTTAGCCTTCCTTGCTTTCCACTTCCGCTTTCTTTTCTCCTTGCTCTTGCTTACAGTGGGTTGGGATGGTCCCCCAACTTCTGGATTGCCATTCTTTCCTCTAGCTTCTAGATGAGTAGCTTGTACCGATACCTCATCTATACTAGTGAGATTAAACATGAGGATGGTATGCCTCATGTAGCTGTGTAGACCACCAATGTACTTCAAAAGAGTCTAATGAGATATCCAACATCAATGCTCTCTTTCTGAATTCTTGAGTATACCCTTGTACACTTTTCCCTTTCAACTGTCGAAGAGTTTGCCAACTCATCATGGCTTGCTACATGTAGGCCAATGGATAGAACTACTTTTTGATTACAACAACAAATTCACTCTAGACAGAGATGGTCTTGCCATGTCTTCTCATATCAGCTTGGGTTCTGCCTTCCCACCAAACCAAGGTAGTGCCACCTAGGCGTAGGATTGCCAACTGAATCTTACTCTTTTCCGAGTTTATGTTCTCTACCCTGCAATACACATCAATTTGTCTAATCCAATTGTCCAACTTTTCAACATTTAGCTCTCCATCATATATAGGCAAATCAAATTTAACATCTAGATTAATCAAAGATGCTTTCTTATTATGCACAGGGCTATTAGGAGGTGTGAGAAAGCTTTCCTCTTTCCCCTTTCCTTTGGAGTTGTCATGGAAGTGAGACTCACCTTCTTCTTTCTCTTGCATAGAGCCTGATGCATCTTCTACCTTTTGCTTTCTAAAGTCTCTGTACATTTCTTCAACCATAGACTTTATAGCTTGGAAACTCTCTATGAATTGAGGGTCTGGCCCTATAGAACCTTCCTCTGACATTATCTTTCGAGGATAGACTCTCCCAATTTCAGGATTAGTTTCCACCAACTCTCCTTCTCCTAATTTGAGCTTTGATATTGTGAGCATTCACAGCTAAACCAACACAAACTTGTCTAACCTTACAGCCTAGAGCTCTGATACCACTTGATCTGATATTCACCCTATGAGGGACATCAGTTAAATATTTATTAAACAAAGGTATTACAGACTCATGTGATGGTGTGTGTTCTGTGTTATTGAAGCAACAGATCGATCAGATTGCTAATACACAGACATTAAAATGGAAAAGACAACAGAGAAATACAGTAAGCAAACACAAAGACACAAGCAATTTTAATAAGGAGTTCACCCTATTCTCCTGGGCTATGTCTCCGGTCCAACTTTCAGTGGTGGCCTTGTTTTATTGTGCCTTCGGGCAGAGAATTTACAATACAGGGACTCAATGTGAGTTCACCTGAAGCAGGTTTTGCTTGGCAGGGTGGTCCTTGGATTCCCCAAGCCACTGGAGTACACAGACTCTTCTTCTTCCTACCAGCTCTGTGACCTTCTGGTCTACAGTGGAAAGAGCCAAATGTGATGCTCAGTCCGGACAGATTCCTCTATGGGATGGCTTGAATCTTCAAGCTCTCTGGTGCTCGATGCTGCCTTTGGTCAGCTCAGCCCTCTGTCTCCTTCTGCTCTGCTTTACTGTTCTCTGTGTTCAATCCTCCTCTTAGGGTTCACTGTTCCACTTCTTTCGTCTCTTGACTTCAATTAACTCAACTTGACTATCTTCTTCCTCTGTTCATGGCTTTATCCATTCAAATCCTATGCCTGTTCAGTTCCTCTTCTGCCTCTGTCTCTTCACCTTCTGCAGCTGCGCTTAGAGTTCCCTGTTCGATGTCATCATCAACGCTCAGGGAGTGGCCACTTGTCCTCCTCTAAATGACACCAACATGATTCATCAGTTCATTTCTTCAGTTACGTTGTGGATGCATTCTTCCTCCACCGTGGTGGTCAAAAGGATTCCAAATCCCTTTAAAACGTGGATTAATTCCCTGTTGATTCTGCTTCCTCCATCGGGCGCGATCTCAGTCGTCCGATCTGGGCCCTCCAGATCCGATGCCATACGCACGTTTTGCACGGTTGACTTGCTCGACCGATAGCGCGCGATCAACGGCGGTTTTCTCTCACCTCTGGTTGCCACGCGTCGATCGTTGTATGGAATCACTCTGCTTTCATCCAAAACCTCTTACCATTTAAGGGTGCCCCGATCAAAACCGCCGGTTTCCAGAGCACAGGTCCTGCCATTGTGTTTTGGTGCTTTTTCCCTTTTCCGCCCGTGGTTCTCCAGTTCCCCCACGCAACCGAGTGCTCGAGCTTTTTCTTCGCGGTCCCGTTCACCTAGCGATGCGCTATTAGCGCTAAGCGCTAATTGCGCATCAAAAATCACCTTTTTTCCCCATTCCAGGGCTCTTAGGGGCTACTTTGGCCTCCTGCGTGGTCTCCATGGGCCTCGGTCAACGCGCTTTGACCGAGGTCCTCATCGTTCCACGTTGGCTGCCATTGCCACTGGTTTAGGGTGTTTTTGATCGTTATTTTGGATTTCTTTAGAGATTTGTTCGACTTGTTACAGTCATGGTTCTTTGATAGTCTTCTATGGATCTAATTTGGATCAAGAATGGTCGAATTTGAATTTCAAAGGCACTATAAAGCTCAAAGGGCTTGCCAACAGACAACACTTGGTAATTTGAGTACTGAGCAATTGAGCAGAGCACAGAGTGTTGAGAGCCGAGTGATAATAGAGCCCCTGAGTTTGCGAGAGACAAAATACTGTGTACAAATGATGACGTCCACTAAGGATGGGTTGGGAATTGAGGAAGGAACCGCTGGCGAGGTTGCGTAGACCCCCATGGTATAGGATGTTGCCGAAGGTGCTGGGGTCGTGACAAAAATCCCCAAATGACCTCGGATGCTGAGACCGAAGAAAGATAAGCAGGCAATGGGACCAGCACGTATGTCCCTGAGGAATCCACGACACAGTAAGTTATCAATGGAAGAAAAAGGAAAGGCAGTTACCATTGAAACAGATGAAGAGGAAGAAGACTTGCAGGCATTGATTACCGCCGCAGAGGAAAAAGAAGATGTGGAGGAAGACATCCAACCATTGCGTTCTGCAGCAAAATTTCCTGCGTATGTCCCTCTGTGGAAAGGGAAAGCCAAGGTACCAAAGGAACTGGATGCAATGAAGAGTGCACTCCAGACCCCGCTCCTCCCCGATGGAATTACCTTTGAAGGTTTGCTTCTAGGACGCGTGCCCACCCTGAAATTTGAAGACTGGGACCTTGTGGATAGCGAGAAGTTCCCGCACTTAGAAATGACGAACCTAATGAAAGAGAATATGGAGGGCCGACGATAATGTTAGAGCCGCAAAAATCACTGCGCGGTGTGGAAAAGGCTGGGTTGCTTCATCTGCTATGGATACCACATTTCCACTATGCGCCCATCACCATTTTCACCATCAGGAAGCTACTTTACCTAATGCATGATGGGTACCTATGGTTGGAGGAGCCTATTCCCATCACGACAGATCTCATCCACCGAATTTATCGGCTTCCCTGTAAGGGAAAGGACCTAGCGGCAATAACAGGGAAAAGCAGTGACTTGGATCTTGTAGGGTCCATGAAGAAAAAATATAAGCTCGAGAAGAAAAAGAGGGGTTACGCTATCACCAATATCAAGGATAAAGGGGTACATGTAGCCACCCAACTCCTGACCGGTAAAATAATGAGAAAATGCCGCAGCGGTGAAGTACTAGTGCCGGTAGTTGTGCTGAAAAAACAATGTGTGGAAGGGGTCCAGTTCAACTGGGCCGAGTTCCTCTATGAAGAATTTTTACTCAACTGCCAAGAGGCCTAGGAATAGGGTAATACCTTCCACTACGTGTGATTGCTCTTATCCATCTTGTTGGTAGTAGGAGAACTGCCAGAGGACAGCCAGTTCTCGAGCATCGACTGAGGCTTACCAGAGGCCGTGAAGTACACTTCGCTCTAGGTCACCAAGGACATGAAACGAATTTGCGATACCAAGATTTTTTGGATGCTCATGGAGGCGAGCATCCAAATGTGGATTAATAGGAGGCTGCACATGTCCCCCATGGTGCACCATAGTTTGCAGAGTTTTGCAGACTTCAAGGTGGACATGCACAATATCTACATTAAAGCACGAAAGGATCTGATGTAGCAGTGGACAAAGCTCCCATTCATAGCCACTAACGACGCGATTTTTATGGTGTTAGAGACATGGCCTCCTGAGTGGTGTGACGTGGATTTGGCGGAGTTGGAGAAGACAACAGTGCAGAAAAATAAGGATGATGCCAAGCTGTGCGTCACCCAACAAGCCGAGAAAAGGCACAACAAAAAAGTGGCAACCGAGGTTAGGGCGGCCCGCGAAGCGGCACAGGCAGCCACGGAGTAGAAGAAGGCCGCTGAAGCAGCAGCAACAACGTAGACAGTAGAGGCCGCAACAGTGCAGGCAAAGGAGGGCCAAGCAGTGTCTGAAGGATAGGAGGCAGAAGACACAGACCTTGCAGAGGAGAGCACAGACCCAGGAACCACCTTGACCCAACTCAAATGGCCGTGCGTCACAGAAAGATCGGGTGCAAGAAAAAAGGTCAAGGCCTCGAAGCTAGCCATCGACCCGACCACCTTAACTAAAGGTGATCTCCATGACATCGGCGAGACGGTTCACGATGTCACTAGTGAAGTGCTCCAAGACTTTATGACAGAGCAGTAGAGTGTGTTGGGGGCCTTCAGGACATAGTTGCAGGAGTTAAGGGTGCGGCCCCCTTAGGAAGGTATCCTAGCTACCCACGTCGCAGTGGGCACTTCAACAGTAGAACAGATGCTATGTGTGAGGATGGCCAACACAATAGTGTTTCCAGAGGGAGCGTTAGTATCAGCAGATGCGATGGACCAAATGACAGTTAGCATGATGAAAGGCCTTGGCCTTGATCTAGTTTCCCTTCCCGGGAAACGCTATATCAGGTACAGGATGGAATAATAGCAGAGTTGTGCGCCAGGGGGAGCCCGCGATCCAGGTTCTGAGCGAGTAGAAGATTAATATAGAACAGCTTAGCTTGCGGCACGACAAGTTGGTGTTGTAGAACAAATAGTTGGTGCAGATGGTAGATGACGCTTACCGATGCATCCCAGAGCTGGCTATCGCAGCAGATCTACTGGTAGAAGTACGGATTCACAGTTTAGCAAGTGGAGTCCACGATGCCAGAGAAGAGACAACAAAGGTGTAGTTGGAGCTGAATCTCTAGATTTCCAAGCTGCAGTTGAAGGCGTAGCCTTCCACTCCCCCAGAGGTCAGAGAGCAGGACGCTAGCACTAGTGCAGCAGGGATGGAAGAGATTGGAGGTGCAATGCGCAACTGTACTAACATGTTGGAGTAGGCATTTGAGGTCCTCACGACATTGTAGGAGGACCACACCATCCAGTGGCTGGAGACAGAGGCACGTGAACTCCAACAACAATATGACAACATTACAAGGACTGCGCAGAAAATAGTCCTTACTCAGCAGCTTGCAAGGATGCAGCAAGCCAAGGCATTAAAGGAGCAGGTGGATGCGGCACACCATAAGGAAGCCATTCTTAATGCCCGTGTCCAGCCATGGATTGACGAAGCCTTCATAATCACAGCAGATATTGAAGGAAAGCTCACGCAGATTCAGGGGATGCATGTATAGATTCAACACAACACGTCGGAAACAGAGGGCTCAGAAGACAGAATGCAACAGGTTCAGTAGGCAGTAGCTCAGTGTGTTTCCAACATTTAGGCCGTTCGAGACTAGCTAGAGGGGCTTTGCGCCAAGATCGCCGCGCTGACAGAGTGACTCGAGGGCGAGTCATGATGTTTGTGTTAGGGGCCTGTTGGGCACGGAATCCCCCCATAGCATGATTTGGGGCTCAAAGCACAATTTTTGAGTATTATTGTTGAAAAGACTCCGCGAATTGTGGGCACGGAGCACAAATTGTATGTTAGAGTCATAGGGTTGTTCGCCCTAATTTTTGAATGTACTGTCGGCCTACCCATGGTTTGCGGACCATGGGATTGTATAAATAGAGCAAGGCTCTAAGTTATAAAGATAATTAGAGATAGAAAGAGGACGAATGGAGTCTAGAAGATAACGAGCATAGAGTAAAGGTCTAAGTTCTTTGGGTTGTAGTAGTAGGAAGAGGCTTTGCAGCTGAGTGCACATAGGCCTAGTAGAGTCCGCAGCTGAGTGCGTGGACCCCTGCAGCTGAGTGCGCAGGGTGCAGTCGGGTCTGTAACTAAGGAAGAAGACTAATAAAGAGAATTTTGATTCGAAATCTTGTGTATCTGTTTTGAGTTATTATATTTTGCAATTATACTGTTTTATTTGTTGCACACACTGGTATGAATGGTGAACACTGTTAGGTATAACTAAACACATGCAGATAAGCTACGTGATCAACTAATATTGGTTTAGTAATAAGGGATTGGGTACTAATGTGGATTGAGCCACGAGTAGGGCTACAACATCACCGGCTGCGCAGTACTAATAGGTACGCGTAGTGATGCGCACGCAGGGTCAAACCACGGACCACCGAAAATCATCAGACATCTCTAGGATGCGGAAACCTGGTTCTAGCACCCTCCCATACTACTTCGGGTGAGATCTCAGTTCGCGCTCCGCGGACTATTGCTGAAAGGGCCAGTAGTACTGACATTTGTTTGGCTAAATCACCTCTGAACCTGGGTCAGGACCCTACAAGCCAACAAGTACAAGTGATAGTACAGGTACATGTACATGTATAGGTATAGGTACATGTATAGGTGCAGGTGCACGAGATGTGGACTAATTCCTTACAGTAGATGGATTGGTTAAGTTCAGAGACATGATATATATGAGAGACAATAATGAGCTCAAGAAGGTGATCTTGAGGGAGTTCCATGTGAAACCATATTCGCGTCATCTAAGTTGTCAAAAGACACTGATAATAGTGAAAAGATTTTATTATTGACTGAACTTGAAGAAGGATATAAAAGAGTTTGTGGCTAGGTGTTTTATTTGTCAATGTGTGAAGGTAGAGTGTAAACTTGCAGGTGGACTACTACAACTGATTACTATTCTAAAGTGGAAATGGGAAGTCATTTCCATGGACTTCATCACAGGTTTTCCGAGGACAGTGAGACAACATGATTCCATCATGGTTATTGTAGACATGTTGACAAAGGTTGCACATTTAATTCCAATGAAGTCTACATTCTCAGCTAGCGATGTAGCACATGTATTCATCAAAGATATGTGTTATACGGGGATGCGAATTTCACTTCTAATTTTTGGAAGGAGTTATTTGCAAGTGTGGGCACAAAGTTGGCCTTCAGTACAACTTATTATCCACAGAAAGATGGACAGACAAAGAGGGTCAACAGGATATTAGAGGACATGTTGAGGATGTATGTGACAACAACAATGAAAGTGGGAATTGTACCTTCCACTGGTAGAGTTTGCTTACAACAATGGGTATCAAGAATCTTTGAGGATGAGTCTATTTCAGGCATTGTATAGGAAAAGTTGTAATACTCCTGCCAGTTGGAGTGATCGACTTAACAGGTTGTTGATTGTACCAGACATGTTGGCAGACGTGGAATAATAAATGTAGGTTATAAAGAAGAATCTAAAGGAAACATAGGATAGGCAAAAGAGCTATGCAGATCACAACAGGTTGTTCAAGGAGTTCCAGATTGGGGAATAGGTGTACTTGCACATCAAACCGAAGAAGATATCCTTATAGATTGGATCATGTGCCAAGCTGGAACCACGGTTTTGTGGACCCTTCAACATTATTGAGAGGATTGGGCTAGTATCCTATCAACTTGCATTGCCTCCGACAGTGAAAGTCCATGATGTTTTCCATGTGTCATTGCTTAAGAATATGCTAGATATGTTGGTCATATGATTGACTGGTTTGTATTATAAGCTGATGTCGAACACAAGGGAAACCACTTAGTCAAAGACCCATGATACTGATCGATGCTGAGCACAAGGTGACCTATCAATAATGAAAATAGGGCCAGGGTGCAACTCTAGGCCTGTCCTCAGAGAAAGATGTCGTCGTCGATAAGGACAAGACTTGCCAGCAAGAAGTTGATGGGGACCTTCTCAAACCGGCATGAGTAAAGGACCAATATAGCTGATGTGATGATAGACATGATACTGACAACCAAGGATGGTCGACTGAAAAATGAGTTAAGGGACACCGCAGAGAGGCCGACTCAGGCTAACTTCCCTTGAACAAAGGCACGACTCAATGTGACTATGTGGCAGCATATGATGGCTTTGTATAAGTTTGCCATGTAGGAGGCACAAATGAACCCTCCATATGATTGGAAGAGATAACCAATTGGGGGAGAACTGACTCAACAACAAGGTTAAGGCATGCCTAGGTCAAACTAAATCCCGCTGCCAACAATAAGTGGAAATATTGTCCCGTTCTCGCTCTTTTCTTTTTTTGGAATATTTGTATTTTTCTTTAAGCTGGAAAAAGAATAAAAGAATGCTATAGTACAGTGGAAAGAACGAGTGTCGATGGAACAGATGATCTAGTTCCTGGGATTGGAATGTTTCTATGCTCAATGCAGGGAGGTGAAAACTGGTCAAAGACACTCAAAGGTGTGTTCCTTCCACGGATCAAGGTGTGTCAAGTTGTAGAAGGCAAGGGCATGAAAGTTTGATTTCGCAGTAGTCATGGTAAAAAGTTGGCTTAAACACGAGTCCAAGTGAAGCCGGCTTAAGGCCAAAAGGGTGCAAATGGTCAAAATGAAATGCAGTAGTACAACTCAACACAAAGGAGCCTCTAGCGGAGAAGCAAAGAGGAATGAGTCTTCATTGCATAAGTCATGGCGGGATTAAAGAGGACTCCCGAGCCTAGGGACAAAAAATCAGCATGAGTGCCAAGTGACAACAAGGTACTAACTAGGGCACCCATGATAAGGTAGGCTCTACCACACAAGTCATGATACTTCTAAGCAATGAGAAGGTTCTGCACCATAACTTGGTGGGGTTGATCCTAAGGCCAAATGGGAAAGGAAATTGATAAGTGCACAATGCAGGCGGAAAAACCTAACCTATATGCCAGTTTCGAGAACCAATACCTGTTAGAACGGACCAACCATAAACTTCCAAAGGAGAAGTTTTCCAAGTTCTGTAAACATAAATAGGAACACTAGAAAAGAAGTTAATACATCCCACATATAGACTTCATATAAAATATTGTGTGATAGAATACAAAACTTGAAAATACGTACCTCATATGTACAATATGGTACAGGGAACCACACAACCTTGCGACTTACGCATAATGGTTCTTGTGAACAAACCCCTTGTAGGGCTCAGGCCAAGGACTCCTTTGGTAGTCAAAACTCATGGCTTCAAAGAGTTCCTCTTGTGAAGGTAAATCAAGTTCTAGAAAACCATGAGAACTACAAGGATCAAAAGAGGGAATTAAAGGGTCCCATGTCCCTATAGGAAGAATCTCTCGGTCAACTTCCGAGACCAAGTCCCAAGAAGGAGAATAATAAGTCAAAGGATCCTTCCCAGAAGTGTTTGAACATTGAGGATTCAATGCCACATAATTGACTCGTGGCGGGGTAGAGTCTACTTGAACACTTGGAACAAACCAAGGGGTATTCTGCAGTAAAGTTGAATTAAGGTGGTAATTATCAGAGGCAAGCTGATCAATAGTGACAATATTCCTGTTATGAGGAAAGCACATTACTCGAAAGAGTGAAGACACCACAACATTCATAGCATAGACATAATCATGCCCAAATAGCATATTAAAGTCTAAAGGGCTATCAAGCACCATCATATCGATTAAGACAGTCTTCCCACCTAAAGTGATAGGCAATTGAGGAAGAACACCCATAGATTCACCAGGTCTTCTATCATAGGCTAACAACTGACTTTGAGCTGTCAACAACTTTGGGGAACCCAAAGATTTCCAAGTCAAAGAGGATATAATACTCGCAGAGGATCCTTCATCCACCATACATCGATAGAAATTTGTGGAATTAACTCTGACCTTTATTTGGAAAGGTGCAACGGAAGGAAGACGAGGCTCGACAAGATTATCCCAATCAAAGGAAACACTCCTGGAACTTGGAGGGGGAACATTCAAAGAAACCGGAATTCCCCCTATACCAGAAGACTTTGTACTAGAAATCAAATAGACTCTTTTGTTAGGCACTTCAACCCCCAAAAGAGGAGTGTAATCAGCCAGCGATTGCACTGGCTCTACCACATTATCAACCAATGGTTGATGGGATTGATGAGAAACCATATTAGATCTAGGAGTAGAAGTACTTTCAGACTCGGACTATATCCTTTGAACCTCTGGAATACCAGGGCATAAATGAGTAAGATGGTCTCCCTTGCATATCTTACAAGGGAACTTAGGTTTAAAACTTCTACGTCCAGGTTTCTTATCAACCTCCAATCCGCCAACATGACTAGCAATGGTTTGCGGAGAGTCCTGAACATGACTTGCAGAGGTCGTTGACTCTTTGCTAGTATGACTCGCAGTGACTAGATTTATGCCCCCAGCATGACTTGCAGCGGCTGAAGACTCATCTTCAACATGACTAGCAGAGGTTGGTGATGAAGTGGTAGTATGACTTGCAGTGACTAGACTCGTGCCCCCAGCATGACTCGTAGCTGCTGAAGACTCATCTTCCACATGACTAGCAGAGGTTGATGATGAAAGGATAGAATTATTCTTCTTCTTTGACTTCCTCTTTCTCCTCTTTTTAGATTTCTTGTTACAAGAAGGAGGAGAAGAAGGAATCCCAGATTTCTCTTTGAAAGAAGATGAACAATTAGCATCCATGTGATGCCCCTAAAATAAAGCATTCAACTGAGAAGCTTCAAGAGCATTTGGAATATTCGGAGTGGACCACAACCAAACGGGTAGTCCAACATTCAATCCAGGAATATTCAAAGTGGCCATCAAGGGAGTACCAACATTTCCAAAGAAAGGAAAAGCACAAGGATCGCCTTTTGGGAGGGTACCTTGGTTGGTTTCCATAGGAATATTGGCCATATCTAACTGATTCGCAGACCCTTCCCTTACGGGAATGTAGAAATAACTTTTCAAGGAAGATAGATAGGCAATCAAAACCTTTGCCCTTGAGGAGGCAACTCCACAACTTCTGAAAGAACGACCAAAAGCCTTTCAAAATCGGCAGAGTGGTAAGCCAGTCACTCAAAACACAAAGTCCAAACGTGATGAGACAAAAATACCTAAAGCCAACTATATACAAGGAGCAAAGAGCACTCAACTATAAAGTCCCTAAAAGATGTCAGCCATTCAAACAACTTCCAAGTATTTCCGCTCCGAGTGATGAGGACTGGACACCAAAATACAAGAAAGTGAAGTAAGGGGCCTTCCAAAAATAGTCTGGGATAATGACGGTCCAGTCCTACTAGCGAAGGTAACAGAGGAAGTTACGCTGACCTCCTAACAATAGCTTGTGCCAGTGCAAGCCCCCAAGCTTCGCAAGGGTGCCCTCCAGTAGTACCGTTGAGAGTGATACAACGTTGACCTCAGGTGCGATGGGATTCCCCTCCGTAACCACCTATGTAGATCCCTAGGAGTAACAACTAAGGTTACCAACTCGTATCAGAAGCCAGGCAGAATAGTCTTGAGGTTAGATCCGACAAGCAGGAGAGGGGGTATCTCTCTTCATTATCTTCAAAAACCCTCGTGCTTAACTCCCAGATCCAGAGCTTTCCTGGTCTTCCTAATGCTATTGGATTTTCACTCATTATTCAGACTCCTATGTTTGACAGTTTAAATGGCCTTGGAGAGTTTTCTCTCCACTCGCCTAATCCAAGGCCCTAAAATATCCTAAAACTTGTTGGTGTGTCTAACTTGACAATTATGAAAAGTTCTAGTATATTTTAATTAGCACTTGTTTTTAAATGGGCTGTTCTTAAGTCAAGGGATAAGCGGAAATGAAACTTGTGGTGTTTTGACGCAAAAGAAATTAATAAAAACCAAACTATATGCAAATGCACTCGTTTTGTTCTTCGATGAAAGAAATTTCTACTAGGTTCAGAGGAACTTCAAAGAAACACACTCACAAAAGTTAACAAAACTATGGATGTCCTAAAAAGATATGAAAATTTATCCTAATGCAATGAGTACATGCTGATGCAAGACTTAAGACTACTCTAAATCAAGAAATGAAAGTAACTTGTTTATCAATATGATTTGCCACTTAAAATGTTTAGATGGAATATGAGTTGCTAATGCTCATTTTCGTCTCTACACTAAAAGCAAGTTTCAAGACAAACAAAAATGCACTTTCATTCACTAAAAGAAACTAAATCAAAACAAAGTTCAAGAAAGCAAAACCAAGTTTTCAAGAAGTTTTCTTCAAAAGCAAAAACAAAAATGTCTTTTCAAAAGTGCTCTCAACAAGATTGAAACTTTATGATTGAAAAATCGGCAACAAAACACTTTGCAAGCTGACAACACAAAATGGATGAAAACTCAACAAAAAATGTGTTTCGAGATGCTCTTAACATTCAAAAGCAGCAATAAGAGCTTGGCAACAAAGACCAAAATATCAAAAAGACAATTTTCAAGAAAGTGTCAATCAACAAATTTCGGAAAGCAAGAAAAGTAGATGGTCACAAAAATGTAGTTTCGACAAGCAAACAAAAAGGTCACCAAAACAAGATTTGACACAAAGATTGAGATCAATCTTCCTGCCTTGAGGAATCAGATCAGCCAAGATTCCTAGCAAGAAATCTTGCGTGCTTAAACAAAAACGATGACGCTTGCAAAGACAAACAAGACCAACACTTTCCACAATCAAAGAGAATTTGAAATCAGATACTTGCTGTAAAACTAAAGACTGACACAGAAAAGTAACTGTTCAGGACTGAATCAAACCAGCAGACAGACCTTCAGAAACAAAAAGATTTGAAAAATATTGAAAATTACAAGATATACGCGACTATGTTAGTGCACAGCTGTGTGTATACGCGACTCAGCCTAAGGAAACATGCGTATACGTAGGTTTACTTAAGGAAACATGCGTATATATGCTTCTGTAAACTAGAAAAACAACGTATATAAAAGATTTCAAGAAAAAACAAAAAATAGTCTGAAGAAACTGATCAAACTTACAATTCAAGTTCCTACAGGAACAAACTACACAGTAACAGCAAGAAAACAGACAGCTGAGCCCTGATTGGCTTGAATAAACCCAAACTAGGAACAACAATATTGTTGTCCCCAGTGGAGTCGCCAATTCTATTAAGGGATAAATTCCCCTAGGGTCTTGGGTTGATACCCTAGCAGATCAGAGGTTATTTACAGAGAGAAACACACATTCCATATAGCCATGATGCTAATATAAACAAACTATACGAAAAAGGGGTGCACCTGAGAGTCCTTCGTTTGAGAAGATCTAGTTAGGGTCCAAACCCTCTTTGAGTTCCTTTTAGTCCTTCAACCCGCAAAACAAACAATTCTAGAAAGTACAGCAGTATATTGACCAAGCATCATAAAGAAATCATCTTCATAACATAAGGAAAGGTAGTTAGTTATACAATTAAAAACAACCATTCACATATGAATTATAACATTGACATCATGAACATGAAGAAGATTTATATCAGGAACAAGACAAGTGTTTCTTTTATTATAAATAACTAAAGTACAGAAAGGAATGATTTCACCTAATTCGTCCTTTCGCAGGCTCCAAGCGGAACCGTCCTCCGGATTCGTCCAGTCTCAAGCCTTCAACAAACTCCTTCCATGACTTACTCCATGATCTCTCAAGTAGAAAGACATCATCACACAAGGAAACAAGGGTTTCTTGTAAATGGGGGAAGTGTTGGAAGCACAAGGATCTTCAGACCTGGTCAGGGAAATTCTCAGCAGAGTGATCTTTCTCTCTATCCTCTCCTCCCTTTAGGCCTTCCCATTGAAGCCTTTTTATACTTCTCCCAAAGTAGTTTTTTAGTTGGGAATTCATTGGGAACAGTTGGGCCACGAGCACTAATAGGTAATCAGCAGGTAAAACCTACGATCTCCGCCCAAAATTAAGGAGTTTTAATTTTTTTAAGTGTTTTAAGACATATACGCAGGTTGGGTATACACAGACCAACGTACACACGTGTTTAGCTCAAGGCAATGTCGTGTATATGGAGTAAAACACTGTTTTTTGAATATTTGGACCAGGTCTGGAAGGAGGGGTTGCCCTAGGCCATGAGTGCAACATCACAAACATCAAGAGTGAGATTTGGAGCTATAACAAGTGGAACCATATGGAGTGTAGAAAATCCTATAGCTTCACAAGCTAATGCAATTTGATAAAGCAAGAGACAAGAATATACTTCTACTCTTTACAGCAGAAGCACATAAAGATCAAGCAAAACAATAATAGACAAGAGGAAGAACATCAATGGCACATAACACAATAAATATCTGGGGAAAGCCACAACTCAAAACCCCACTATATGTATTGTATTAATCCAGAAAATCAAGATGAAATTACAATGCTTGTTCTCTCAAGAACAATCCCAACACTCAGTAAAATCAATCTCCAACTCACAAGAAAACTCTTGGCTAACACTTAGCCAATTCTCCCACTCTTTAAGTCCCTATTTCCTTCCGCCCTTGGTCAAAGAATTTAGATGAATACAATATGCTCTGCTCAACCTTGAGCTTAACTTGCACAAGTATTTCCTATCCTCCACTTGATGACTTCCTTTGGCCAATACTTAGCCAAATTTCCAAGCCTCCAAGCCTCTAAGTCTTTGCACAATTCTTGAGAGAATTAGCTCGTCTTTAAAGGAAAATTCCTCAGTTCCTGAATGCACGCACTATCAGTGCAACTCAGAAAAATCTAAAACAAATAGTACATTGTCCCTGCACTCTAGTTTCAACTGGGTCTTTCTCAGAATTGACATGTATGAGTTTCTGATGAGGGAATATTCAGTTAACTGGAGTAACACTAGTTGAGTGCACTAATGCATCAACTGACTGTTAACTCAATATTAGTTCCTCAAATAGTTTGGAACTAATTTAACTAGACTTAACTCAATAAACTAAGTTAACTAATTACAACTCATACTTAACTCATCCTGGACCCCTATAATATAGGGAGAAGATATACACGACTTCAAAATGACTTCCAACTTGAAATTCCTAAGTTAATTAAACTTAATTAACTATTCACAAGTTGCTATGAGAAAATAATTACAATTTAATTCAAGGACAAATTAAATTGGAATTTCTGGATTCTATTTTTAACATTTCTTGTTGCTATTTTCAACACTCCCTCTCAACAAGAAAGGAATTCAACTTAATCCCGATCCCAAACCTTTGGAATGTTCTGCATGCAACACTTCTCTCGAGTGTCATTGCTCCAGCAACTCCAGAAACAAAAAACATCCAACTTGAATCTGAATGATGCCTCTGTCATCAAAGTCTCTGACGACTATTATCTCTGTCGACTAAAAACTCTGCGCTTCTATTGACTCTGCCTTTTTGCACTTGTTGTCAACCCTCTATACGGTCTTCAATATTTGACTGCTCTAGCCTCTGTCACTTTGATTTCTGACTACATCAATCCCACTGATTCCTCTCTCTACTATGTACTTTGGGATCCCGTAGCAAGGTATGATCCATGAGATAAAACCACTCAATGGACCCTGCCCAATTTCAGCCCTCTTGAGACTATCACTTCACATCGCCCCACCTCACACCTGTAGGTATGGATGCATGTGATCCCTCTACCCACCTGGCTCGAAATTTCCCCTACTTGAGGTCTCTGCATGACTGTATGCCTCCACTCGGTTTCCTCTCAGCTTCTCCAATTGTGGCTGCTCCACAATTATCTGAGACTGGTTCTAAGACTGCTTCTTCTCTGCTTGAGTGGATCTATCTACTCTATCTCCTCTCAACTTCTCTAGTTGTGGTTGCTCCAAAAATTCCTAAAGCTACTTCCGAGGCTTCTTCTGGGGCTGTATGTTGAGAGGTAATTTACTCTCCCTCTCAACCACCAAGTCTCTAACCTTTTCCTTGCTCCTTAAGGCTTTGCATGCATCTTGAACCTCAAGAGCATACAATGTCTTGACCCGTGCACTGATCTATTTCACCTATCTCGTGGTGATGTGTGTAAGGAAAACATTTCCCTTACAAAAGACCACATCATAGCCATGATCTTCCAATATCACGACTGAAACAAGATTCTTCTTTAGTCCTGGAACATAGATCACATCTATGATCCTGGGAGGGGAGCCAGACTCCCTTTGAAAGGTAATCGTCCCAATCCCAATAGCTCTATACCTCTCTCCATCTCCAAAATCTATGCTTTGCTTGAGGTATTTCTCCTCAAAATCACTAAAGAGATCTCTATTCCCCATCATATGGAATGAGGCACCGCTATCAAGATACCACACACCTCCCATGGCAATGACGACCATGTATGCAATGAGAGTGAAATCAAGTTCAAATTGTGAAGTTAGATTCTCACCTGCTACTACTACTGTCGGCTCCTTCTTGCTTGCTTTCTTCTGTGGGATGTTCTTGGCATATTTCCTGTTCTCGTGACATTGGAAACACTTGAATTTTGTTAATTCCATCTTCTTTCCACCCTGCTCACCTTGGGACTTCTTTCCCTTGGCTCACTTTGCCTTACTTGCTAAGGCACAATCCTCTTCCACTTCCTTGGAAGAGGTCCCATCTTTGGTGTTCCTCTTGATCTCCTCCTGCATCAAATCTGACTGCAGGTGTTCCCAATATGGTAGCTTCTCCCGACCATTGACAAAGTCTTGATAACTATGCCAATTATTTGGGAGTCCAAGAAGAGCAAGGCTGACCATATCTTCCTCTATCCCGCTGTCGTAAAATTTTCTAGAAAAAGAGTTGATTTTGAATCAGCGATATCTCTCGCATCCGAACTCCGATTCAGCTGATTGTTTTTTTAATTTGGGTATCTTTTCCCAAGGAATCCAGATCTTCTCTACAAAATATTGACCCAAAAAAAATATTGATCTGATACCATGTAGAAAATCTTGTAGATTCACAATCTAATGCAATTTTCTAAAGCAAGAGACAAGAATCTATTTCTACTCTTTACAACGGAAAACATAAAGATCGAGCAAAACAATAATTAACAAGAGGAAGAAAACCAATGGCACATAAAACAATAAACAACCGAGGAAATCCACAGCTCAAAACCCCACTATCTGTATTGTATTAATGTGGAAAATCAAGATAAAATTACAATGCTTGTTCTCTGAAGAACAATCCCAACACTCAGTAAAATCAATCTCCAACTCACAAGAAAACTCTTGGCCAACACTTAGCAAATTCTCCTACTCTCCAAGTCCCTATTTCATTCCTCCCTTGGTCAAAGAATTAGATGAATACAATATGCTCTGCTCAACCTTGAGCTTAACCTGCCCAAGTATTTCCTCTCCTTCGCTTGATGACTTCCTTTGGCCAATACTTAGCCAAATTTCCAAGCCTCCAAGCTTCTAATTCTTTGCACAATTCCTGAGAGAATTAGCCCATATTTAAAGGGAAATTCCTCAGTTCTTGAATGCATGCACTATCAGTGCAACTCAGAAAAATATAAAACAAATAGTACATTGTCCCTGCACTCTAGTCTCAACTGGGTCTTTCTCAGAATCGACATGCATGAGTTTCTGATGAGGGAATATTCAGTTAACTAGAGTAGCACTAGTTGAGTGCACTAATGCATCAACTGACTATTAACTCACTATTAGTTCCTCAAACAATTTGGAACTAATTTAACTGGACTTAACTCAATAAATTGAGTTAACTAGTTATAGCTCATACTTAACTCATCCTGGAACACTATAATATAGGGAGAACATATACATGACTTCAGAAAGACTTCCAACTCGAAATTCCTAGGTTGATTAAGTTAATTAAACTTAATTAGCTATTTACAAGTTGCTATGAGAAAAGAATTACAATTTAATTCAAGGACAAATTAAATTGGAATTTATGGATTCTATTTTTAACATTTCTTGTTGCTATTTTCAACATGGCGAATTCTAGCCAGAGCCTCAGTGCATATTGCAGAGAAAGGTGCTCATGCTCTGGAACTGAGAAATCAAGCAAGTTAAAGTGAAATGGAAGAACTTTGGACCCAATGAAGCTACATAGGAGATGGTGGATCTAATGCAAGCTATGTATCCTTCTTTGTTTGTTGGTTGAGGCAAAACAATTTTGGTATGGTGTTTTGGTACATGTCTTGGTATATGTTTTGGTATATGTTTTGGTGATGTTTGGTATATGTACATATGTATATGGATGTAAATACTGCCATGAGCTATGTTATGAAGCTCCAATAAGCGGTATTGGTGTCATGTCATCATGATGTTATGTTGTTATGTTTTCATGTTGGTTTGCTTCTCAGCAGGTTGATCATTGTAAATATTTCATCGAGCTAAGTTATAAAGCTCCATCGGAAATATATTTTGCTTACAAAAATTTTGTGGTTATAGGTGTTGTTGAACACTAAGGATGATGTTCCCCCAAGGGGAGGGTTTTGTAACAACCCTGGAGAAAATTCCATGTAATAAAAGTTAATAAATGAAAAATAATAACCACAGTTGATGGGAAACTTATTCCAAGATAAATGTTGGGCAAGACATCCTATTGTGGGTGTTCATTTGGTTATTAATGGCTAATGAAATTGGAAAAGGCAATGGCTAAGGCTTTGGAAAGGCAAAATGGCATTTTTGGCACATTTATTTATGAAAATAATGGAAATTAGGAGAAAAGGGAGGTGAAAGGTCACAGGTTTCATGTGAGGAGGAAAATGAAGAAAATAGAGGCCTCATTCATAAAAAGGCTTTTGAGGATCAGTTGGTAACCTTTTCTCAGTTGAATTTTGGAGCTCTCTCATTATTCTCTCTCTCTCAAACTCTTGAATACTTAGAGTTTTCTTGGAGCACTCTTGGAGGGTGTGGCATAGTTGGATTTTTGGAGAAAGAAGACAAAGGAAGAGTAGGAAAGCATAAGAGGATATCAGGATCAACAGGTACAACATATTTTGCTTGCAGGTACCAAGTGTCATATATGTTTTCCTCACTAGTTTTGGCCTGCATGACATATGCATGTGGTTTGTTGGTTGTGAGCTGTCATGGACATGGAGGATGAGCAGGATTGATAGTGGATTTCCTAGCCTTTCCATTTCCTGGATAGGCATGGTGATTGTGGATTTGTTTTCCTTTTTTTTTTTTTGTTTGGTTCTCATGTTTCCTTAGCTTGGGTTGAGTTATTAGTCCTAGAATCCATGGTTAGACAAATGCTATGGAATCCTTGTAACAACTTGGGTTGAGTTATTGGTCCTGGAAGCCTTGGTTGGAAAAACGCTCTGGAAGCGCTTGGTGGGTTGAGTTACTAGTCCTGGAAGCCCTGGTTGGAAAAACGCTTTGGAAGCTCAGTAAAAGTTATGGGTTGAGTTACTAGTCCTGGAAGCCTAGGCTGGAAAAATGCTCTGGAATCCCTAGAGGGCTTGGATAGAGACTAATATGATGATGGTTTTGTGATGTCCGACTGTGAGGTGGAATCATTGTTTGATGGGTTTAGGTGGATGGCCTCTGGAAGCCCTGTATGGTTTTTGATTGATGTGTTCTATGATATCCCACATTCATGCTTGGAATATGGAATGAGGGTGAATGGCTGAAGAGAGATTTGGCTCAACCATTCTACGGTCGGGTGGAATGTGGAAGTCCCATCCCAGGTTTGGATTTTTCATCATCAATATGAGGTTATTTCTCCTTGTATTTCTATGAGTATTATACTGGATTATATGTGGTTTATATGGTTGTGATTTCATTGGTATTTTTGTTGTTATTATGTTGGTTATATATGTGTTTTATGACAGTAGCTATGTATGGCTCTCATCATGTTTTTACTTGTAAATGAATGATCAATGTATCTATGACCTAATGGATGAAATGGCAGTTAATATGTTGAGGCATCAATATCTCTTAGCGATTCTTAGCTAAGTATGAGACCCCTATGCTCATATCTGTTATTTACACATGTAGATTACATATTTGTGATATTTTTGACGAAGTGCATGTCATGGATAGTAGGGGTCCAGTGAAGGTCTCATTCAAGTGATTACAGTTATACTGTCATTTCCTTGTTATTTTACTATTATGAAGATGTGATTCAATTCTGGGAGGTGACCTAGGCTCTGGGCCTAAAAAAGTGGCTCAAATCCTGGGGATGTTAACACAACACTATGAAAAAGAGTCCCTAGACACTGGCTTGTAGGCCTTTGAGAGCATCCAGAGGTTCCTGGACACTGGCATGCCCATAGCATGAGAGCGTCCAGAGGTCAAGTGGTCCAAAAGCTCAGTGGGTCCCAGGGGTTGATTGGTAGAAAGTTTGGATTAGTTCCTGAGTGTCCTTATGCTGATGTTGAATGTTTATATGATGTGTTTTCATAGGTTGCACTTCCTTAATGTGACTTACGAGGTCGAATCATATCATAGTGGCCTCTCGTTGCATGTTTACTTGGGCTGGCTGGTTGCTTGGGTAGATGTGGGAGGAGGGTGTTACAATGTCGTAAAATACTAAGGAGCACTTGTTGGCTTGTTGGGGCCTAACCTAGGTTCAGAGTTAATTAGCCAAACAAATCCCTACACTACTAGCCCTCTCGGCAACAGCCCGTGGAGCGTGGAATGAGTTCTCACTAGAAGCAATATCCAAGTTTCCGCACCCTTGAGATGTTTGAGGGGTCGATTTAGTCCAACTGCGAATACCTTTGGGCAGGTCACTTCTCGCACTATCCTGACCTATGAGGCCTTCGTGATCTGTTATAATCACCTTCACGCAACCCTAACCAAGGGTTGAGGTGCTTTCACGCTGCTAAGGCAACGTTCTGTGCTATTTCCCCAAGTTACACTGCGTATCTTACTTATATTCTTATAACTATTAGTTAACTTCATGTAAATAGATACTTTATCTTATATTCACTTAATCAACACAATCATATAAGTTCGTACAACATATAAACAGTGAAATTGCAATTTATACCCAATACATTCAATGCACAAAACAGGAAAAAGATACATAGAAATGATATGAAACATCTCTTTATTACTTCTCCAATGGTTACAGACTCGACTTTCCCCGCGCACTTAGCTGCAGGGGTCTGTGCACTCAGCTGCGGACTACTAGGCCTCTGCGCACTCAGCTGGAGAGCCTTCTCCTACTCTACGACCCAAAGACTCAATACTACACTTAGATAAGACTCAATTCTTCATCTTCATTCCTCCATTGATTCAGTGATTTACAACTTAGAGCCTCGCTTTATTTATACAATCCCATGGTCCACGGACCATGGGTAGATCTCTAAAGTCGACATTACATTACAAAAATGAGGACGGACAACCCTATGACTCATTTACAAGTTCGTGCTCAGTGCCCACAAAACACAGAGTCTTTACATTGGATTTAGTCAAAATCTGGGCTTTAAGCCCCAAAAATTCCCTTGGGGGATCCCACGCCCAATAGGCCTATAACACAAACATCGTGACTCACCCTTGAGTCACTCTGTCGATGCAGAGATCTTCACGTAGAGACCTCCCAACTCTGTGTGGACTGCTGCAAGGTCGGTACTGCACTGAACGATTGCCTGCTGTATCTCCTGGACGCGCTATTCATAGACTGATGTACCTAAAATGCTTCCTTGCATCTGCTTATAGTCCTGTGCCTCCTTTCAGCTGCCTGGAGTGCTAAGACTGTGCTTTGGTCAGCTAGTTAGATAGCCGAGCCACCCATGTATGTTTTCAACCGACTGCCATTCACTTTTCCTAGGAAAGGTTCTCCATTTAATTTTACCAACTGCACCTCGCCTCCGTCTGTGAACTCATTAATAACATACGGTCCTAGCCAATGAATTCTGAATTTACCTGGGAATTTATCAAACTTACTATCATATAGTAACACCAAATCATTCACCTTGAAGGTGCACAGCTTAATATGTCAATCGTGCCAAGCCTTTTCGCGCTGCTTTTGTACCTGTTGGTGAAAGCCAACCAAAAAGTGTTCTTCCTCGAGTTCCTCCAACTGCGCAAGCCTCTCCTCTAGGGATCCACGGTCCATCATACTTGTGAGTGCTACTATGCGCAGACTAGGCATGATGTATTCCATCGGCATTACGGCTCCCACTCCATAGACCAGCCGGAAAGGTGTTTGTCTCGTCAGTTTCTTGCATGTCGTCCTATAAGCCCATAATATTGTAGGTATGCGCAGGTCCCAATCACTTCGCTGCGTGTTGCATACTTTGGTTAGTGCTGTTTCCAGTACTTTGTTAAACACTTCTACTGTCCCGTTAGCTTGTGGGTGATATGGTGTGCTTTTCTGATGGTACACCTGAAACTCTTCTGTTAGTGTGCTGATTGTCTCGTTCAGGAAATGTGTACCGTGGTCACTCATCAAGATCTTTGGACATCCAAATCATGTCAATACGTGTTCAAACAGAAAATTTGCGGCCGTCGTGGCCATGCAATCTTTTACCGGTTGCGCTTTTGCCCAACGAGTTAGGTACTCTGTTGCAGTGATAATATATCTTGTGCCCATTTTTCATTGAGTTTTGATAGGTCCTACAAAGTCGATCACCCACTTTTCAAAGGGTTGCAATGTCATTTTCGGACTCAAAGGCATCTCGTCTCTCCACGATGGTTTACCTATTCTTTGACATACATTACATGCCTTGTAATGTGATTTTGAATCCTGATGAAGGGTCGGCCACCACAACCCTACACGAAGAATCTTCTACGTAGTCGCTCTCCCTGCATAATGCCCCCCCATAGCGCCCCCATGAGCATCCGTGATGATATTACTTTGTTCAAATTCAGGTACATACCTTCGCAGTATCTCA
The DNA here is from genome assembly GCA_031772625.1 of Pinus tabuliformis. Taxonomy (NCBI): domain Eukaryota; kingdom Viridiplantae; phylum Streptophyta; class Pinopsida; order Pinales; family Pinaceae; genus Pinus; species Pinus tabuliformis. The sequence goes on from CM062809.1 coordinate 1,268,900,127, forward strand.
TCATTCCCCATCTTATATAGGTGCCCCACAATGACAAAGAAATCTGCCATGCACACCACTAGTTCCTTCTTCCGCTGGACAGAGTACTCTTTCGGCGTAGTTCCAGTTGTTAGAAAGTGGATTATATCTTCAAAATGTCCATCCACTACGCACCCACAAAAAGTGGAGTATTTACATCATATTTAGTCAAAATATGGGCTTTAAGCCCCAAAACTTCCCTTGGGGGATCCCGCGCCCAACAACACCAAGATCATCAAGATTTCTCTAGATGCGAGTCGAACCAGGAGTTGGATCACTTTTATAGGAAACTAAAGCATGTTTTAGGAAGGTATGAATGGAAGATACCCTTCAAATGCTTCGACTATGGAAGAGTCAGACATTTCTCATCCAAATGCCCTTACAAATAAAAGACAGAAACAAAATATGATCAAAATTTTAGAGGCAGGGTTCATAAGCACCAAAAGAAAAGGCTCTCTAATAAAAATGGGCTCTACTCTAAAGAGGGTAGGTCAGTTCCAGAATCAGATAGTGAAAACTCCTCAGAGGATGATTCAAATGAATGTTTACTGATGGCATTTGGAGCAGAATCCAAGAAATGAGACACTACAAACTCTAAAGTAGAAGGAGTTGTGGAATTTGAAGGAGAACTAATTAGTGCTCTTGATGAGTTAAAGAAGGCTAGAAGAAAGAACAGACAACTAAAAGAGCAACTACAACATGTTGAAGAAGGTAATTATAACTTAGATAACGAGGAGTTTTTCTCAAAAGTAAAAACTTGAATAAGCCACTAAAAGTAAAGGCAACTTAACTCTTCAACTACAAGAAAAACAAAAAACATGTGAGAAACTGGAAGAAGAGAACATGCATCTAAAGGAGGAGTTGTTCAAGGTAAATAAAGAGATGATCTCAGATGCATGCAAAGAAGAAATTATGTTCCTGAAAGTCAAACTAGAAGAAGTTAAATGAAAAGAAGAAGTTCTTAATGATTTAATATATATGCATGGCCCAGGAAAACTGTGAGAGTCTCGAGGCATAAGTTGTCTCTTTGAGAACAGATATTGAGATACTGACAACTAAGAAAGTTGTAAATGAGAAATTTGCAGAAGGGACAAGAAAGCTAGATTAGATTCTAAATAGCCAAAGTTCTCAAGAAAACAAAATAGATCTGGGATATTCTAGGCCACAAGAATCTTCTATGAGGAAGATTAACTTCATGTCTATAGGTTTTGAGGAACCCCCAAGATATGCAAAGATGTTTCAAGGGAGAATAAAAAAAGTTAAAGATGTAGAAAGTAAGAGAGGATCCCATCACTGGAACGAGAGTTCCAACTTCTTAAAAGAGCCATAGCAACGAAGAATGAATCAATCAACAAGGCAACAAAGGTACCTTCATGAATGAACTCATGAATATTCCAACTTCAAGTACTCTAATCTATTTTATGGTCACTGTTATAAATTTCGTATCTTTGGACATAATGTTATTGATTGTAGAAGATTCAAAGTTGAAAGAGATGAAAATTTCAGATACAATAAGTATTAATGTTATAGATGTCAAAACTCTCCTTCTAGAAATAGAAATTTCTTCTCTCCCTTGATGAATTATGTTGAATGCTTCAAATGTAATAATTTTGAGCACAAGGTGAGTGAATGTAGAAGTAGGTCTGAGAATCCACCTAAATTCCAGAATACTTGGCAGCCAACCTTTTGAAAGGAAAAGAAGAATTAGAAACGCAAGTCTATAAAGAACATGGAATGTGGGCTTGCTCTATTAGCACATAATCAAGAGAACATATGTTATATAGATAATGGTTGTTCCAAGAATATGACTGGGGATAAGGGAAAACTATTACAACTAAAAGAAAAGGACAGAGGCAGTAATGTCACTTTCAGTAAAAATGCCCCAACAATAATTAAGGGTAAGGACATAGTCAGTCTTGATGAAAAGACTAAAGCCCAAAATGTGCTATATGTAGAGTGTCTCAAGCACAAATTTCTTAGTGTGAACCAGATGTGTGATAATGGTTATAATGTGACCTTTCGATCGAAGGACTGTGAAATACGAAATGTAGAGAATGGAAATTTGGTAGGAAAGCTAGTAAAAACTCACAATAATGTATATGTGTTTGATGATGCTAGAGTGAGCTACTATTTGATCAACACAAATCAAACCTGACTGTGGCACAATAGACTTGGTGTAACAACCCTGGTTAAAAATCCATGTAAAAATATATAAGACCATAGTCATGGGACATGTATTCCAAGTTGAATGTTGGGAAATACATCCTAGCAAGTGTTCACTTCGGTTTATTACGACTAAGGAAATTGGCAAAGGAAATGACAAAGGCTTTGGAAAGGAAAGCGGAAATATTTGACATTTATTTATGAAAATAATGAAAAATAGGATAAAAGGAAGGTGAAAGGTCACATGTTGCATGTGAGGAGGAAAATGAAGGAAAATAATGAAAAATGAAGAAAATAGAGGCCTCATTAATAAAAAGGCTTATGAGGATCAGTTGTCTAGCTTTTGCTAAGGCTTGGTCAGTGTAACCTTTTATCAGTTTAGTTTTGGAGCTCTCTCATTATTCTCTCTCTCAATCACTCTTGGACACTTAGAGTTTTCTTGGAGCACTTTGGCATTGGATCAAGAAAGGCAAAGAAGGCAAGAGGAAGGGAGGAGCAAGAAAGGAAGAGCAGGATCAAGATGCTACAATAGGATTCTTTGCAGGTATCGATTTGCATGTTTGATTTCCTTGCTATTTTTTGCATGCATGATATTGCATGTGGTTCTTTGATGTCATGGCATGGGTTTTTCCAGGTGTGACAATGTTTTTCAGCCTAGCCTTTCCATTTCAAGATAGCCATGGTGTGATGGGGTTGCCATGTTTTGGTTGAGCTATATTGTTAGATGGATTCAAAGCTGAGTGAGGTGGATCTCTAAATGAAAGAACACATGGCCTAGTAATCCCTGAATTAGACTGTGGTTTGCGGTAAAGCCACTGGCCTAGTGACCCTTGAACCAGACTGTGGGTTGGGGTAAAGCCAGGTATTGTGTGCCTCGATGGGCCTACGAATCCCCGATTGGTGAATTGTGAGATATATAGTAAAGCCTAGAGGTGGATGCCCTTGATCAAGCCTTGGAATCACGAGATGGGATATACAGTAAAGCCTGGAGGGTGTAGTCTCAGTTAGGGCCTAGTGATCTGGTGTGGATTGCAGTAAATATTAGAGACTGGGAGACAGGAAAATTCCTTGTGGTGTAGGTGGAGAAATATGGTGGCATCCATGCTTGTTTTAGCCTAGTGATCTGGTGGAGATCATGGTAAAGCCTAGTATTACATGTTTATTGTTTTGGCCTAGTGATCTAATGGGGATTGTGGTAAAGCATGGTTCTATTGATGAGGGTTAGGTGGTTTAGCCTCGAGAAGCCCTGGTTGGTTCTTCTGGTTTGAGTCCCACATTCATGCTTGGAATATGGCATGGGGGTGATTAGATGAAGAGAGATTTGGCTCAGCCAATCTATTGCCAGGTGGAACGTGATAGTTCCATATTGGGTTGGCTTTTGCATTCATTAATTATAGATTCCTCCCTTGGTATCTTATGTGTAAATGTATTGGTTTATACGTGGATTCTATGGCTGACGTATTCTTGATATTTCTATTATTACTAAGCTGGTGATAAGTATGTATTATGATAGTGATGATGTATGGCTCTCCTCATGTTTTGATTTCTGAATGAATGAACAATGTATTATGACCTAATAGATGATAATGCAACTAATAATATAAGGGAACACTATTTCTTAACGAATCTCAAATAAGCATGAGACCCCTATGCTTAGATATGTTGTTTAAACCTATAGATTACATATTTGTTAAATGTTTGAAGAAATTCATGTCATGGCTAGTAGGGGTCTTGTCTAGCCCTTGTTGATGTTTTTGCAAATGTATCTTTGTTCCACTATGAAATTTCATTTATGTAGGTGTCATGGAGTTTTGGGCATTGACATAGGCTTTGGGCTTGAAAAAGTGGAACAAATCCTAGATTCATAGTCACATGACTGAGGAGAAAAGTCGCCAGTCGCATGCATACCCATGTTGTGCATGTGTCTAGAGCCTCCCAGATGCACGCTTATCCATATCAAGGGAGTGTCTAGGGGTTTGATGCACTAAAAATTCAGTTGGTCTCAGGGGTTGGTTTTCTGAGTGGTTGGGATGGCTCTTGGGGTTCTATTAGTGATGTGGAAATTCTGTGTGATGTGTTCCATCAGTTCCACTTCCTTATTGTCACATAGGGATTTGAATCATATCATAGTAGCCTCTCATCACATGTTTACCTTGGTTGGCCAGTTACTTGGGTAGATATGGGAGGAGGCTGTTACACTTTGTCATATGAATTTTGACAATTTGATAAAGGTTAGAGAGGTAGGAGTTGTAAGAGGAATTCCAAGTCTGTTGAGGGCTAATATTTCAATCTGCAAGTCTTGTCGATTTGGTAAGCTGACTAGGACTCATTTCAAGACAAAGGAATTTTCTTCATCTGGACCACTGGAACTAATTCACACAGATATCTGTGGCCAAACCAGAACAAAAATCCTAAGAGGAGAGATATATTTTATGTTGTTTATGAATGATTTTACTAGAGCCACATGGATAATGCTCTTGAGAGAAAAATCAGAAGAAATTAAGCATTTCAATACATTTTAGGCTTAGGTAGAGAATGAGAAAGATATAAATATCAAATGCTTAAGATCAGACATAGGAGGAGAATACACTTCAAGAGAGTTTGAAGAATTCTATGAAGAGCATGGCATTAGGAGGTAGTATATTATGGCCATAACTCCACAGGAAAATGGAGTAGTTGAGAGAGAACAAAAAAATCCAGAAGATGGAAAGAGTTATGATGGATGACACAGTTGTACCTCACACCTTTTGGGGAGAAGCAACACAAGAAACAATGTATCTATTAAATAAAACACAACACAGGACTAAAAGTGATAAAAATTTGTATGAGTTGTGGAAGGGAAGACATGCATCAGTGAAACACTACAAGGTGTTTGGAAACAAATGCTTTATCTAAAGAAATGATAAAAATCCTGGTAAGTTTGATTCACAGGTCGATGAGGGTATATTTCTTGGGTACTTTGCTCGAACCAAAGGATACAAATGATACAATAAAAGGATAAAGAGAGTTGAGGATTGAATTGATATAGTAGTAGATGAAATAATACCACAATATGAGTCCACCAAAGGAAACATGAACTCATATGGAGAAGAAAGTTCAACCATCACATCCTCAAACCATGAAGAAACAAAGTCGAATGATGAAGATGAAGAAATGAGCACAACACTGAGGCCTAAAACACCATCCAGGTATGTGAAAAAATGACATCCTGATAGTCATATTATTGGATATCAAAGACTTGGTGTCCAAACCAGGAGGAAATTTGTTGACAGTCCAAGAATCTCAGTCATGAAACTGATGATAATTCCTGGGAAAGAGCTATGAATGAAGAGCTAGATCAAATCGAGAAGAATGACACTTGGGAGCTTATTTAGTTAATGGAAAAACCTGTGAGCAATTTTGAAACCAACGTTTCGGACTAGCTAGGTGAGTCCATCATCAGGGTAATGAAATCTGCATTTTGAGAAAGAGAGAGTCAAGAAAATGAGAACCTATTAATAGAAGGATGGATAGATAACCTAGGTTAGGAGAGGTCGGCTAGATTTCAACACTTTATTAATAAATGGATAAATAAATTTTTAATTTTGATTTTAAATTTTAATTTAATTAATAATTTTAACCTATATTAAAAGTAATTTTTTTTAATAGTAGATTGATTTGATCTAATATTAAAAATAAGATTAATATAAACTAAATAAAATCAATTTAATAAATTAATTTAATTAAATAAATTGGTTTTACATTTAAAAGTATATTAATTAATTAATTTTTAAATTTAGTTTAATTAATAAATTTAATTTTTTTAATAAAATAAATTCACTTAAATTAATTTGGCCTAATTTAAAAATAAAATTAATATAAACTCAATGGATTAAATAAATTTTAATTTTGTTATAAATTTTAATCTAATTAATAAATTTAAAAGTAATTTTTGACCTAAATAAAAATAAATTAATATAAACTAAATTTAACGAAAGATTAATTTAATTAATTAATTAATTAATTAATTAAATTAATTTTAAATTTGGTTTGATTAATCAATTTAAAACTATGTTGATTAATTCATTAATTAATTAATTTTTAAATTTAAATTAATTAATAATGATTTTTTTTTATTTTGAATAAAATTAATTCACTTAAATTAATTTGGCCTAAATTAAAATAAACTTAGATTGAACTAAATTTAAAATAAAATCAATTTAAATTAATTAATTAAATTAATTTTAAATTTAGTTAATTATTTTTTTATTTTTATTTTTTTTTAATTAATTAATAGAATTTGGTTATTAATTTATGCAATTATAATTATATATATATATATATGTTAATTGTAATTTATTTATTTATTTGAGCTGTAAATGCTGTCTTAAGTGAGAATTTGTATAACTTAAAGTTACTTTATTTTGTTTAACAAGGGTTTCCATGTATTACTTAGTTTAAGACCATCATCCCTATTCATATTATTAGAGGCTTTTTCAATTTCTATTGTCTCTTTAATTCTTCTTTTTAAATAGTGGTCTTCCTTGTGGATTAATTTAGCTTGTTCCATGCATATATAGTGTGAGGAGGAACAAGCATGCTCTGCAAGACCTGATTTATCAGACCTATTTCTAGTAATATCACTAATGTGCTCTTTTAATCTTACTCCAAAGGATCTTCCTGTTTCCCCTATGTAAACTTTACCACAAGAACAGGGAATCGAATAAACGCCTTTGTGACATTTTGGGTCAATTGAATCTTTTGCAGATTCAAGCATGTTTTTTATGGTGTTAGGGGGGGTGAAAGCCACCATAATGTTATGCTTAGCGAGAACTTTGGCAATTTTATCAGTGATTCCTTTGATATAGGGAAGGGATATTCTAGGGTTATCAAATGATTTCTTTTTGTTTTGTTTATTGGTTAAGGAATTTTTAATAATTTTGCTGATGGTGTGATGTTGATAGCCATTGTTTACAAAAACTTCATGGAGATGGATAAGTTCTTCCTCTAGATGTTCTGGGTCGGAGATTCTGGAGGCTCTCGTGGTTAGGGTTTTGATGACACCCATTTTTTGTTTAGGATGGTGGTGGGAGTTTGCATGAAGATACTTGTCAGTGTGTGTTTTCTTCCTGAAGACTTGGTGGCTTAACTTGCCTTCTTTCTTGGTGAGGAGGACATCTAAGAAGGGGAGCTGGTTGTCTTGCTCAATTTCAATGGTGAATTTTATGTGCTGGGAGAGGCTATTTATATGGGATAAGAATTCCTTGAGCCTATCTAAGCCATGGCTCCATTTAGCAAAGATATCATCTACAAACCGTTTCCACTCTTCAGGTGTGAAGGGGAAAGACCTAAGAGCCATTTTCTCAAAGTGTTCCATGTAAAGATTAGCAATCAACTTGGGAGCTTGTTCTAAGACCCAAAGAGAAAAAAGTAATAGGCACAAAATGGGTCTACAAAAATAAGCTAAATGAGTAAGGTCAAGTAATAAGGAACAAGGCATGACTAGTTTGTAAAGGGTATGCCCAAATAGAGGGGATATATTTTGAAGAAACCTTTGAACCAGGAGCTAGACTAGAAGCTATCAGAATGTTCTTTGATTTTTCCATTCATAAAATCATCAAGGTATATCAAATGGATGTGAATTCAACCTTCCTTAATCAAGATATGGAAGAAGAAGTATACAATGAAGAACCAGAAGGGTTCATGCTCACAGAAAAAGGAGGATTTGTTTGCAAATTGAAGAAGGCCCTATATGGGCTCAAACAAGTCCCTAGAGCTTGGTATGCCAGATTGGATAGCTATATTTAGGAACAAGGATTTAAGGGGGCACTACAGATAGAAATCTGTCCATAAAATCTAAAGATAACCACCTATTGACTGTGGTAGTGTATGTAGATGACATAATATTTGGAAGTGATCTAGAACAGTTGGGGCGTCAATTCAAAAAATATATGCAAGCATAGTTTGAGATGTCCATGATAGGAGAACTATCCTTTTTCTTAGGATTACAAGTTTCTTAATCAAAATATGGAGTATTTATCTCCCAATCCAAATATCTACGAGAAACGCTGAAGAAATTTGGACTGGAAGATTGCAAGCAAGCTAGCACCCCCATGATTACAGGTTATAAGTTATGCAAAGAAGATGAGACATCCCCGGTAAATCAGACTGTCTACAAATAAATGATAGGAAGCTTGTTGTATCTCATAGCATCTAGACCAGACATCATGCAAGCAGTAGGTTTGGTAGATAGATTTCAAGCCTACCCCGTAAAAGTCATATCATTGCTATAAAAAGGATTTTCAAATACCTACAACGAACAACAAACTATGGGTTGTGGTATGCTAGAAGCAGAGAGTTTAAATTGAATGTCTATATTGATGTTGATTGGGAAAGCAATATTGATGACAGGAAGAGCAACTTTGGTGCAACATTCCTTTTGGGGAACTGCTTAGTGTCCCATGTTAGCTAGAAATAATATTCCATTTCTTTATCAACTATTGAAGTAGAGTATATTGCAACTTCCACTTTTTGCTCACAAATTCTCTGGATGAAGCAAAACTTGAAAGACATTAAAGTAGAGTTGACTGATCCAATTCCAATAATGTGTGACAACACAAGTGCAATCAACATCTCTAAGAATCATGCCATGCACTCAAAGACCAAGCACATTCCTACCAAGTTTAATTTCTTGAGAGAGCAGGTTGCTGCAAATATTGTCTGACTTGAATATGTGGCCACTAAAGAAACACTAGTAGACATCTTTAGTAAACCGCTTGCCAGAGATCCCTTTGTGTATCTCTGACAACAGATACAAGTTGTGACTACTCCTCCCAAATGTTAGGATATTCCGACACATAGGATATAGTTAAGTTCAACTTGGTCTAGTTTAGAGTTAGGTATAGAGTTAGGTAAAGTGTGTTTCTTTACTGTTGTACATATTGTAACTTACAATCCGACGGTCACGATATGTAGTGATCCGACAGTTCACTCTCACCTCGGTATTACCGACACTTGATCCGTGGCTTGACACCCGATTGGTCCATGAATTCTATTTAAAGCGCATGGAGGGTCATTGTTCGGGTAATCCGTGCATGAGAGAAGCTTATGTAAATTTTCATTCTTTGATTAATAAATTGCCTGTAGTACCCACGTTGGGACAGGCCGTGGACTGTTTCCCTCCTTGCACTCTGAGGGTTTTAACCACGTCAAAAATACTAGTGTATTGATTTGAGATCTGGTTGTGAGCGGTGTCCTTTTGGTATTCTTTCTAAGGAACTTACCCTGTAAATTGCTACATGGTATCAGAGCTATTTGAGGGCCGCGTCCGTTGGTGATCCAAATCTGAAGCCGGTAGAACTGCATGCGGCTGTTGTTTCCTAGATCTGCTGTTTCTGATTGCTTTCGGGCCGAGAGGACTGCTCTGTTGCGTTCGGAGCATCTGTTTCAGTGAGGAACCCCTTTCGTTTCACGCGAAAAGGTTTCCGGTAGCCCTAGCTGCGTCATTTTTCAGATCGGGAGGTATACAGTGTTTTTTGCAGTTTACTGTTATTTTCTCTCTGCTTATTTCGGTTTCGGTTTATTTAGCCTTTTTTTTAACCGGATCTATACCTTTCATTTCTGCGTATGCTCTTTGCCCTGCGACTCTGTGCGATCTGGGCAAATCAGAAACAGAAAGGAAGGATTTTTCTCATGCGTATGCTCTTTTCCCTGCACCTTAGTGTGATCTCGGAAAATCAGAAACATTGAGAAAAATATTTAGTTTTTCGGCTAAAGCTAACTTTGAGATTTTTTTTTTAAATTTCTAGTTTTTTGGCTAAAGCTAACTTCGAGCCGCAAGGTTCGTTTTTCTTTGCATATTCGTGTTGGGTTTTGTGTTTTGTGTTTTGTAGGGAAAAAGAGCTTTCTCAAGGCAAGCACGCAAATCAAGGCCCCCCCCCCCCCCGCTCTCTCTCTCTCTCTCTCTCTCTCTCTCTCTCTCTCTCTCTCTCTCTCTCTCTCTCTCTCTCTCTCTCTCTCTCTCTCTCTCTCTCTCTCTCTCTCTCTCTCTCTCTCTCTCTCTCTCTCTCTCTCTCTCTCTCTCTCTCTCTCTCTCTCTCTCTCTCTCTCTCTCTCTCTCTCTCTCTCAAATTTTTTGTATAGATCAATTGGTTCAAAGCTATTTTAAGAGAGTAGAGGTCTTGGGTTCAAGTCTCCATTTTGTGGGGGCGGATTTTTTCATTCCCGCACTTTCGCGCACTTTGCCGGCAACGTCAACAATTTTTTTTCAAAAATCCATAACTTCTTCATCCGGAAACCTTTTTCAGAGCCGTTTTTTTTAAAACCGCCTATTTTTTCGAGATCTATCCATTGGACCACTTACTTTCAGCATCTTCAGCTTCAGTTTTTTTCAAAAAATGGAAAGTCCATGCCAAGTCATTCTTGACAGCACTAACTACTTCCAATGGGTAGCCTACATGGGAGATTTACTTAGAAGTAAAGGTCTCTTCAGAATAGCCACAGACCAAGAGAAGAAACCAAAAGATGAAGACAAGGCTGAAAAATGGGAAAATAGAAAAGATCAAGCACGTGGTTTGATAGGAATGTCTATTTCTCCTGATCTTAGATTCCATATTGCAGAACTTGAAACTCCTCATGAAGCATTAGAAAAACTTGCTAAAGTTTTTGGGATTAAAAATGAAATTAGAGCCCATCAACTTGAGAATGAGTTGCTTACTTTGGATCCTAATAATTTTTCTTGCATTGAAGATTTCTTGTCCAAATTCAAGACCCTTAGATATCTCTTGGAAGGTGTTAAAGTTAAGAAAGAAGATGGTAACCTTATTTATTCCATCCTTACTAAGTTGGGACCAGCCTACTCTGTATTTGTTTCCACTTTCCATTCTACAAGGGAAGCTTTCATTTGTCAAGGCAAAGACTACAAGCCCCCTTCCTTTGACTCCTTTTGTGATTCCTTAATAAGAGAACAAGAAAAACTCTTACACCTTGGTCTTCTTAATCTTGGAAACTCTTCCTCGAAAGCGTTAGCCGCCCAGCAGCAACCAAATTCAAAGAATCCTAAGAAGTCATATCCTCAAAAGAATGGTCCTAAACCAACTCAGCCTCAAGATGAAAGATCATTTCAGCAAAATGATAAGACCAATAAAAACAAATGGAAGAAGTCTGATAGACATTGTAACTTTTGTAATCGAGATGGCCACTTAGAATCTAAATGCTTTAAGAAGATGGAAGCCTTGGAAGCCGCAATGAAGAAACATAACATCCATGTGGAGCCTACTTCAACTTCAACTTTCGGAATGGCACTTTCTGCATGTCATTATCAATCATCTCAGTCTGGTTATGCATTAAATGTATCTTCTTCTTCTTCTCATTCTCATGAGTGGCTCATTGATTCTGGAGCCTCTTGTCACATGGCCAAAAATCAAGCCATGTTTTCTTCTTTAAATGATTGTAACACCAAAAATATATATATTGGTGATGATAGATCTCTTAATGTTGTAGGGACTGGAACTGTTCATCTAGACAATGGTCAGTTTAATGATGTATTATGTGTTCCAACCTTATCCTGCAACCTTCTATCTGTCTATCAGATAACTCATTCAGGTGAAGGTAAAATTGTTGAATTTTCACCTCATGATGTTGTAATCAAGGATCTAAAAGATCCTAAACAGATTCTAGCTACTGGTCTTGCTGATGATTCCAAAAGGTTGTATAAGTTTCACAACTTTGGGTCATCAAATCTTCCCTCAGTATTTGTTGCTCATAATGATGAAGTGAGCAAACTTTGGCATGAGCGATTTGGTCACTTAAACTATCGCTCCCTTCAGCATCTATGTAAAGAAAATATGGTGACAGGTCTTCCTATGGTATCTTGCAGAGATGGTGTTTGTTCCGGATGTGTACTCGGAAAACATCATCGGGACAGTTTTGACAAACGTGCCTCTTGGCACGCCTCAGCCCCTTTACAGCTTGTGCACAGTGATTTATGTGGTCCTCTTCCTGTTGCTTCATTCTCTGGCTGCAAGTACTTCTTAACTTTCATTGATGATTTCTCCAGACGCACTTGGGTATACTTCTTAAAACTCAAGAGCGAAGTATTTAACACTTTTTTGGCCTTCAAAGCCTTTGTTGAAAAACAATCTGGACATCAAATTCTTAAGCTAAGAACTGATAATGGTGGAGAATATGTTAAAAACACATTCATCAACTTTTGCACTGAAAATGGAATTCAAATGCAACATACTGTTCCATACACTCCACAACAAAATGGTGTAGCTGAAAGGAAAAATCGCACCTTAAAGGAAATGGCTAATTGTATGCTGCAATCTAAAGGACTCAGTCTTAGTTTTTGGGCCGAAGCAATTAATTGTGCAAATTATATAATCAATCGCACTCCTACTAAGGTTCTAGAGAATATCACTCCAGAAGAAGCTTGGAGTTCCATTAAACCAGATGTAAGTCACTTTTGTGTGTTTGGAAGTGAAGCATGGGCCCATATTCCAGATGAAAAGCATAAAGCTTTAGAACCTAAGAGTGAGAAATGTACTTTTGTTGGATATTCTGAAGATGTAAAAGGTTATAGACTTATTCCATTTAAGTCCAAAAATGTTATCATTAGAAGAGATGTAAAATTTGATGAAAATAAATCGGCCTGCGAGCCTAGTCCGGCGGATGTGCCACCTCTTCCTATCTCTTCTACTTTTGAAAACATTTCTTCTTCAGATGATGAAAGTGAGGATGAAATTCCTCCCCCACCTTCTCAGGATCCTCAACTTCCAAGATGGGTCCGTGCTACTCGAGATGCAGCAGGTGATCTTGCCGGTGATCCTACAGATCAGCGACGTACACGTTCTCAGTTTGAAAGAGCCTCTTCTTTACTGGCTCAAGCTCCAGTAAATCATGATCCTGACACTTTTGCAGAAGCTTCAGGCCATCCACATTGGGAAGCAGCTATGAATGAAGAATATCATTCATTGATGACAAATGATACATGGGATCTTGTTCCTCTACCAAAGGGACGAAAACTTGTTAGATGTAAATGGGTTTACAGAACCAAGTATGGACCAGATGGGAAAATTGATAAACATAAAGCTCGTCTTGTTGCTAAGGGCTTTTCACAGGTTGAAGGCATTGACTACACTGAAACCTTCGCCCCTGTTGCCAAAATGAACTCTATCCGCCTTGTTCTTTCCCTTGCTGCCTCTTTAAAATGGGAAGTCCATCAGATGGATGTTAAATCTGCCTTCTTGCATGGGGACTTGCAGGAAGAAATCTATATGGAACAACCCATTGGCTTCATACAAACAGACTCCAGCCTTGTGTGTCGACTTAAGAAATCCCTTTATGGTCTCAAGCAAGCTCCTCGGGCTTGGTATGCCAAAATGGATAGCTTTCTTTTAGAATCTGGCTTTTCTAGGTGTCATTCTGACAATACTGTCTACACCAAGAAAGTGGGTGACTCTCTTATCATCCTTGTTCTTTATGTTGATGATCTTATCCTTACTGGTAGTGATCCCAACCTTATAAACCATGTGAAGTCTATCCTTAAAAAGAAATTTGAAATGACAGACTTAGGACACTTACACTATTTTCTCGGTCTTCAAGTCTTGCAATCCAAGGAGGGTATTTCCCTTTCCCAGTCCAAGTATGCTTGTGATATTCTTCGTCATTTTCACATGGAAGACTGTAAGCCAGCCCCTTCTCCCTTTCAGTCTGGAGTCAAACTTTCAGTCTCTTGTACTTCTCCTGAAGTTGATGCTACCTTATACCGTCAACTTGTAGGAAAACTCTTGTACTTAACCCATACTCGTCCTGATCTTTCCTTTGCTGTTGGCCTTGTTGCTCGTTTTATGCAAAACCCCCGTGAAAGTCATTGGAAAGCAGCCAAAAGAATACTTCGTTATGTTCGAGGTACAGTACAGTTTGGGATTCATTACAGTGCCAAAGCAGCTCCTCTGTTAGTTGGTTTCACTGATTCTGATTGGGCTGGTGACCCTGATGATCGGAAGTCTACTGCCGGTTATGTCTTCACTCTTGGTTCAGGACCTATTACATGGGCTTGTAAGAAACAGGCTGCCATTTCTCTTTCGTCAGCAGAAGCAGAGTATCGTGGTGCCGTGGAAGCTAGTAAGGAAGCCTTGTGGCTTCGTCAGATCCTATCAGAGTTTGGCTTTGAGCAGTAGCATCCAACCACACTTTGGTGTGATAATCAAAGTGCCATTCAGCTATGCAAAGATCCAGTCCAGCATCAGCGCAGCAAACACATCGAACTACACATGCACTTCATCAGAAAGCTCATTCATGACCATGTTCTTGAAGTGCAATATTGTCCAACAGATGATCAGGTTGCAGACATCTTCACAAAGGCTCTCACAGAGGCGAAGTTCACTAAACTTCGATATATGCTTGGAGTTCAGGAAGTTGTCACTAAGGGGGGATAGGCTCTAGTGCCTCCTTCCTTCTCCTATTGTGTCATATTTGTAAATCCTTCAATCCTATCCCAAGTTGTTCTTAAGGGGGGATGTTAGGATATTCCGACACATAGGATATAGTTAAGTTCAACTTGGTCTAGTTTAGAGTTAGGTATAGAGTTAGGTAAAGTGTGTTTCTTTACCGTTGTACATATTGTAACTTACAATCCGACGGTCACGATATGTAGTGATCCGACGGTTCACTCTCACCTCGGTATTACCGACACTTGATCCGTGGCTTGACACCCGATTGGTCCATGAGTTCTATTTAAAGCGCATGGAGGGTCATTGTTCGGGTAATCCGTGCATGAGAGAAGCTTATGTAAATTTTCATTCTTTGATTAATAAATTGCCTGTAGTACCCACGTTGGGACAGGTCGTGGACTGTTTCCCTCCTTGCACTCTGAGGGTTTTAACCACGTCAAAAATACTGGTGTATTGATTTGAGATCTGGTTGTGAGCGGTGTCCTTTTGGTATTCTTTCTAAGGAACTTACCCTGTAAATTGCTACACCAAAGGACTCAATTACAATGAGTGTTGTAAGCTACCCAACTTGAAGTATCAATTCAAGAGTAGGCTGCAGTGGTTTAGGGGGATATTTCAGGAGAATCCTTTGTTATTGATGACGAAAGGGGAGAATATTACTAGTGCTAAGGAGAAGATCAACAATGAAGAAAGCTATGCCTGATTTCAGGGGGAGCTTAGTGTGTTGCCATAAATGCCAAAGGGGGAGATTGTTGGATAGTTAGCAATGTATAGATGGTTGGTGGAACTCACTATGTTGGCATTGATGTTGACTAGACTAGCACTAAAGATATATGAAATACTTAGTGCCATTGATGACCATGTTGTTAAGGGGGAGTTCCATGATTGTTGCAGTATTCTATAGAGAATCATCACAGTAGCAGGCTTACTAGAGAAGCCATAAAAGATGACTATGATAGTTGGGGAGTCCCAGATGTTGAAGGTATTTCTGTTGCCTGAGTTTAGTTCGGATGCTCTTGGTTATGACATAGTCAAGTAATGCTCTAGAAGAGATTTTCAATGGTATGCTGAACTCTAGAAAGGTCCTTTTGGATGAGGAATTATAGTCAATTGAAGTTGGTAGAGAGAAAGGCTCATTTTCTCAGGACTTAGGAAGATTTTGAATTAAAGTCGGGACTTAGGTGAGTTGGGCCTAGTCAGAGGTTGGGCTGTGTAGCAGAGTCAACAGGAGAATGAAGCCCCAACTCCTAACTTGTGACCTGTGTGGGACCAACTCCAAGTTGGGAGATTGGTCTAGTCGATCCAATCAGATATTGGGAAATGTAGCAAGGTTTAGCAGGAAGAATGAAGCCTTGACTCCTGACCTTCGTCCTTTGTGGGACTAAGTACAGGCAATGTGGCAGATGATTTCATCGTGACGTGGTAGTACGACGGACATGTGGCAGGACATTTTGGTATTTTTGGATGACCTAGTGAACCAAATTTAGGTGACACATGTCACCGTACAGAAGGAGCCATGTGGTTTGGATGATGTCAGCATGACATACACTGATGATGTGGCATAACCTCAAAGTTTGTGCCAATGGTTTGTTTTTGAAGTTTTTCTTGTGTATTCAATTGTCGGAATTAAATGAAAACAAATGGCCCAGAAAAGTGGAAAAGGTCCCTAGTCAGGCCTACGGGAAAGTCAGGGGTCGAAGCTAATACAAGCGGACAAGCAAGCAAATCAGGCTGAATCACAACCTCCTGACCAACATTGAAAGTTGTTCCCATGAATTAGTTTCACATGGTCTTCCTGTGTTATTGGTGACTTCATTAAATGCGACAGAGGATAAGATCTAGTGCCAATATTAATGGCGACTGCAGAGAACATAGACAAGGCAGTGAGGACCTCAGCTTGCAGAGAAAATTTAATAGGTTAGGCTCTAATGAAAACTAGCATTCCTTGATCTTTCTTGCATGCCATGAAGAATTAAATAAAAAAGACGGTTGGGTGTAGAAGAGCTTGACTTGAAACAAGAAATCCATTCTTGATGTGTAGGTTGTTCACTCATATTAGTTTGTAAGCATGAAACACCTCTCTAGAATGCACGATTTTATTGAGAATTAATTCTAAGCATAGGGAATCACTTAGAAAGTTCATCCTCTGCATTAAATAAATTGTCATGACTGAGAACACAAGTTACAACAAAATGGGGAGCCTTGCTGAAGTGTGTAACCAACATGATTGAGAAACAACATACCATACCATGTTGTAGCACATTAGTGGGTACAAAGATAGTAGAGACAACATCAATCACAACACAGTAGAGGAAAAAAACAGTGGAGAGTAGTTATGCAAGTGGGAATGTAGGATTGTTGAGAGTTACAGAGTGCAATGTTATGTGTGCGTGACTAAGCTAAGTGTCACTGAGAGAAGGTGTATCACAGGTGATGAATCCCATCAATAAGTATATTTTGAAGATCATCATGCCATCCTCCAACCTTAAAACTATCATTTTCTCATATTAATTCACATTTTTGGTTATATTATGCTTTGTAAAAAGAGTAAAAGGTGTTTTTCATAGTATGTGGCCTAATGTGGTTTAATTGCAAGAAAAATAAGCATTTTTTAGGAAATTACTATGCAAGGGCTTGTTGGAGACAACTAGGAGAGAATCTAGGGGGTTTGTTACCCACCTTAACTCCCTAACTCAAATTGGGATCACAACATCCTCTCTCACTAGTTTGAATTCATTGACAACCAAGTAACTCCTAGTACAAGTGAATCTCAAGAGGGAACATATCCCCCATTTCCGAAATCAAGGAGGGAATCACTCCTATTTTCAAGGGAGATGCTATCAACTACCCTTTTTTATAAATAAACAAGATGAAAAGCTCATGAGGATTCAAATTTTTAATTCAACTAGGTGTAGCTATTGAGCTCAAAACTTGACATTGTCATTTTGAACTTTTATGTTATGTATGAGACTTTTACTTTCTGATAATGAGAAGTTGGTTATTAAGTTGCATCTGAGTTAGTTTCATAGGGCTGGGACCCTTGGGTTTGGGCCCAACCCAAAGGCTTTGATACCTCTTTTGTACTAGTGTTTTGTTTTTTATTCCAAGCATTTCATAGATTTATTTCATTCCAGTAGAGGTTAAGCTATAAAAAGTTGTGATTGCAAGCTTCTACATCACCTCTTTTGTGGGAGAATGGTTGGAAGGATTCACAGTCTCAGTCCAAAAATATTGTGTTTATGATTTCTTGGAAATAGGTGAATGTTAGTTGTTCTTCCTCACCATTTCTTTCTGTAGCTTAGAAGTCAGTTCAGTGATCAGAGTAGTGTTGTGATATAAAATAGATGTTATTTAAATTCAACTCATCTTTTCCATCATAGTTTATATCACTTTGTTAATGATCAATGGACGTATGCATTCAGCTGGTTGAATGGCTGTGTTGATCTGTAGGGGAGGGAACCTCTTCCACATCCATCTTGGACTCCTCCATCTTCTCTTTCTATTCCTCAATTATGTCCCAAAATTCTGTTTCCACAGTCACGTTGCCTAATAAGTTTAGGACACCATCAACATTCATCCTAGTGCAAGACATACCTTTGAGAGGTCCTGGGCTTGGATAGGGGGCTCAAACCAACCTTACTTCACTCTCTCTAACCTCCATCCACCTATTCATGCCCTCAAGACATCATTTTCACCCTAAAAAGGCTCTCGGAACCCCTCCTGTAGCATTACATGCCCTCTTCTAGCAATATAATACCTCTTGTAGCAGCACCTGTAGCAGGTCTGTAGCACCACTTTTCTTCACCAATCTTGATCCCCACTTCAACATTAGCTCAGTCAAGATGAATAATGACCCCAAGTTCTGATTTGATGATGAAGGGAAACTCCTAGACCACTCCAACCATTCCTTTTCCTCACTACAAAACATAATAGAAATTAATGTTTTTCAATCACAAATTTGATGCAAGTTAGGTTTTTGATTTTCAAGCAAGTGTGAAATAGGTAGATGATACATGTAATTATGTTGTTAGTTTGATGAATTATGTAATATAGAGAAGCTTTCTTTCTACAAGTAGATTTTCCCTTTTCCTTTCATGAAATGATTAATTAACATCTACAAGTTGAGCAAATGGAATTTCCAATTTCATAGCTAGAATTAGTTTTCAATTATACTTTCATCAACATGATTTCACTGTAGTTCAGTAGGAGGAATGGTCTCTGAGCACTCTAATCTAATGCCATGACTAAGGGTGGCATGAATATAATATAACCTAGTATGCATATAACACTGTCACCTCTAAGTTTGTATGAACCTCAAGTTGATAATTTGAGTTGAGGAGCCCTTGAGAATTGCAACATTCTTGTTGCAATACCAGGGCTCACCAACAGGGCTGAGACCTGAGCTGGTTGAGTTGCAAAGAGCACAGTTCGAAGGAGAATTGGGGATATGAAGGAAAGGAACTGGTATTGGAGTAGACCAAATTTGTATTTATATGAATATGCATTTGCCTCTATTTTCAGTTTGAAAATTGTATGAAAAGTAGAACAATGGCTAGAGCAGGTAGTTGCTTGCATTCATAAGAGGTCGGTGCCTCTTGTTAAGTAGTGGCTTGCTATCCTAAGGGGGTTGGTGCCTCCTGTGAGTGGGTGCTCACAAACAAATTGATGTAATTAAGTAGGTGCTTAATTTACATCATAACAACAAACAAATTGGTGGTTTTCTCCCTTTGGGTTTCCACATAAAAAATATCTGTGTCAATATGTGTATGATGCTCATGTGGGATTGTATGTACATGTGAATGCCTTATCTTGTTGTTCATTTTCATTGTGGATGAATATTATCGCAAGTAACTGACAACAGTGAAAAGAATTAAATACTTATACTTAAAAGTTTTAAGAACCTCACTATTACTGATTCACCCGCCCTCTAAGTAATTCCTTATTTCAATAGTCAATGCATCATTAATGGTATTTGTCTATTCAGGAAGGATCTTCCAATTACCCATCAACAATTTGTTGATGATATTATTCTCTTTTGGCTACCTTCAGTGCGAGAGACTTTGGCCTTATAAACCATCCTCAAAGACTTTATGGATGCCTCTAGTACGATGATAAACAAGGAAAAATCTAATGCCTACTTCTTTAATACCAATGAAACTGTTCAAGGATATCTAGCTCGACTCCTAGACTTTTAGATCATTAGTCTCCTTGCTAAATACATGGGAGTCCCTTTGGTTGATAACTCCTTAAGAGTAGCCTGCTAGTAGGGTTCTACAAAAGATTTCTAACAAGATCAATGACTGGGTGTTATGGTATCTAAACTTGGCAGGCTGACTTTGTAGGTTTTAACCTCGTACAAAAATCACATGGATATGAATTCTAAAACACAGAAAATAAACAATGTGAGAGCATAACACATAAAACACATATACATAGAGATTTTCTCTTGGATCCCAAAACTGGGACTACCAGCTTGATTTTTCATTATGTTCCTTTCAATGTTATAATACATATTTATACATGCCGAAGCATCCAATACCATGGACTAAAAACCATCGCATCCAAAAAAGATGTGTGAAAATCATGCACAAAACCATAGGTGGGTCCGCCCAACCTAACATAGCTTCCAAAACCAAAATTTTCTGGGGTGCTGCCCCGGACCCCATAGAGTGGGGTTACCTGCACCACTCAAACCCCCTGTGACCCCCCCGCTACGCAATCGGTGCAACGAAGGGGGGGCTCTGCCCCCCTCTAACCCCTCGATTAACTACGTGGGCTAGTCTCGGAAAGAATATAACACAACCCAACAGACTTGTTTTGCTCAAGTTGATACTATAAGCTCTTCCCTAGTACTAGATATCAACAGTAGTGGGCCCAAAATTTATCTTCAGATCCACCACTTCCCTTTACAGAGAATTCCTATAGGGAGGTGTAAAGAGAGTCAAGAAATAGTAGCTAGTGGCTTGGGAGAAGTTGGGTATCCCCAAGTTGGTTGAGGGACTAGGATTGAGGGATCCAAATATTCTAAATAAATCCTTAAGAGAAAAATTATGGTGGATATGGATTCACAGAGAATAGGAGCTCTAGAAACAGATATGGGATAGGATATATTGTCATTCCTCCTCCCAGTCGAAAAAACTACAACCTATAGTGTACCCTTTTGGTTCCTTTATATGCAATTTGGCTTAGGAAAACCAAATTTTAATTCAAAATCACACTTTCTAGGAGATTAGGAATGGATGAATTTCGTTCTTTTGGAAAGATGCTTGGAAACAACTGTTCTGTTTGGGGAATTGAGTATATCTTAGAGAACTAGAAGCATATACCTCAAAACACCAAGGAATTACAGTGGAGGACTTTTGGAAACAAAATCAAGATTTTACGATATAGCACGAATGGAAAACAAATGAATATTGGCCAAGCCACCCAACCATATCTATCTAGCCTATTTGACCCTAGGAGCTGCGAAGTTGTAAGTCCCCATTGATCAAGACCTAGATAAGCTCCTATGGGGATATAAAATAAAAGGGATGTTCACCGTTAAGGACGCCTACTCTTTGCTTTCTAGTCATCATATCCTACACAAAGTCCCTCTTTGGAGAAATATTTGGACCAATGGTTTTTGGCTCGAGGTAGCCCAATTCCTCTGGTTGATAGGAAGACAAAATATAGTCACATGGGAGGAAATCCAAAAAAAGGATTTTAGAGACCCTCTATGTGCCACCTATGTTGGAACTAGGAAGAGACTATGGAACATTTTTCAATGCTTACCCATTCGTTGAGTGTTTTTGGTTACATGTATTACTCTTCTTTCATTATCTAGATCGTAACCTTAACAACCTAGTGGAAATGTTGGAGAAGTGGTGAACTAGTTTATTTAACAACCTAGTGGCGAATAGAGCATGAACCATGGTTTTTTGTTTTTTTTTGTGGGAATTATGGAAAGAACATAACAAAAGAATTTTTAAGCAGCAGAAAGAGAATGAGGACATGGCATGGAATATTATCAAGGAAACCATCTTTGAAACCATTCTCTTTGAAACATAGTCGCGGGATGAGTGGAAAATGAATAAATAGGAGGCTGAAATTTTATTAAGATGGAGCTCTCTCATTCTATGATCTCATCCCTTTCTCCTAAGACTCGTCCTACCCTTCCTCTTACACTCCCCCTCCAGTGGGTTTTGTAAAGATTAACTTTGATGGTGCTTCCAAAGGTAATCCTAGTCCTGTAAGCTATGGTGGGATTTTTTGCGATTGGGAAAACAATACATTGAAGGTGTACATTGTAAACTATGGAACTACAAGCAACAATGTTGCATAATTATTTTATTTACAAATGGGTCTGATGCTATCCCTTAATGAAGGGTATTCTAAATTGCAAATAGATGGGGGTTCCGAGTTGGTTATAGTGACTGTTAGTATCCTATAGTCATAGTGGCCATAAATAAATTTTGTCTTTCAAATTTTGTCAGAAGTATAAAGGTGTGGCTATGATCTTGTGGAAGATCAAGATTTAGGTTTGAGTTTGGAATGCAATTTTTATTATTCATTGTAAATATGTCAAAGTGTGTCAACAATCACAACAATGTTCCTTTATATGAACCTTTACAAAAAAAACGCTGCATATTCATTATTTCAATTTAAAATTGTAATAATTACCCGATAAACTCGCATTTGACCACCTTGGGAGGTCAATTGCATGGTTAATCTTCATAAACACCTTAGATCCCTCTCATTTCTTTATTGGAAGCTCATTATATGGTAATTGGAGGTCGCTGCAAAAAGGAGGAAGGGGAGGCACTGCGCTCACACACAGGTTCTACATATTTACAAAATCGGTGGTAAAATCGTGTATCCAGGTTCAAATTATTGTTTTTTTTGAAGCCTTTGTTTTGAATGACACTCAATTTACTTCCATGTGCTTAAAAAATGCTCTGAAACCCTATAAATCTCTAAGTTTCTTGCTCGATGTGTTTCTTGGAAATTTCACTGCGCTTTGCCTTTGTGCTGCATTTTTATGTTTTTACCCTCACCGAATGCTCAAACTCTTGTCTGCCACCTTGATATTGAAATTTTCCCTGTCATTCAAGTGAATTAAGACCTAATACCTGTTACTTGCTTTCCTAAGAGGTCTTCCAAAAGAAGCAACTTACACAATAGTTATGTATCCTAGCCAAGCATTAGGGTTAGGGTTTTGATGTAAAGTGGAAGTTTTGTCATTTTTGGTGAAAGGAAGCTTGAAAGGGGTATGTGGAATGATTATTGTAGTGTTAGCCTCATCATCAACATGAGCATCTTGTCAAGAGACCTCATTTTCACGAAAACCATGAAAACAAATGGTGCTGCACTTTTTTAATTGGAGCCACGTTTTTGGCTATGAATGAAATTGTTGAAGTTGGAGGCTTTGTGTGGTGAAATAAATATTCTAAGGGGGGAATTATACATGCAAAAAAAATTTCACACATGCTGAAGTCATCAAGCAACTTAGGGAGTGACCAAAGCTACATCAACCATGGTTTGTTGTGCTTTTGTGTTGCATTTCTACCAAGGCATCACATTTTGATGAGGAATCATGGTTTAGGAATTTTGTCATGAATGAAGGCATGGAGTGGTTATTATGAATGTTAATATCCTCTCCAAGCCATTTGGCTCAATTAGAAGGTTAGTGTTTGGTCAAGTCATGTGGATGAAGGTGTGCTGCGCAACTGTGCTGCGCTTTTGGCCACAGGAAGAAGTTTTGGGGTTTGAAGTTCTGTGGTTGGCCTAGAAGTATTATCACAAGTTTAAAACATTATATGGACCATTTCTCACCAGACCAGTACCTTATGCAGTTCAGAGGATGGACAGAGATGGTATAATCTTGTAGCACTGCACTTTTGCGTCGTGCTTTCACACGGTCACTGTATTTTAACCATATCTCTTAAAATATGTACCAATTTTCCATAAAATTTTTATAGTAAATGCATGGGGGTGAGATGAATAATCCTACTAAAGTTTAGGTCAAAATTCTTTGTGCTTTTCGAGAAATGAGAATCTACAATTTTTTTTAGATTTTCTTGAGATACTTGAGTCGTATTTTGCTCACTTTTTTTGTGGAGAAGGGTTATGATGATATTAACTTGCTTGAAAAAAATTAGCTCAATTTGGCTTACAGTTTAGGAGATATTCAAAAAATATAGTCATTGTGCTTTGGCGCTGTGCTTTTGCTGCAGAGGAGGCGTTGTGTTTCCAGACAATCATCATTTTGATCGATTTTTTCAAGTCAAAACGTCTTGTAATTTGTTATTATGGTCTTGGTAAATATAATGAAGCATATGATGACTCATAGGCTCGATTGGGACTGATAAATTAATGTAAAATTCTTAGAAAATATTTAGTTATGCAGTCCCTAGTCTTTAACAGTGAGTTCTATTTTCATTGCAGAAGTTAGAAACTGAAATATTAATGAGGAATTCGACCCCTAGAGGTGGGAAATGACTCATTTTGAAATATTTTTGATATGATTGTAAAGGAGAAAAGGGTTGGTTAGGTTAAGGAGAAAGAGACATTGTATTTCACTTATTTTTGAAACATTTTTACAGTGAATGAAATACATAGGTGGAATTTGTAGGGATTCTTGAGTTAGTTTTCTTTGGAGATGTACCTCCTTTCTTTGTAAGTTATCTTCTATGACAAATCATATTTTGAATGTATATCTTCTTGTTTATTTAAAACAAATATTTGATTCAAAATTCACTCTAAATAGTGCTCTACTTCAGTTTTGCTAGATATCTATGTTTTTTGCTAAAATGACAATTAGAATTCATCTTGATGCTTGATTCTCTTTTGTCATTTTCCATTTTTTCTTCACTCACCCTCCTACAATGAACTTAGACTTAAAATATCTAAAGAGATTACCTACCTTGCCCCTGTGAAATCTCCTTTTTCTCTTTTTTTCATCACTGCAAACATAATTAGGTAGACACGACCGTATGCCCAATGGATGTGTCTCATTTTCTACTGGAAAACCTTTGAAAATCATACCCTACTGGGTAGTATACCTAGCCAAATATATGAGAAATTGAGATTCCTAGCTTAGAGAGAGCCCTCTCAAAATCTAGAAGGGCTAGATTCTAGCTTACAAGTGGTTTTGTGGTTACCTCTGAGTTTCTCTCCTAAGCCTAGGGAAAATTATAGAGAGCTAACATTCTGGCACCATTACTGGGGAACAAAAGGTTCCATCTTCCTCGAGAAAGATCATCAAAGTTATAGAACTGATTGTTGATGGTGGACAACAGTCAGAAAAATGAAGGTTGTACCATTCACTTGGAAACTCCAATCAAGTTTCAACCTGATCCAAAGACTCCACTGGCAGTAGGATCCAAAAATCAGGGTTTTATTGGTGACTCTAGTGGCCAAGGATGAGTTCTATATCTGTAAGGTATGCTCCTTTAGAATGATATCACATTCCAAGTTTTCTGAATTGCATGCCTCATGTGGATTGGTAAACTTATTTACCAAAATTTAAAGATAGGGTAGGAGATGATGTTTCTCTTCATTTGGTGAATTTTCACATGCATGTGCGTAAGCTAAAGGTTGTTTTTCATGAAGATTGTCTCATGAAGATGTTCATGGCTACCTTGAAGGAAAAAGTGAGATATTGGTATGAAGGTTTTCCACCTAGTAGCTTGTATTCCCTTAAAAGATTTTCATTTAGTATTTTTTGTAAATAAAAAGAATGTCATCCTTCTTTGTCATTAGTAGAGAATTTTTGTGACCATTTTGAGGATTTCATTCAAAATATGGAAAATTCTTATGGTGATGAAGAGTTCATGGATGAAGGACATTTGGAAGCTTTGTAAGAGAACCCTTTTCATCATCGAGAAGAAATGGTAGCTTCTCTCTTGGATGAAAATGAAACCGAAAAGGATTTTAATGATGATAGTCATGTTCCATCCTCTGAAGTTGATGAAAATTTGCAGTAGTCTTGTCAATATTTTTGTGATCAAAAGTATGAAGATAGTCGTTCATATGTTTCTTTAGATTATTCATTTCCCGAATCTTTAATTCAAGAACAAATTGATCAGAATCAGTTCTCTGAAGCAACAAGTGTAGAAGCTTTAGACACTTGAAGCTTCAAGAAAGCAACAACCCAATATATGATGCTCTTTAAACAGAAACACATGAAGATAATGAAGATCATAGACAAAAAATTCAATCAAATATGCTATTTTGTCAAGAAATTGTTTATGATGAGTCTCAGAAAAACATTAAGTTTACTTTAAATAAAGAGCTCATGCCCACACATGATAACCATGGCTTAGAACTTGGGAGAAATAATGAGGAAGAAAGGGTTGTTTTAAATCCCTTTGAAAATGAAAATATTATTCAAGATTACACATTCTTTGAAGTGATAAATTCTGAGATTTTGAAAAAGAAAATTGATATCCCTGATGACTTGAATGAGGAAATAAACATACGAGATATAGTTGTTCTGATTAAATATTTTCATGAGTATTCAAAGCTTTTACTTGTGGATAATATGAATGAAGATTTTATCAAACAAACTATTATATTTTCTTTTGTCAATGATTATAGGTTTCATAATAAAAGCAGGGAGAACACATGAAAAGTCATTCAAGGATTAGAAAATGAGAAGTCTAATGAAAAGAACAATTAGCCATTATACTTGAAGGCTGCTCCTTTTTTTTGGTTGATCATAAATAAAAGGTAATCATTCATGATTTTCAAGATCCTCTTGCTATTTTTTCACCATAATCAATGAAGGTAAATTTTGCAGCATTTCTGCACCAAGAATGTCAGTCTCAGTTACAATTTGAGTTGCCATTCTCTTATTTTCTCTACATGCTCAAGGAAAGTGTGAGCATAATTCAAGAAAGTGTTCATATGATTTCATGGTTACACTAGCTCTTTGACTTTACATGAATGAGCAACCCATGTTTTGGTTTAGTAAGTAGGTGTGAATAAACAATGTGCAATTAGTTTTAGCATTTAGTTTTCAGTATTTTAAGCAGTTTGTCTAAGTCAGTCTTCAAATTTCAGCTTGCATCTTCAGTATGGATTTGCAGGTGTCAGTAGCTAACACCAAAATTTGAAGCCTGAAGAGAAGGCCCTAATATTTTGAGGGCGTGCTACCAATTTTCAAAATGTTCATGAGTCAATTTTGAGTTAGTTTTGTGTTGAATCAAGAGTCAATATGCCCTATGGTTAGGCACTTGGTCTACGA
This sequence comes from Pinus tabuliformis, assembly GCA_031772625.1. NCBI lineage: Eukaryota > Viridiplantae > Streptophyta > Pinopsida > Pinales > Pinaceae > Pinus > Pinus tabuliformis. Next base: position 1,268,926,968 of record CM062809.1, read on the forward strand.
TGTTCTTGGCACCTCATAGGGAGCATGCCATCCCCATTGGAGCCAATGTTCGTATCCTATAGTCATAGTAGTCATAAATAAATTATGTCTTTCAAATTTTGTCAAAAGTATAATGGTGTGGCTATGATCTTGTGGAAGATAAAGCTTTAGGTCTGAGGTTGGAATACACTTTTTATTATTCATTGTAAATATTTCAAAGTGTGTTAAGAGTCATAACCATGGCCCTTTATATCCTGAGAGGTTGAGTTAAGTAGGTCTAGGGTCAAGTTTCATCAAAAAATCATGAGAAAAGGTTGTGTTGTCATGCCTTGTCATCATCGGCACAAATTTGTAAGGTATCTTGAGTCTATTAGAGTGTCATATCTTGATCAATCATGACATCATCATTGGTACAACAACTTGGAGGACAATGCTGCGTATTCATCATTTCAATTTAAAATTGTAATCATTACCCGCCAAACTCGCATTCAACCACCTTGGGAGGCCAATTTCATGGTTAATATTCATAAACACCTTAGAGCCCTATGATTTCTTCTTTAGAAGCTTGCTATATGGTAATTGGAGGTTGTTGCGCAAAGGCGGTAGGGGAGGTACTGCGCTCACACACAAGTGCTATGTTTTTATGAAACCGGTGATCAAATCGTGTATCTAGGTGAAAATTCTTGTTTTGGTTGAAGCCTTTATTTTGCATGACACTCAATTTACTTCAATGTGCTTAAAAAATTTCTTGAAACCCTACAAATCTCTAAATTTCTTGCTTGTTGTGTTTTCTGGAAATTTCGCTGTGCTTTGGCTTTGTGTTGTGTTTTTATGTTTTTACCCTCATCAAATGCTCAAACCCTTTTCTGCCACCTTGATATTGAAATTTTCCCTATCATACAAGTGAATTAAGATCTCTTACATGTTCCTTGCTTTCCTAAGAGGTCTTCCAAAAGAAGCAGCTTACACAACATTTTTGTATCCTAGCAAAGCATCAGGGTTAGGGTTTTGATGTAAAGGTGGAAGTTTTTTCATTTTTGGTGAAAGGAAGATTTAAAGGGGTACATGGCATGATTATTGTAGTGTTAACATCATCACCAAAATGAGAAGCTTGTCCATAGACCTCACTATCACTCAAACCATGAAAACAGATGGTGTTGTACTTTTTCAATTGGCACTGCGTTTTTGGATATGGATGAAATTTTTGAAGTTGGAGGCTTTGTTTTGTGAAAGAAATATTCTAAAGGGGAAATTATCCATGTGTAGGCTTCTTCACACATGTTGAAGTCATCAAGAAACTCAGGGAGTGACCAAAGCTATATCAACCATGGTTCGCTACGCTTTTGTGCTGTGTTTCTACCAAGGCATCAAATTTTGATGAGAAATAATGGTTTTGGCATTTGGTCCTTGAATAAAGACATGAAGTGGTTCTTGTGAATGCTAAGATCCTCTCCAAGCCATTTGGCTCAATAAAAAGGGCAGTGTTTGGTCAAGTCATGTGGATGGAGGTGCGCTGCTCTTTTGGCCGCAAGGAGAAGTTTTGGGGTTTGAAGGTTTGTGGCTAGCCTATAAGTCTTCTCATAGGTTTAAAACGTTGTATGGATCATTTCTCACCATCCCAATACCTTCAACAGTTCAGAGGATGGTCAAAGATCATATAAGCTTGGAGCGCTACCCTTTCACATTGTCACCGTATTTTCACCATATCTCTTAAACCTTGTACCCATTTTACATGAAATTTTGACATTAGATGCATGGGGGTGAGATGAATAATGCCACTTAAATTTAGGTCAAAATGCTTCACAGTTTTCGAGAAATGAGGCATCATCATCTACAACCATTTTTGGATTTTCTCGAGATCCGTGAGTTAGATTTTGTTCAATTGTTTTCTGTAGAAGGGTTATGATGATATTAATTTTTTGTTAAAAAATCAGCTCAATCTAGATTACCGTTTAGGAGATATTCAGAAAATACAGTCGTTGTGCTTTTGTTGCAGTGGAGGCTTTGTGTTTCTAGACAGTGATCATTTTGACCGAGTTTTTCAAGTCAAAACCTCTTGTAATTTGTTATTATGGTCTTGGTAAATATAGTGAAGCATTTTCTGACTCATAGGCTCGATTTGGGGCTGAGAAATTAATGTAAAATGCTTAGAAAAGATCTAGTTATGCAGCCCCTAGTCTTTAGTAGTTAGTTATATTTTCATTGCAGAAATTAGAAACTGAAAGCTTAATGAGGAATTTGACCCCTAGAGGTGGGAATTGACTCATTTTGGACTATTTATGATATGATTCTATAGGAGAAAAGGGTTGTTCAGGTTAAGGACAAAGAGACATTGTATTGCACTTATTTTTGAGACATTTTTACAGTGAATGAAATACAGAGGTGGAATTTGTGGGATTCTTGAGTTAGTTTTCTTTGGAAATGTGCCTCTTTTATTTGTAATTTATCTATGAAAAATCATTCTTTGAATGTACATCTTCTTTTTTAGTTAAAACAAATATTTGATTCATAATTCACTCTAAATAGTGCTCTAGTTCAGTTTTTCTAGACATCTATGTTTTTTGCTAAAATGACAATTAGAATTCATCTTGATGCTTGATGCTCTTTTGTAATTTTCCATTTTTTTTTTCACTCACCCTCCTACAATGAACTCATACTTAAAATCTATAAAGAGACTACCTACCTTGCCCCTGAGAAATCTCTATTTTCTCTTCTTTTCATCACTGCAAACATAACCAGTTAGACATGACTGTATGCCCAATGGATTTGTCTCCTTTCCTACCAGAAAACATTTTAAAATCATACCCTACTGAGAACTATACGTAACCTAATATCTGAGAAATTGAACTTTCTAGAAAAAGAGAGCTACCTCTAAAGCTAGAAGGGATAGATTCTAGCTCACAAGTGGTTTTGTGGTTACCTCTAAGTTTCTCTCCTCAGCCTAGGGAAAATTACAGAGAGCTAACAGTGACTACCCATAATATCATCAATGGAGCCGCAATAGAAAAAATATCCAAGAGTTGGAGACTTTAGCATTTCATCTCCCACATTTGAATGTTGTTCCATATCCTCACACACTCGATGAATAGGTAACAAAGTGAACAATTTCCTTAGTAACTTTGGCTATGGGGACAATGACATCTATCTAATGTAACCTGACATGAAGGGGGGATTTTAAGCTGGAAACATTTGGTCTAATCCATTTTTATGAAGATAAAAGTGTTGGAAATACTTGGGGGGTGAATCAATATTTCTTTCAATTGTTATATTATGCCAGTTAAGTTTTTTATCACAAGTTAAACTAGAACACAAGAAACAGAAAAAATAAAATACTGATGAATATAGTGAGGACTCCAATCCTCTTTTACAAAAACACAAGCTTAAACTTGTACAAAAAAGTCTTTGACTCCTTCCAGGCTCCAACCTTGAACAAATCCAATCACCTACTTGGTCAAAAAGAGTACTCCAATCCTCCTAGGCTCCAACCTTTCCAAATAGACTACAAAATTAATTTATGTAAGAGATCTCCAAAAAAAGTTTCAAATACACTAACGGTCTACAAATTCTTCTCAAGCCTACTCCAATAATGCTTCAAGTTTTCTTCAACAAGGCTTCCAAATGTTGCTCCAATAAAGACTTCAAGGCTACTTCAATAACGCTTCTAAAGTTGCTCCAACAAAGGCTTCAAATATGCTAGAAGGATGTCTAATAATATAGTTACAAATCCACTCCAAAATATACAAAATATGTTGCTCCAAGAATATGGATATGTTTGCACTCTTCAAGATCGAAATTATTCATAATCTGAGTTTATTATAGTTTTTTCACTAGGCCAAATTCTTCGCAGTTTTGAATATGAGATCTGAGATTTGCCACAATCCTAATTCAAGGTCTACGACAATTTAATTTTAGGTCTCCAAGAGATTAAGGTTTTTCTCTAAATGAGGGTCGAGAAGTTTTCTCGAAAAGGGCTGAGATGTCTACTCTAGAAGGCCAAGAGGCCTACTCAATAAGGGCGAGTACAGGGGTCTGAAAACTTTAGATGTTGATGTTTATTCTAGGCCTAAAACTTCCACTGGAGGGTCAAGTTCAGACCATAATAAAGTGGTCAAAATTCTTCTCCATAATAGGAAACAAAGGACGTTAAAATCTAGTAAAATATGACTCCAAAAATTGAAATTAAATCCACCAATAAATCTTGATCCAAAAAAATATAACAATCACAAATCCTTGCCTTGACTTGACTCTAGTTTCATGAGATAGGAACCTTATCTCTCTACCTCAAGTTCGAATTACTTTTACTTCTCTTGCTCTGATTTCCTTGCTAAAATGTAAGAGGCATGACTTGTATTTATACAAGTTTTATTCGACACTTGAACCAACATGCCTTTTGGGAGGAGGGCCAACATGATCGTAAGGAGGGTAACTTGTTATGAGAGGTAAAATATATATTTTTTTCTTTGATTTTTTTTCTTTAACAAGGAATAGTTAGGAGGCATGCGAATTCCTGTTGGAAAGGGCTTAAATTCCTCTACAACCCTAGGTAAATATCTTCTTGAGATGGTGTTTCCTTTGACATCAATAACATATATTTTTCCAACAATCTCCCCCTTTGTTATTGATGGGAACAATCTCCTCGTATGCTACCCTCCCTGCCATCATGTTACTCACCCTATCATTGTGCTATTCCCCCTATCATTGTGCTACTCCCCCTGTCATGATGCTGCTCTCCTTCTCATATTCTCCCCCTTTGGAATCGATAGCAAAGGGATGCTCTAATAAGATGCAAGAGAGATGATCCCCATATTTTGTTGAAGATATTCAAATACTTCTCGAGGTAGGGGCTTTGTGAAGATACTTGCAATTTTTTACTTAGTATTGACATGTTCCATTTTGATGTTTTTCTCTACAACATATTATTGAAGAAAGTGATATTTTATTGGAATATGTTTCATCTTTGAATGAAAGACTAGATTTTTTGAGAGAGTGATGGCACTGGTATTGTCATAGTAGATGGTGATAGGATGGTTTGTTTATATATTGACATTCTTTAAGGCTTCCTTCATCCATAGGAATTGTGTACAACAATATGTTGTTGCTATATAATTGCCTTCAATTGTGGAGAGAGATATAGATGATTGTTTCTTGCTAAGCCAAGGAACAAGATAATCTCCTAAGAAGAATGCATTCCCACTAGTACTCTTTCGATCATCACTACTTCCTGCCCAATCTACATCAATATATGTTGTGAAGGTCAGATTTGTGTTCTTAGGGTACCATAGTACAAAACATTCCATAGTCTAAAACCAAGAGTGCCTTTCAGGTATTTGAGTATTCTTTTCACAACTAGCATATGAGATTCATTGGAGGATGACTGGGATCTTGCCATCATTCCAACTACTTGCATGATGTTTGGTCGTTAATATGTTAGATATAAAATACCTCCAATGATTGATTTGTAGAGAGTTGCATATATTTTAGGGGATTCATTGTACTTACTCAAGTTGCAACTTGTAATCATAGCTGTGCTCATAATAGCACATTCTTCCATCCCAAACCGCTTAAGCATATCCCTGCGATATTTTTCTTGTGATATGAACATTCCTTCTTCAGTTTGAGTTACTTGAAGTCCAAGAAAGTAAGAAAACTATCCAATAATCAATATTTGAAATTATTTTGACATATATTAGTGTTGTCACTATGATAAATACCCTCCAAAATCTTGCTTACACTTTCTCACACATGCTCAGTTCACAAGAAGTTCATGAGTGCATTATTTTATGTAAGATTGAACGAGCATAACACAATCCATCAATACAACGCTTATGCAATGTTCAACCCATGTCGACAGTAAGTGCGCATTGTCAATGACAGTCCCTCACTTTTGGTTGCGTTTGTACTTCTATTTTGGTGAGTTTTTCAAACTATTGCTTTTGCACACCTTCACTTTCACGAGTGTCATTTGCATGCTTTCAATTGTTTCTTTAGCTTGATTTCACTTTAATTAGTGTAATTTTCATGTTATCTTCACTCTGGCATGTGTCGATTTCATTGACGTTCATGTATCACAAGTGTCATTTGCACTTTTCTCTTCATATAGTAAATGTCATATTTTAGCATGAGGAGTGTCGCTGCTTCTATCCATTCATTCAACCAGCTTGTGAAGGAGCTTCATAAAGCATTTGATGGGAATTTTTTTTTTTTTTTTTCCTCAGTAAAAACTAATTCTATTAAGGGGAAGTATAGTACAATAAGACATTACAGCCAAGAGAAGCAGGAACAAGGGCAGCCGGAAAGGATAGTCTATCCACCTCGGCCCCTAGAAGAAAAAGAGAAGAGAGGAGTGCTGAGCAAGAAGAAACAAGAAGAACAGAGGAGCAAGAGCAGAGCAGAGGATTCTACCCAACATGGGTGGAATCAACTATTCGACATTTTTTCCCTTTCTTTTTACCAACTTTGACCCATTCAGGAGGGCATTGCTGAGCTGGCAAGATTTGCAAACTGAGCTGGGCTGACGGAGAGGTTTCCTTATCTGAATCCGAGGGAGAGGATTCATGATTCCTTTTCTGTGAAATTGGCTGGACAGAAAAATCCACAGGCTCAGCCGAGGGCAGATCCTATGCCAGTTTTGCTTCCATTCCTTCCTCACTCTCCTCCTCTTCATCCGAGCTAAAATCAAAATCATCCATGGGGGGAGGGTCATGAGGCTTCCAGCTTTTGGATTTCTGCTTAGGATTGGCTTTCTTCTTGTGGATAGGCATCGTGGGACAAGAGCTTTGAAGGTGCCCTGTGTGATGGCAGTTTCGACAGCAGAAGGCTGTGTTCTCATAATCCAGGGCCTGAGTCCAATGGAAGTCTCCAATTTTGAGATTGATCTCGTCAGGGAGACCTTTGCTCATGTCTATTTCTGCACAGATTCTGGCGAAGGTGTATAGGCCCTTTTCCCCTCTAGAGATGTCTGTGTCTAGAAAGTGGCCTAGAGAATTGCCAATCCCTTGGAAGACAACAAAGTGCCATAGATGCGCCGGGAGGTTAGGAAGTCTAACCCAGATGGGGAGCTTGGTGATGATTGCTGTAGCTGGATCGAAATCTGGGAACCAGGGGGTGAGGAATAAACCTGCTGAGCCCCAGAACCATGGGCCTGCAGTTAAAACTTTTTGGTAGTCCTCACCGAGAGCAAACACTACAATGAAGAAACCTTTTGAACATAACAGAACCTTGCAGTTGTTGGTCCAGTTAGAGTGAATCCATTGGTAGAGATCTGCTGTGCGAGGCCATAGCCCATTGAACCTGCAAATAATGGCATGCTCTGCAAAATTTTGGGCCTGCTCATCCAGCGTTGGATGCATTATTTCGATGGAGGGGGTTTCCTCCAGTTTGTCCACCAAAAAAAGTTTGGGGGCCTAAACTGGTGGCTCTGCCTTCTTAGGCATCTGAGCATGGACTGCATCTTTGTATGAAAACGCCTTAGCTAAGGATGACTGTCCATCAACTCCCCCTCTCAGACGAAGGGTAAGAATAATGGATGCATCTCTCTTAATGCTGTAAAAAGAAAGGGGATAAAGATCCTCGAGTTGTTTACCTTCGTGGAGAAGTCGTTGAGCAGCAGAGGGAATCCCCAACTTGATTTCCAGAACATGCTTGAGGTCCTGCACTAGATCCGATGAGCTCACCCATTGTAGCGAAGTTTTTCCAGTGATGAGCCTGATGTGGATCTGGAACAAGGCAGAGAAGTTAGAGTTCCGCTTTCCTCTGCAGATCTGAGACGTGAGGTGGCATGTGCTTTCAAGGGCCTTCGTTTCCTGAACTTGCCGCAGGGGCTTGAGAAGAGATGAAGAGAGAGTCCAAAATTCATTAAGTCTGTCATTGTATTCCGCCCTATATAGCTTCCAGATGCTCCACCCAGGCAGATCCAGGGAGCTGGAGGGATTCTGAAGATTGAATGCAGAGAATCAGCTATTCTAGGGGGACAGAGGAGGTACCAATGGTAAAGAGCAACCTTCCAGATCATAAGATTTCTTCCCAAGAGCCGCCGCCAGAGGAGAGGCAGTAAAGAATTTTGCATGTTCGTCCTTGGCCGCTGCATCTGCATCCTGAAGGGGGCGGCAGTAACGAGATGCAGCAGCAGAGGGCCGAGATCTGGCTGCCCCAAAGTCCCGAGCGGAGCAAAAGAAAGTGAGGGGAGCTCTCAGAAGAGAATGGAAAACCTGTGGACCAGCAAAGAAGGAAGAGACCAACATTTCGTGACTGAATTGCGCATCACCATCCTCAGCAGGGCCGAGCAGAGACCAAACATCGGCCGAAGGAAGGGAGGCGGCAACAGAGTAGTTAGGGTTCATCTTCAGAGCTCAAAAAAAAATCGAGAAGATATTCAAACAAATTTGATAGGAATTATTACCAGAATGTTCTCAAAGAATTAATCAACTAAGAATGAATCCTAATGAATCAATTGAGGATTTTTTTGATCAGTTCCTTCACCTTTGTTATGAAATTATGGGAGAAGACATGGGTTGAGATTTCTTTAAACAAAATTTTAAGAATTTGGTTCATATCTCTTTGCATGGTGAATATGAACCCCCTAATTCTTTTACTTCCCCAAATCTTGTAAATCATGATACACCTCGAATTTTAGAGGAGGAACCTACTCCTCCTTTTATTCCTTGTCCTCCTCCTTTTCCAGTGCCAATGTAGGTGTGATGCAGGGTTACCCTTGCTTTACCCACAATATGCATATTCCTATTGATCCAGGTGGCTTTAGAAAGACACATAGGACAAAGAGGGCTTATGGATGCTCAAAAATCAAAGTGCTCAGAATGACTTCGAACTAGGACTAGAGCGTAGATATCGTCATCTTGATCGTGGAGGTGTGAATGGCTCATCAAACCAAGCTTGTATGAGGGAGAACGAGCCAGTCAAAGTTTGGTCAAAGTTGGGCTGTGGGCCAAGTTTAAGTGTCCTACAATTTGACTGACCTCAAGGCATGAACCTAGCCCCCGAAATTGGTCGAAATTATTGCCTCGTTAATTTTCCCAATGACCCTTATTTTCTAGAAGTTTCAAAACACCTCCCTCTTTATAAATCAAATATAATTTGTTATGAGGTGGCAGGCCACCACCCTTGCCACCCCAAACTTTCATAACCAAAGTTATTATATTAAGGCCGATGGCCATAACCCCCACCGGCCTAATCGCCCCACCCCTTTAAATTGAAAATCGCATCAATATATGGTTTTGGGATCGGCGGCCATAATCCCCGCCAAACCCTTTAAAACCATCGCATATACATTTTAAGGCCTACGACCATAACCCCCACCGGCTTTATCGCAATCGCAACCCTTAAATATATATTGTATCAGGTCAGCGGGCCATAACACCCGTCGAACCCTTCGAAGGCTTGCTAGATATATGTTATATATATTACATTGTATTATGGGGTGGGCGCGGGCCATCGGCGGTGGACCCCGCCCACACCCTATCGCCCCGACCCAATATACATATGCAATAAAAAATCGCCGATATATATATATCGTTGAAACCCTGATAAAAGCCCCGATACCTTAAATATCGCCTATCGCCAATTTTAATGTGCCGATGGCAGCACCACTGAAGTGTCGATTGCCAATTGCGATTAATCCACCGACACATATGTATATGCACCAATATTACTGCGCCGACAACAGTTAAGGGGATTAAAGTGTTAGTGCGGGGTTAAAGGGGCGGGCCGCCCAATGCGGACCCGACCCCATTAATACATCATTTCGGGTTTGTTAAAAGTTATATATGGAGGGGTGGGATTTGATCCCCCGACCTCTCCTCAACCAACGCCTTCATTTAACCATTGAGCCAAACTAACTCATTGGTAAATCCGTCCATGAAATTTTTATTTAAACTCAGAGTTTTACCTCTGCACGCAGTTCGAGACAGAGGAGAGAGACTGTAGGGACAGATATCGAGGTAGTTAATTAATATTTTAATGCAGGAACCATGAATTTTGCAGGAGGGAAAATTTTTTAGTTTGTCAGATTTTGACAAATTTTATATGGTTTTTACACCTCTCATCACCACGAGTGCAATGGTGCTGTCCATTTATTCATCAGAGTTTTGAATTTTTTGGTCATTTTTCAGAATGCACATGGAACCATGATTTCAGCGAAAACAAGGAGCGGAACCATGAGCCATGAAATTTTCCCAAGGAGGTAAAATTTTGACATTTCAAAATATAGTCAAGTTTATACCTGTTTTTCATGGTTTTCCGTAGGGATTGCAATGGTAAGATCAGATTTTCCATCTGAGTTGCAAATTTCCAGTCCATCCATGGAACAAAACATTTGAGGAATCCCGGGGGAATCTGAAAGATTCCTTGAGCCCAAAATTCTCAACTTCTCAAAATTTGGATTTTGGATAGTCGATTCAGCACTACTCGATGCCACAAATCTGATGGTGTCTTCAGATTTCTTATTCTCTCATTTCTTCTTCTAGTCACTTTTCTAAGTTCCAATGCAAATGTCCACATTCATGTGCGAGTAGCCATTTTCATACGATCGATGCCTTGAGAGCGATGGTCTGAGCAGCTTCAACAGTGAGAAATCCACTTCTTCAGATGGCCTTTGGTTGTGAGGTATATGATGTGTTCATGTACTTCTTCTTTATGCATTATGTTTCACAGATCCTTGATTAATGTTGATGCATGATCTTGTTTATTACATGTTGTCATGATTCCTTGCTTAATTTGATGCAGAATCTTCTATGTGATGTACTTGTTGTCATAACTCATCATGTTATGCTTTGAGATCCCTTGTTGTATGTTGTTGGGATACTCTTGTTGTCGTCATGCATGTGTTTTGCATTGAGATCCCTTTTGTGCCATGTTGGCAGGATGCTCACCATGCATGTTTTTGTGTCATATTGATAGGAGTCTTTTGATTGAGAGTTCCAGTTGTGGAACATCTCTTAGAGCCACTCCTGCGTGAGGGAATTTTTCCTTGTATGATCGAGACATCATCTCTGTGTACATCACCATTATTGATAGCACTTAATGCAGCGGCCTACACCATCTTGACACCGGGGCCCGGAGATGTAGTCCCTCCTAGACGAACTCCGTTATCAACGCTTATGTTTTCATGTGTTGATGATTGTCATGTTCCTCTTATTTTCCGCATGAAGATGTATTCATTAATGTTCTTTTAAAATGCAATTTAACACATCACGAAAGTAAAAGGTCTTGGAAGGGTCCTTCATCACACTCAGACCTGGATCAAGTGGTATCAGAGCGGTCTTTACATTGATGTGAATTGCAGCGTGAACAATGGAACGTGCAGCGACAAAGGATGAAAGAGCGATGTACAAGACCATGCTCAACATTTCCAAAAGAGTGGAAATCATGTATGAAACTCTACAAAAAGAGATAGAGGAAAAGGAGCAATTGCAGCTTCAGTTGCAAGCCACAGAAGAGGCCATGGAAGAACTGAAGCAAAACAAACATAGTCTTCAAACAAAGAATGATGAATTGACGATGCATATACATGAAGAGAAAGAGGAGAAAAAAAGTTTGCTACGACAACTACAAGCAAAGGACGAGGCCTTGGAAAAGCTGCAGCGAGACCCATATGAGGTAAAAAGTAGTTCTCCATCTTCATGTATGTTTCCTGATGACGATTTCGCTGTTTTTGAAAATCATACCATAGGAATTGGCTCCAAAATGTTAAAGAGAATGGGGTATGAAGGAAAAGGCTTGGGCGTTAATGGCCAAGGCATTGTCAACCCCATCAAAGTAGAAGAATTAACCCATCAGGCAGGACTTGGGTATGTTAGGAAAGAAGTTGGGGAAGGCGCTTAGACAGTTAGCGAACCACCTACAACGGATGATGAGAAACCCTCATCAGTTCTTGCCAAATGGAAAGAGAAGGTAAAAGATATTGATTTCCTTTCGATTTCACCTTCTCATAGTATGATGTCTGTTGGAGATTTGGAGATCCCAATTACAAGGACAAATATGAGGCTCCTTACAAGGATGAGGCACGAGGAGAAAGAACTTGGTGTTAATAACCAAGGCATCACTCAACCTTTGGAGGTTGTGCATGAACATCAATTTGCAGGCTCAAACCAAAGGAGAGTGCTCAAAGGTGTTAGATTCGTTCGAGACATCGTCGAGGAAAAAGAATGATGGGAAAACATCTCCATCATCCCATGGCAGTTTCCATTGCAGGGAGAGAGTTGAGGCAAGCTCTCATCACCATACTAACACCAGAGACAAGAAAGGAAGGTATAACCACTTTCAATCTTCGAATGTTCATTTTGATCATGTTGTTAATAATGAACGAAGATCAAGGCATTGAAAAACATGCACCTTTTGTGGATTCCATAACCATACCTTTTCTAAGTGTTGGAAAAGAATGGCAACACTCATGAGGTGTGAAAGACCCTCTCAACAACATGAAAAGAAACAGGTTAAGCAGATATGGAGGAAGAAAGCCTACTATAGTCATTACGACAGAAATGGCCATCAAAGAGCCACTTGTTGGAGGCTCCATCTAGAACAACGCCTTAAAGAAAAAGCATCGATGTGTCAACCAGGAAGAGCAGTTGTTCGACATGCAAAACCACCTCAAGGAGGTGACCCATTCACATTGATCAGTGAGAAATGGTTTCTAGACATGTTGTCATTTCATGGTCATTCTTTTGTAAATCATTTGTTGCATTTTAAAGTGTAAAAGTGATGATGTGTTTCCATCACTTAGTCAACAACAATGATGTATGGTCATGTTTTGAGTCGTATTTTACACACTAAAAGTGATGTTATGTTTCTATCACTTTTTGAAACAATAGTGTTTGGCCTTATGTATGTAAATCATGTGTTGCAGTGATGATGTGTTTTCCATCACTTTTTGAAGCAACCATGATAGGTTGGCCTTGTTGTCATAGTTGGGGTATTGCGTCCATCTTGTTGTAAAATTGACCTCCGAGTATGTGTTATAAACTCGTGGCAAGTGTGGGATGTTTGGGTCTTCAGTTGGTCATGTCATTTAAGCATGTAATTTGTAAAACAATGTACTACAGGTTGCAGAAGTAGCAGGTGTTGGCTCGTCGCATAAGGCTCCGAAGAACAAAGGTGAAGGAGATGGAAGCGAGACCTTTTTAGGATGCTTGTGATGTAGGCAGGGTACAAAGGAAGTTGCAGATTATTTTTCATGCTTTTGGAGGACCAAAAGCTCCTCAGTGGGGAGGATTGATCCAGTTGGCTCCAGAAAGACACACAGGACAAAGAAGGCTTATGGACGCTCAAAAATCAAAGTGCTTAGAATGACTTCGTACCAGGAATAGAGCGTAGATCTCGTCATCCTGATCATGGAGGTGCGAACAGTTTGTCAAACCGAGCTCATATGAGGGACAACGAGCCAGTCAAAGTTTGGTCAAAGTTGGGCTATGGCCTAGGTTTAAGTGTCCTACAATTTGACCGAACCCGAAGCATAAACCTAGCCCCCGAAATTGGTCGAAATTGTTGCCTCGTTAATTTTCCCAATGAACCTTATTTTCTGGAAGTTTCAAAACACCTCCCTCTTTATAAATCAAATATAATTTGTTATGAGGTGGTAGGCCACCACCCCTGCCACCCCAAACTTTCATAACCAAAGTTATTATATTAAGACCGATGGCCATAACCCCGACCAACGTAATTGCCCCACCCCTTTAAATTGCAAATCACATCAATATATGGTTTCGAGATCGGCAGCCATAACCCCCGCCGAACCCTTTAAAACCATCGCATATATATTTTAAGGCCGATGGCCATAACCCCTGCCGGCCTTATCGCAATCGCAACCCTTCAATATATATTGTATCGGGTTGGCAGGCCATAACCCCCGCCGAACCCTCCGAAGGCCTGCCGCATATATGTTATATATATTACATTGTATTATGGGGTGGGCGCGGGCCATTGGTGGTGGACCCAACCCACACCCTCTTGCCCCAACCCAATATACATATGCAATACACCCTATTGCCCCGACCCAATATACATATGCAATACACCCTATTGCCCCGACCCAATATACATATGCAATAACAAATCGCCGATATATATATATATATATATATATATATATATATATATATATATATATATATATATATATATATGTATGTATATATCGGCGAAACCCCGATAAAAGCGTCGATACCTTAAATATCGCCTATCATCGATTTTAACCATTGAGCTAAACTAACTCATTGGTAAATCCGTCCATGAAATTTTTATTTAGACTCAGAGTTTTACCTTTGCACGTAGTTCAAGATAGAGGAGAGAGACTGCAAGCACAAATATCAAGGCAGAAGGCAGGCATAGATTTCGAGGCAGTTAATTAATGTTTTAATGCAAGAACCAAGAGTTTTGCAGGAGGGCAAAATTTTCATTTTGTCAGATTTTGACAATTTTTATAAGGTTTTTACACCTCTCATCACCACGAGCGCAATGGTGCTATCCGTTTCTTCAACAGAGTTATACATTTTTCAGTCATTTTTAGAATGCACGTGGAACGATGACTTAACAATGAGTAGAACCATGAGCCATGAAATTTTCCCAAGGAGGTAAAATTTTGACATTTCAGAATATAGTCAAGTTTATACTTGTTTTTCATGATTTTCTGCAGGGATCACAATGGCGAGATCAGATTCGCCATCTGAGTTGTAGATTTCCAGTCCATCCATGGAACAAAATCTTTGAGGAACCCTGGGGGAATCTAAAAGATTCCTTGAGCCTAGAATTCTCAACTTCTCAAAATTTGGATTTTGGACAGTCGATTCAGCACTACTCGACGCCACAAATCTGATGGTGTCTTCATATTTCTTATTCTCTCATTTCTTCTTCTAGTAACTTTTCTAATTTCCAGTGCAAATGTCCACATTCATGCACGAGCAACCATTTTCATATGATCGATGCCTTGAGAGCGATGGTCCGAGCAACTTCAACAGTGAGACATCCACTTCTTCAGATGGCCTTTGGTTGTGAGGTATATGATGTGTTCATGTACTTCTTCTTTATGCATTATGTTGCATAGATGCTTGATTGATGTTGATGCAGGATCTTGTTTATTACATGTTGTCATGATTCCTTGCTTGATTTGATGCGGAATCTTCTATGTGTTGTACTTGTTGTCATAACTCATCATGTTATGCTTTGAGATCCCTTGTTGTATGTTGCTAGGATACTCTTATTGTCATCATGCATGTGTTTTGCATTGAGATCCATTTTATGCCATGTTGGCGGTGATCCAAAAATGGATATTAGATAAACCTCTAAGTCTAAAAGACTTCATATATGAGGTAAAAGGTGCCAAATGGCACAAATCCTTTGTAAGTAAGAGGAAAATGAAAGTTGCACGCTGCTCTTGGAAATAATCTCATTGTAAAGATCTCCTCATTCTGAATCCAACACAACTTGAATGGGCAAAAACGGACTTTAGATGGAGAAGTTATCAGAAAAAGAAGTTCCCCTTTGTTCTTTGGGAAAAGAGGCAAAAATCCTTTAAAAATGGGCAAAAAACCCTTATAAGGGAAAATCACATCGCATGAGGCAAAGAGGAGGACTTAAAGTCAGGTGGAAGGCACCCCTGATCAGCGAACTTCGATGATCGGATTGGCGGGTCGGATCGGAGGCAGGCAGTGTATACCCAAGGCAAAGGTCTTGGGCCAATGTGATGGTGCGATCGCCGAAATCGGTGGATTGCAGTTGGAGATGCCACAAGGCAGAGGCGGGACCCTGGGCCAAGCGATACTGTGATCGCTGATATCGGCATCGGCGAATCGCGTTAGCATAGGCCACGCCATATGACTTACCCCGGGTTCACATGATATATGCGACATGATGGAAACGGACCCGAAAGGGTTTGCGAATGAAAACATATAATCTTTCAAATCCGGCTAAAGCCATTCTTGCGATATTTTCAATGTTTTTAACATATTTTCTAAATTCAAAGGGAAGCCACGGAATGGGCATTGCAACTTGCGATAAGCGATTTCAGTCGGACCCGATAGTGTTATAAAGAGGGATTATGGACTTTTGAAGTCTGATAAATAGAGATTTGGTGATTTTTCCCCTGTTTCACAGCGTTTCTCTGTGTAAACAGGGAATAACTGTTTCTGGGGGATTTCAAGCATCGATGCACTCTTCCGTTGTAGAACAGGTGGCCACCTCCCCTAAAGGCATTAACAATGATTAGTTAACGCTCAGAGAGGGGATTTGAGCAGACCAAAGAAGGGAGCCAGAGAGCCTGAGAGGGAAAATGAACCAACAATGTTGATTTGGCTTAAAAAGCCATAGAACAACAGAGACAAGGGTTGTTGAAGGCTGTTGCTGAAAGCGATGCCAAAGCAGGAAGCTAGGGTGAAAAAGAGGAGAAAGAGGCAGCGCAGAAAGCAAAAGCTAAAGCGCACGCAGCTAAGGGAGTCACTTGGAGTTCAAGTGGAAAGCCAGAGGGCTGTAAACTGACAGAGAGATGAAGAAGCCAGAGCCAAGAGCTAGAGCCAAAGCCAGAGCCAAGAGTAAGAGCCAAGAGCAAGAGCGAGAGCTGAGAGCCAGAAAGACAAGAGCTTCAAGAGCCAGGGGATAAGATGGTGTATGAACCCACTGTTTCTGTGTAAAATAGCAGGAGTTGAGCCAAGAGCTTGTAAAAGGACTTATACCATAATCCCAGAGAGCCTAGTTGAGTTGACTAGACCTCACAGAGACGTAACCCAAGAATTGTAGGTGAACTCCTAATTAATATTGTTGTTTTGTGTGTGTTTTATTGCTGCATTGTCTCTGTTGCTTTATTTACCATTATATGTATTTATATATCAGAGTGAGCACATTAACTTGTAGCACAACAATATAATTTAAAGCATATAATCAGTTAAAAACAAATACCAGCATACACCATTGTTTTCAAGCATTTTTAATTCCGCATTGGTTAATCAATAAGACTTGCGAATATTTCAAGCTTTGGAAGTGGGAGAGGTTCTTGTAACTTACACAAGAAGCCTAAGTGACCCATTTTCAGATTAGGTGGTATCGGAGCTTAAGTTTGATTAAGCCCACATTCAAAGGAGGTTATATTAGAATGCTTGATTGACAGAGAAAAGGTTGCTTGTCTAAAAGGTGTTTGGGCAGTCAAGGATTGATTATCTGATTGATGTATGCTTGTTGCAGACTGACTATTTTCTGAGTTTGCAGAGGTGAAGGGAAAGCTGTTGATAGCTCAGTCCAGGAAGGACAAGAACGACGAAGGGCTGAAGGCATTCTTCTATTCCAAAGGACCTCAAAGAAATCCTTGAAGCACAAGAGATTTGTTGCAAAAGGTTGCTTAATAAAACACTTTACTAACCTTGTTTGAAGTTCTTTTGTTCATTGGTATAATGACAACTTCTACATGTGAGTCCTCAAATTATTCTTTCTTCATCACAAGACTCTATGATGAAGATATGAAGCAAGACTTGTCCACCATGATAGATATGGTGAGAGAAATGTATGAGGATGGTAGGAAGAGCAACATACTTAGAGAGCAGTTGAATTCCATGAAGGAAGAGAAGCAGTTGCTTTCTGAAAAATTGCAAGAAATGGAGAGGCAACTTCATATTGAAAATATGAACCTGAAAAGAATGCATGAGTTGGAGACACAGCTCGTTGTTGCCAAAGAAGCCTTAGTCAAGTATCAGCTTGAAGAAGAGATAAGCCATTCCAGTTTATCTTCAAATTCCTCTGAGAATTCTTATATTGGTTCTTTTGAAAAACATATTAGAGGCATAGGTTCCAAGCTAATGTCCAAGATGGGCTATGAAGGAAAGGGCTTGGGAAAGCATGCACAAGGTATTGTTGAACCAATAATGGTTGAGGAAAGGCCTAAGTATTTGGGTCTTGGCTATGGACAGTCTTATGGAGAGAGTTCCAAAGCTGCCATGAAGGCCATTGAAACAACTCCAAGGAGGGGTTGCAATGCAGAGTGTGAATATTTTGTTCAGGAGGAATGAAATAGCTTGAAACATCACTTGTAGGATGCAGGTGTACATAAGCACACACTTGAACCAGAGAGTTGTGGAAACTCTAACAACCTTGAAGAGATTGATGGTGTTCCAAAGGGAGCCACTTCTTCATTTGCTTCACCTCCTCTTGAAGGCAATAAAGGTGAAAGAGGCAGGTATAAATCTGGTTCTAAACACATCCCTTTTGATTTTGCAAAGCATGGTAAATTTCCACATAAGCATGGGAAAAGAATTGCATGTTCCTTTTGTGGTTTGGATAACCATAATGTTTCTAGATTTTAGAAGAGAATGGTCACATATAGGAAACTTTTGAAGGAAAAGAAACAAAAAGCCAAAGGTCCATTGGACAAGGCAAATCATGCTGTCAAGAGGATGCACATGTGTTGCACTTACTGCCATAAGCAAGGGCATCTTGCTGAAAGGTGTTGGACTCTAAATCCAACAATGCTTCCACCAAAGCTGAAGAAAGTGGAAAGAGAAGATGGCAGAAATGGAAAGGAAGTTTCCATAAATAATGTATTTCAAAATGATTCACATGTTGATGTTGATGTGTAGACAAAGGAAAAACCTTTGAATTGGATTGGTAAGAAATGGTTAGAGTTCTTTTCCAATTAAGGATTGCATATCTATTGATGCATCTATTTGCATTTATTTGTTGATGAGATGCAAGTTGTAGGTTTCTACTAAGATGGTGAATGGAAAAGATTGAGTGGGAGACTCACTTTGTTGCTGCAACATTATATTTCATTTCAAGTTCAAAAGTACAATGTGCTTAAGTGAAAGTTGAAGGATGAAATGCATGCATAAGCATGATGTGCATGAACACAGGGATGTTTACGTTTTCCTTGTTTTGAACATGTAAGTGTATTTAACTTAAAGGGCTGATTTCTTTAAACATGCATGTAATGTTGACTTGAAAGAAGTTAACTTGGCCTCCAAGATGGAGATAGTGATGAAATGTTTTATCTTTTGAAAAGAGTCCTAATGGTCTTTTTCTACATGCTTGACTTGAAGGGTCATTTGTTTTTAAAGGTATGTTTTGTGGGCTTGTTGTCTAGTCCATCATTTGTATGCAGATACAAGACATGGAGGTCTTCACAAGATGTGAAATCAGTGTCTTTTGTTGAAGCAGGAGTTTAGTCCATCCAATTGTTGTCTGTATGTATGTTGTTGTTAACAGTTGTTGTTGGCAGCCTTTCAAATAGGTACAAATGAAAGTTTTGTGGAGCAGATGAACTTCAAATTTGTTTGAGCTACCTTGGAATAATGATCAGGGTAGGGAAATTCAAACTACCTTCTACGACCATTTCAACAGAAGTTCTGCAGGAAGGCAAGGAGGAAGACAGTTCTTCCCGGGAAGACCAACCCATCCAAGAAGGGAAGTGGTCAGAAACTTTGGTTCAGAGGCACTATGCAAGCCAAGTGTAGAGAGGCTGAAAGAAGAGGGTGAGTCACTCTCATTTACTGTTCAGATCAGTATATCAGTTTTTTCGAGACCAAAAGTTCTTTTTAGTGGGAAGGTTTGATCCAAAAATGGATCCTGGATAAAACTCTAAGTCTAAAAGACTTCATATAAGAGGTAAAAGGTGCCAAATGGCACAAATCCTTTGTAAATCAGAGGAAAATGAAAGTCGCA
This sequence comes from Pinus tabuliformis, assembly GCA_031772625.1. Lineage (NCBI taxonomy): Eukaryota > Viridiplantae > Streptophyta > Pinopsida > Pinales > Pinaceae > Pinus > Pinus tabuliformis. The sequence goes on from CM062809.1 coordinate 1,268,946,594, forward strand.
GGCTGCTCTCAGAAATAGTCTCATTGCAGAGATATCCTCATTCTGAATCCAACGTAACTTGAATGGGCAAAAATAGACTTCAGATGGAGAAGTTATCACAAAAAGAAGTTCCCATTTTTTCTTTGGGAAAAGAGGCAAAAATCCTTTAAAAATGGCAAAAGACCCTTATAATGGAAAATCGCATCGCATGAGGCAAAGAGGAGGACTTAAAGTTGGGCGGAAGGTACCCCCAATCAGCGACCTCCAATGATCGGATCGGTGGGTCAGATCAAAGGCAGATAGTGTATACCCAAGGCAAAGGTCCCGAGCTGATGCGATGGTATGATCGTCGAAATTGGTGGATCATAATCAGAAATGCCATGAGGTAGAGGCGGGACCCCAGGCCAAGCGATACCGCGATCGCCAATATCGGCGTTGGTAGATTGCGTCGGCATAGGCCACGCCATATGACTTACCTCGGGTCCATGCGATATATGTGATGCAATGGAAACAGACCCGAAAGGGTTTGCGAATGAAAACATATAATCTTTCAAATCCGGCTAAAGCCATTCTTGCGATATTTTCAATGTTCTTAATGTATTTTCTAAATACAAAGGGAAGCCATGGAATGGGTATTGCGACTTGTGATAAGTGATTTCAGGCGAACCTAATAGTGTTATAAAGTGGGATTAAGGACTTTTGAAGTCTAATAAATAGAGATTTGGCGATTTTTCCCGTGTTTTATAGAGTTTCTCTGTGTAAATAGGGAACGACTGTTTCTGGGGGATTTCAATCACCCATGCACTCTTCCGTTGTAGAACAGGTGGCCACCTCCCCTAAAGGTGTTAGCAATGATTATTTAACGATCAGAGAGGGGATTTGAGAAGACTAAAGCAGGAAGCCAGAGAGCCCGAGAGGGAAAATTAACCGATAGCATTGATTTGGCTTAAAAAGCCATAGAACGACAAAGACACGGGTTGTAAAAGGCTGTTGGGGGTTGTTGTTGAAAGTGAAGTGAAAGCAGGAAGCTAAGGCGAAAAAGAGCAGAAAGAGGTAGCGCAAAAAGCGAAAGCTGAAGCGCACGTAGCTAAGGGAGTCACTTGGAGTTCAAGTGGAAAGCCAGAGGGCTGTAAACTAACAGAGAGTTGAAGAAGCTAGAGCCAAGAGCCAGAGCCAGAGCCAAAGCCAAGAGCCAGAGCCAAGAGCCAGAGTGAGAGCCGAGAGCTAGAAAGCCAAGAGCTTCAAGAGCCAGGGGATAAGATGGTGTCTGAACCCACTGTTTCTGTGTAAAACAGCAGGAGTTTAGCCAAGATCTTGTAAAAAGGACTTATACCATAATCCCAAAGAGCCTAGTTGAGTTGGCTAGAGCTCACGGAGACATAGACCAAGCGTTGTGGGTGAACTCCTAATTAATATTGCTGTTCTGTGTGTGTTTTATTACTGCATTGTCTCTGCTGCTTTATTTGCCATTATATGTATTTATATATCAGTGTGAGCACATTAACTTACAACACAACAACAAAATTTAAAGCATATAATCAGTTAAAAACAAATACCAACATTCACCATTGTTTTCAAGCATTTTTAATTCTGCATTGGTTAATCAATAAGACTTGGTAATATTTCAAGCTTTGGAAGTGGGAGAGGTTCTTGGAACTTAGACAAGAAGCCTAAGTGACCCATTTTCAGATTAGGTAGAATGCTCACCATGCATGTTTTTGTGTCATAATGATAGGAGTCTTTTGACTGAGAGTTACGGTTGTGGAACATCTCTTAGAGCCGCTCCTATGTGAGGGAATTTTTCCTCGTATGATCGAGACATCATCTCTGTGTATATCACCATTATTGACAAAACTTAATGCAGTGGCCTACACCATCTTGACATAGGGGCCCGAAGATGTAGTCCCTCCTGGACGGACTCCACTATCAATGCTTATGTGTTCATGTGTTGATGATTGTTATGTTCCTCTTCTTTTTCGCATGTAGATGTATTCATTAATGTTCTTTTAAAATGAAATTTAACACATCACGAAAGTAAAAGGCCTTGGAAGGGTCCTTCATCACACCCGAACCTGGATCACATATGCAGAAACCATTCCCCCCCCCAGGAATTTACATGAACTTTCGGTCAAGGTTTATTATAAATAACAATGGGTTAAGGCCCCCTTGATTAAAACTCATGTGGAAACCTCTATTAAGCCGACCATATTCTATCCCTTCAAATCCTTTCAACTATCAGAACTTAACCAATCCAAAACCTTTAATAATCCTTATGCCTGCACATATAACCAAACCCCTCTCTTTACTCTTTGGTTATATTGGACTTACCATATAGACCCTCTATCAGCACTTTAATAGATTTATAAAAGAATACACATAAAACATATGTGAACTCACCTTTCCGCCTTAATATGAACTTTGCACACTTCCTGAGGCTCCCTTTATTGCTATCGCAATATCGGGTTCTCCACGGTCACACTACACACTCTACCTTCCACATCCGATATGCGATCATATTCTGGATTTCAAACAATATATAACTATACCTATACCCTTATCGGTTCCACCCTCATCACATGTCACATTCATTCTCCGATCCAACTCCATATAACATTTGCGATGCGAATTAATCTCCATTGTTGATCTTCCACCATTAGATCAATGGCTGATGTCTTCTCCGAACAAACACAACTTGCTCGATAGTCCTCCGCTGTTGATATGCAATTAGTGGATCTGACGGTCCACAGCAATTTCGGGTGAGACACAAGCACAGAGAATACCCACCCGATAAGCAGTTTTCTCTCTCCACTCTCGTGCTACATGTCAAACAATAAGTGGGATCGGGTGAACTCCTCTAAATACCATTTACCACTTTTTCCCCACCTGATATACTACTTTTGTGTATAAATCCATCGATGCGATATGCCTCTATCTCCTCTGCAATTGGATCCTGTCCGTTGATCTGTTAGATCCAATAGTTTCTGTTCAATGATACTTCATTCTTTCATTCACCTCTTTACTTTGGTTTTTCGCCGTTTCTTCAATGTTTTCTGTGGTTCTTGGGTTTTCTTCGAGTTTTGGTCCTTCAACTGTTTCATTGCACACTCCCTCCTGAGCTTGACTTTGATCCTTCTAATGGATTCAACGATCCATCAAGATCCTCTTCATCATGCTTCTCTATGTGTGTTTGCCGAATTCCGCCTACAACTCTGTTATGCAGAATACACTAACTCACTCATCACTCACCATTGATACTTAACAACACACTTATAAAAATGGAAATTGAATCTCTGTACATATATATATCAACAAACAATTACATAATGAGACTCTTTGTCTCTCCTTGGCTTAATCTTCTAAATAATGGCCTCTGATCATCATCTGCCTGTACGCTTACAAACACAACTAAATATCTAACTCTCTCTCTCTCTCTCTCTGTCTATCCTCTCTAATCTCTGATCATGACTTTTAGGCTTACATTTATACAAAGGGATTCTAAAACCAATTTCTAGTTTAGATCCATATACTCCTCAACAAAATTCCTAAATATCTTCCTCATTCCTAAGGATTTTCTTTAATCCACAAAATCATGAACTGACTCCTAATTTAAGATTTACAATCAATTCTCAATCATATCATCACTCAACTATCCTAAATCTCTCATGTTATCCTACATTCGAGAACATTTACAATTATGCCTCACAAAATTCAATTAATCACTCAAAACATTAAATAATTACATTAATTCAATACTTAGGAAACCAACTTCCTTGAAACACAAGACCCCCTATGTCTACTAAAATACAATGATAATGTTGAGTTGAATGCTCCTGCATCAAGCTGCCTCCTTGTGATGATAATAAAGTTGGAAAATATGAAAATCAAATTTCTAATCCATCTCTTCATCCTCCTTCTGCTTTTCATGATTCAGATCTAATTAAAGAAACCTTGAAATGGCTCGTGGAGCTTAGGGTGAAGGCTAATCCTTTCATCCCTTAAGATGAAATTAGCACTCTTAAAATCAATCTTGAATTTGGTTCCATTGAAAGTGTTACTTCTTCAAGGAACATCTATTATCCTCTATCATCTACATGTCATGACTCTATGTATCATGATATGCTTGATCAATCTGCTCCACCAACTATCTCTTCATGCTCTCTTTATTTTCGAGTTGTTGGTTCAAATTATGATCAGATACAAGGCAATCACATTACATTGGTAGAGGAGGAAGAAAGCGAAGATACTTTTGATGTCTTTTCCCTTTTTAAAAGTCCCCCATGTCAAGATGACGTGCTTCCATTCTTGTATGATTTTCAATCCACTAATCTCAATAGTGAATCAAATGCAATCAATTCTCCTAATCAATCTGTTGCCTTGGGAAATAATCATTCCGATGATGGTGACTTTGTTGATGTATGCGATCAAGAATGCCCTGGTGCATCAGATGATCTTTTATTCTCTCATGAATATTTTAGTTTAGATCTAGAATCTGATTCGGTCAAAGAATATGTTCCTATCAAAAATTCCTCTTCATCTCACTATCACTTGTGCTATACTGTTTGCAATACATCGACTTGTGACAAGGATGCTTCATGCTTTTTAGGTTATCCATGTGATGAGTTAACTTCCCAATTGGCAAGAGGTAGTGAGGTTATCCATGACATGAAAGGAAATGATAGAATCATTAGGTATTCTTTCCATCCCTCATCATCTCTTGTTTGACATGAAGATAACTCTTCAAATCTACGATCAAAATAATCTTTTAATTAGAGTAATATGGTTGTTGAAGTTTTAAAATATGGTCAAATCAGTGACATAAATGGTTTCCATCCAGTTAGTAGTGGTCCCATTGAGATCAGAGGAAGCAACTATCTTCACACCATGCATGATCTGATTCAATATTCAGAATGTGATTTTACAATCCTTGAAAGTTCCGAAACTTGGTAGGAAGCTGAGGCACTTCAACTTGCATTGATAGTTATGTCAAGATATTGCAACCTTGGTAAGCCCCCAAAACTAAGTCAGATCTGGTTTCTCCCACACAATCCTTCTCTTTGCATGGTTTCACTCGATGTAAATTTATTTTTAAAAGATGTTTGGTATTTCAGATGTAATATTTCGAACTTTCGACATTCCATATTTTATCAGATTCAAGATTCTATTTCACATGATTCATCTACATGTAGGGCTCTTGTACGTAAATCAAGTTTGGAATGTGTTTCTCTCATAGAGTCATGGAATTGAAAATTTGTTCATTTCAAAGACTATCTTTGACCGAAGGAATCATGCCTATCAGATTCATTTCTTAATACTTAGCTCCTGGTTTTTCTTGTGAATGTTATATTGAAAATATTTCACTTCATCACACCTAAAATCCTCTTGAGTGATAATGGATGCATGAGTTATCTAGTGAATCAAATTCTTCTTCATTCATCATATCCTGACTAGTTTCATGTGTTGGAATTCATTTTCACTTGTTTTGATGATTATGATGCTAGTGCAGTATGTTACTAGTTACAAGGAAATGGGTTTCTATATCTATCATTCGAGGAAGATGATTCATTTGTTCAAGGAATTTGTAAATATGTTCAAATTGATCCATATTTGAACCAATAATCTCATGCCATAAACCGTCCATCTGATCATAATATTAACTACCATTTGTTGTATAATTTTTCTACTAGTATATCGAATGCCAGATGTTTAACATCGATTAATCTTTATGGTATATCTCACCATTCAGACACTTGTCAAACACCCGAGGCACTTCAACCTTTGCTGATGGTTATGTTAGGCCCTCACTATCTTAATAAGCCTTCTAATCATGATCAAATTCATTTTCCCTTACAAGATTCTCATCCTGATCCCACACTTTTAATTGTAAATTCATCTTTTCAAAGATTTCAGGATTCTCAAGAGGACTATTTTGAGTTTCATGATCCAATCACTGAATGGTTGGAGAAATCTGACTTGGTAAGCTCTGTCATAAATAACAAGTTTCAAACTTTTCTCATGCTTACTACCAAGGACAGTGAAGATGAATATACTTTTGCAAGAAGTCCTTGACGTTTGTCTTCTTACGATTTTCAAAAAAAAGGTAAGAGTGCGAAATGGTTAAAAGTAGTGGTTATGACATATATTTTTGTTGACAAGAAATACCTTTAATTTGTTGTGCAAAATATTCAAGCTCTTATCTTCTCTGTTAGAAATTGTTCTATCTTAGTTTTAATCGATCACATCTTTATGATTGCAGGTTGGGAACAACTATGGTGGCTACATTGGAAATTTCATTATATGCGACCCCAACCTTCTAGCTAGTTAGGTTAGGAATAGGTCTAGTTGCATATTAGTTTACCTAAATTTTCATCCTACATTCATTTTCTATAGTTTGCCTTGTGTTTTCTCATTTTGGTTTTGCATCATCTTTTTGGTTAGCCTCCTTTGGTTTTATATTTCTAGTTTTGTTTCCTTATAGTGTTTTTTATTTTGTGTTTTGTTTAATGAGACTTTGCATGAAGGGTGTCCTATTTGGACTCAAAAGACAATGTGGAAAAATAGAAAAGGACTTTGTGACACTGCAACATTTGGATAACTCTTTGTCCTTCTTCCTTGTCTTTGTTACACCTTTTGGTCAATGATGTTCTGAAAAAAATACGATCCTTGCATAAGGAAAGCTTTGTGTCCAATCAAGATCTCCATGTATATTCTGGAAACCTTATGCCTACACTCAGGTCTTTATGTTTCGTTGTTTTCAGGATGATCCAATCAAGTAGAGACGGACAAGGGGAAAATCTAAATGAGAAAACCAATATTAGAGGTCTTATATATGCTTCTATGAAAGGAAAACCTCTTCTTCTATAAATAATTCGGGATCCCTCTTCTGCCCGTGAAATAAATAAGTGTTGATGCATAATCCTATATAAAATAAATTAATAAAGGTGAAAGAAGAGAAAGGCTTCCTACATAGAGAGGTGAAGCAAGCAACTTTGTCGAGGTATTGTCTAGGCCTATTGGTAGTGGAGAAATGTTTGTGTCCATAAAGTGACTTTGTCAGAGTACTGTCCAAGCCTGCTAGCAGTGGAGCAACACTAGAGATGAAAACTACACTGAAAATATAAATCTTGCGAACTTCATTACCCTTTCCTGATTCAAAAAATTGTGTGATTGTTGACCTTATGTTTGTGTTTAACCGAGTAAATGAATGAAGGGGACTATTTTTATGCATGGGGTAAGTGGGGAAACCATGTTAATCTTAATGATGAATCAATACTCCCTAATGAAATAGACCATGTATGAAAGAATTGACCAAGGAAGAGAAGTTGGAGTTCTACCCGTGTGTCACCAAGTGTTGTCGTTGTGACAAACACCCTCCAAATTTTTTCTTACACTTGAATTTTGGAGCCTACTGTGGATCTTACGATCGGTCGTTTGATGGTCAGCTCTTGATTGATCGAAGTCACTTACTCACACATGCTCAATTCGCAACAAGTTCATGAGCACATTATTTTATGCAAGCTTGAATGAGCATAAATAGTCCATCAAAATAGTTCTTGTGCAATATTCAACACATGTCGACAGTCAGTGTGCACTGACATTGATAGTTCCTCACTTTTGACTATGTTTATACTTCTATTTTGGTGAGTTTTCCAAACTATCACTTTTGATCACCTTCACTTTCATGACCTTCATTTGCATTCTTTTGACTTTTTATTTTTCTTTCTTTCACTATAATTAGTTTTGTTTTCATGTTATCTTTGCTCTAACATGTTTCACTTTCATTGTCATTCGCATATCACGTGTCGTTCACACTTTTCTCCTCATATAGTAAATGTCGTCTTTTAGCATGAGGAGTGTTGTACAATGCACAAAAACTAGTTTAGGTGGTTTCAGGGGGTAACATTTGTGTAAATGAGTTGGTATTACCATGTACACATGTATCACACTCATTTCCAAAGTTTGAAGCACTGTCACACATGTGTTGTCATGGTCGTCGCAAAGTGTATCTTTGGTGTCGCAATTGGTGTAAGTCATTGAAAAGTTGTCACACTAAGGGAAGTATTTTGTTCATGTGTTCTAGGTGATCTATGTTGTGTTGTCAAGAATTATAAGTGTGTGATAATATTAATGTCTTGTTACTATTCACATTAGCTTCATAGATCTCATACTTAGTCATATATGGAAAACTTCTTGACCGGGTAACCTATCCTCACCCAACCTTCCTAAAGCATGCATTGTGTAGTCTCAACCCTCAAGCAACAACTCTACCTCTTGACATTGTGAAATGCACAATTACTACCTCCCAAAACTACACATTGCATAGTCTCAGTGCTCAAGCCTAACCCCTAAGCTCCAAAACTACACAATCCTTCCCTCCATCTAGGCCTAAACTACGCATTGTGCAATCTCAGTCCTTAAGCCCAGCCCTTAAGCTCCTGAACTACATAGTTGCATAATCACTTGGCCTCCCTGTCCTTCTAGCACCGTGCAATGGGAAAATTCAGTCATCAAGCCCACATCTTGGATCCTTGAGCTCCCCAACTATGCAATCTTCAAGCCTAGTCCAACCTGAACTACAAATTGCACATTCTTAAGGTTCATACCTAATCCTTGACTGCCTAAGCTATGTAATTGCATAGTTTCTAAGCCTCTTCCTTAGCCTGTCACTCGGTTACCGTTCATTTAGTGGATCATCATGAAAAATCTTAGACCATGGGTTTGTCAGATTGATTTCGTCTTTTCATGAATGAATTGCAGATGCAGGTACTCTATGATACCATGAGAGGATGATGATGAAGGAGATCAGGCTAGAATACACCTAAGGAACTGAGGAGATAAGATGATCATCAAGAAAGAAGATGAAGGAACATTGGATTATAATAGAATATGAAATATCAAGAGCACATTGAAGACTCCTTATCTTCAAGTCATAAGGAGGAGTTAGAAGAATAACATGCACCATATTTCAAGAAGACACAAAGAAACTAGCAGTAAAGACTGACTTGATACTGCCATGTCATCATGTAGTCCATGTCATTAGTGTCATGTCATGTTGTGTCATGAGTCACCAAGTGCCGCATTATTTTTTGGATTATGTAAATTCTATAATGGAGAAATATAATTTTAAGTGGAAATCCAAGAGTCATTCATGTAATGTGAAAAGTCATGTAGGAAGTCAAAAGGTCATAGAGAAGTTGAAAAATCATGAGGGTAGTCGAACAGTCACAAGGGAGATGAAGGATCACTCCACTTGTGATATATATACCCTCATTATACAAAGGGAATTTTCACCTTAGCTTCTCCCATCAGGCATCAAAGAGACAAAGTCAGTACTTTTGGGGAGCAAGTCATGGCTCCAACGCTCCACTATTGGAGCTAGTGATGTTCATTATATTCATGTATATTGGGACTTTTACTTAATACTTGAAGCTTGATGGCCAATATGCTTTCAAGCATGTATTGTGAATATTTGTAAGAATGTTCTATGAATGTTTATGATTCATGTTTTCTTTAACCTGTACTAAAGTAGTTGAACTATTTTAGTTATTTTAGTGCTTATCTAATTGAAAATGTGTTGTAATGGTTGTAAGAATCATCACATATATGTAGACTATTTTTCTTGATGTTAGGTAATCCTCTTTTCACTTGTGTGCGCCTCTACTAGGGTGGTACTATTACCTTTGTCTTAGAGGCTCACCTTTCCCCCATATGCAGTAGAAGAACCTTGATACACCTGCAACTGAGCATTCACCAGACACACTTACTTGATTTTCACAAAGGCACATACATGCTTCTCTCTCTTGCTGACAGCTAAAGAAAAGGAAAATCTATTAGAATATATGGAAATCGTGCTGATAATCTAGATGGGGCTCCTATTCCAAATGGTGTGAGGTCTAATTGGGACTTCACATCGGGGATACCCCCTTGGTTGATGGATTTCCAACACCGTCCACACTTGGGCAAATTTGTGACTCATTTAATCATTATTGCTCCTAAACATCAGATCATCCATGTATACTAGTGTTTAACATATTTTATTTGTACATATTCATGTAATGTTTCTTCCTGTAGCTCCTTTCTTGAATCCTTATTGTTGAAGATAGTGATCAAGTCTAGCATACCAAGCTCTTGGAGCTTCCTTTAATCCATACAAGGCCTTCTTTAATTTTCATACAGAGTATTTATTTTAGATAAGTCAAACCCTTTTGGTTGTTCCATGTATACTCCTTATTTTAGATATCCATTTAGAAAGGATGACTTCACATCCATTTGATAGAATTTGAAGCCTTTTGGAAAAGCAAATGCTAAAAAAATCCTTATAGCCTCTAGACTGGCAATAGAAGCGAAAGTCTCTTCAAAGTCAATTCCTTCAATTTGAGTGTATCCTTTGCACACCAATCTTGCCTTATTTATGATGATTTGTCCATATTCATTCATTTTGTTCTTATACACCCACTTGGTTCATATGACATTCTTATCCTTTGGACGAGGTACTAGCACCCATGTTCCATTCTTTTCAACTTGGTTAATCTTTTCTTCTATTGTCTTTCTTGAGTGAAATTCTCTAGTTCTATTTTGGATAGCAAGGCAATATCATTCATTTTTGGTGTGCTTGTCATTTTTCTTCGAGTTTTTATTCCTCCATCCACTTCTCCAATGATTTGGTCCTCTGGATGATGTTTTTGTACAAAATTTAACTTTGACAATCTTTGAGATAGTTCCTCCTTTTGATTTTTTGGTTCCTTCTCTTCTTTTGAAACACATTCCTCTAGATCTACAAGGATAGGGTCTTATTCATTGGTTTGAACTACTTATTTTTTAGGAAGAACCTCATCTATATTTACATCAATTATTTCAACTATCTTCCACAAACGATTTTTGTTGAATTTGTAAGCCTTGCTTCTTAATGAGTATCGCAGGAAAATTCCTTTGTCAACACGTGAATCAAATTTTCCTTGTGAATCATGATTAATCTTCATAAAGAATTTGCTTACAAATATTCTAAATTTTTTTGATAGAGGCAGGCCTTCATTTCCATAGTTCATATGGATTTTTATCACTATTTACCTAGAGTTGAGCTATGTTCATGATATAAACTGCTCCTCCAACCTCCCTCCAATTTTTTTCCTGTAAATCAACTTCCAACAACATTGTTCTTATAGTCTCTTGTACATATTTGTTCTTTATTTCTACTAAATTTTGTTGTGGAGTCCTAGCAACACAAATTTCCCTTTTGATTCCATATTTTTCACAAAATTCATTGAATTCTCCTAAGATAAATTCCCCACCTCTATCTATTCTTAAGCATTTGATCTTCAACTCACTTACATTTTCAACCATTACTTTAAAAGTTTTAAAACTATCTAGTACTTTTGACTTATTTATAATGAAAAACACCCACATCATTCTAGTATAATCATTTATAATAAAACAAATTATTTTTTTCCTTGTAGAGATGGAGCTTTGGTTGTGTTAGAAAATGGAACTAGGTTCGATCTTCATAATTGCCATTGTATTTATGTCATAATATATTTTATGTAAAATATTAAAAAGAAGAAAAATAAATATTATTTTTCAAGCATGGGTTTCATGCTCAAGGCATTAGTCATCTAGGTCAATCATGTTCTTCATGATTCTAGGGTTTATTGAGTCAAAATAATATTTGTTATAAGTCAAATTATTGTTCTAGAGTCAAGTCCCATTTGGACTTTGAAAAGAAAAAGGGAAAATAAATTTATTTGAGTCAAAAATGTAATTTTTGTACCCACAAGACCAAGTCAGCCCTGGAAGGGGTAATTCGACCTCTTGGATGTGTATAAATAGAGAGAGCTCAACCTCATTTGAAGCACCACTCAAGCAAGTTCGATCTCCAAGAAAAGAAGAGTGAAATTCAAGAGGAGGAGCAAGAAAGCAAGAGAGATAAAGAAAAAGAAAAATGAAGTTTTTGCCCTAAAATATGCCCTATATCTCTCACACATGTGAAATTCTGAAGTTGTTGCAGGGGCCAAAGTTATAGACTCACTGCAGGTCTGAAATTCTGAAGCAGGGGGCTGAAATTATGAAGCTAGAACTGGTTTGGAAGGTTTTGACTTGAGTTGACTTTGACTTGCTATAGGATATTGGGAGGAGGGCTGATTTGGGTCTTGTTGGAGGTCTTGGTCTTAAGGTTTAGTCTTAGATTTTTCATTTGATATGATTCTACAAGAAGATAATACTTTTCTGGGTTTTCCCCTTGGAAGGGTTTTGTTGTGGCGTGGAGCCTACATCTTGTGTCCATTGTCTATTTGCGATCTTCATAGTTTATGATTTTTGTAATTTTTTGATGAACATAATATAATAAAATTAATATGAATCCAATATAACTTCACAAGAAATTATCAAGTAAAGGGAAATCACTCCAAAAGTTTCCCCTCTCGATTTCTTAGCAGGTTGGACCACACATATTTGCATGAATGATTTCCATAGGCTTTGAAGTAAAAAATTCCTTTGATTTGAAGCTGGTCCTAGTTTTCTTTCGTGTTGACATGGTGCACACACAATATTTTTTGTCTTTAAGATTCTGGGGATGTCTCTTATTGCTATAGTTTTGCTAATATTCACTAAGTTATGAAAGATTAGGTGTCCTAGACACTTGTGCCACAACCAACTTTCATTTGCTTAACTCATGTAACATCTTTATTTTTGAATCATGATTGTTGTTAGACCAAAACCCACAGATATTAGTCTCTGGTACAATTTCCAGAGTTAGGATCCATGAGAGGTTGTTAGTCCATGTCGTGAAACACACAGGGAGCACTAAACTTAATGTCCAACAATATTTGCCCCAACATGAGCTGGGTGAGTTTCAACCTCGAGACCTTTGTCTCTGATACTAATTGTTGGAAATAATGAGAGGGGGGCGGGGGTGAATCAATATTTATTTCAATTTTTATATTATGCCAGTTAAGTCTTTTATCACAAGTTAAATCATAACACAAGAAATAGAACGAATTTTTATTTATTGATGAAGATAGTGAGGACTCCAATCCTCTATTACAAAAAATCAAGCTCCAACTTGTACAAAAAAATCTTTGACTCCTTCAAGGCTCCAACCTTGAACAAATCCAAGCACCAACTTGGTCAAAATGAGGACTCCAATCCTCTCAACAAATCCAAGCACCAACTTGGTCAAAATGAGGACTCCAATCCTCCTAGGCTCCAACCTTTCCAAATAGACTTCAAAATCAACTTCTGTAATATGTCTCTAAAAAAAAGTTTCAAATACACTTCGAAAAGGTCTACAAGTTATTCTCAAACCTGCTCCAAGAATGCTTCAAGTTTTCTTCAACAAGGCTTCCAAATACTTCACCAAAAAAGACTTAAAGACCACTTCAATAAGGCTTTTAAAGCCGCTCCAACAAAGGCTTCAAATTTTCTAGAAGGATGTCTCCAAGTCTACACATAAATGTCTTCAAGATAGTTTCAAATATAATTCAAAAGATACAAAAGATGTTGCTCCAAGATTGTGGATATGTCTGCACTCTTCAAGGGTGAAATTATTCATAGGTTTGAATCTACTATAGTTTTGTCACTAGGCTAAATTATTCATAGGTCCAAGTCTAAATCTTGAGCTTTGCTACAGCCCTAATTTAAGGTTTTCCATAGTTTGATTTTAGGTCTCCAAAAGTCGAAGGTTCTGCTCCAAATGAGGGACAAGTGTCAAGAAGTCTACTTCAAAAGGGCCGAGATTTCTATGCCAAAAGGTCGAGAGGTCTGCTCTAAAACACTGAGTATAGTGGTGTGAAAATTTCATATGCCAAGGTATTTTCTAGGCCTAAAAGTTCCAGAGGAGGGGCAAGTTCAGGCCATAATACAAAGGTATGAATTCTTCTCCATATGAGGCAACAAAGGAGATCAAAATACAGTAAAATATGACTCCAAAAACTGAGCAAAAATCCACCAATAAATCTTGATCCAAAATAGAGATAACAATCACAAACCCTTGCTTTGACTTGCCTCTAGGTTCATGAACTCTGAACCTTATCTCTCTACCTTAGGTTCAAATTACTTTTACTTCTGTTGCTCTGAGTTCCTTGCTAAAATGGAGGCATGACTTGTATTTATACAAGTTTGATCCCACACTTGAACTGACATGTATTTTGGGAGGAGGGCCAACATCATCATAAGGAGGTTGACTTGTTATGAGAGGAAAAATATAGATTTTCTTCTTTGAAAAGTTGATTTTTCTTTAATGAGGTGGAATTAGGAGGCATGAAATTGCTTGTTGGAAAGTGCTTAAAGTCCTCTACAAGCTTATGTAATTATCTTCTTGAGTTGGTGTTTGTTTTGAATTCAATAACAAATATTTTTCCAACAAGAAGACACCTGATCGAGGTGGTCGTTGAGCGGACGTTGGAGGTTGGGGGTCGAGCCTACCACATTTTCACCTCCTAGTGCATTTAAGTGCGGGGGGGTGTGGCATGGCCAATTCCCTACCCCATGCACTACACATGTAATCAATCCTTTCCAAATTTAATACCATTGTAAGTTCTTGTCTATTTCATTTCTCTATTTGGATATAATCAAGTATCCAACCTATATGGTATGATTTGGTCCCTTCCCTATGGTAGGTGGCATTACTCTCTTGGACTATAGACAATGATGGGTTTTCATGTGGAGAAACGATTATAAATACATGGGTTATGTCTCTGCCTCTTCCTGAAGCAAGGTTTCTTGCCTCATACAATGGAGCTGAGGTAAATTATACATGCATGATTCTTAGTTTGGTTTATGTATACAAAACAACCTAGTTCTTGTAGGGGAAGTTGAATGGTGGATTAGTTACTGACTTTGGAAACATTGAAGGGATTTTGTATTGGATTGTGTGGCTTTCTCTGATGCTGGTGGTTGTAGCTATAGAACTTACCTACCTCTCTCTAATGTAGGTGCAATTGAAAGCTTTGGCATCATTGGTATATGATTATTGTTTGTTCCTCCTGGATCTATTCATATTTATTTTGGTTATGTATCTATTTGTTGCAAGTTAGTTTGTTTCATTGTATATCCTTGTGGTTTGCATTGTGGCTTGCTTTGTGGCATATTTTGGACAATGAGTGAGCTTGCCTGTGGATTTCACCTACCTCCTTGTTTCTCTTTCTTGTTATTTTGTATTGTGAATATTTGTAAGAATGTTCTATGAATGTTTATGATTCATGTTTTCTTTAACCTGTACTAAAGTAGTTGAACTATTTTAGTTATTTTAGTGCTTATCTAATTGAAAATGTGTTGTAATGGTTGTAAGAATCATCACATATATGTAGACTATTTTTCTTGATGTTAGGTAATCCTCTTTTCACTTGTGTGCACCTTTACTAGGGTGGTACTATTACCTTTGTCTTAGAGGCTCACCTTTCCCCCATATGTAGTAGAAGAACCTTGATACACCTACAACTGAGCATTCACCAGACACACTTACTTGATTTTCACAAAGGCACATACATGCTTCTCTCTCTTGCTGACAGCTAAAGAAAAGGAAAATCTATTAGAATATATGGAAATCGTGCTGATAATCTAGATGGGGCTCCTATTCCAAATGGTGTGAGGTCTAATTGGGACTTCACATCGGGGATACCCCCTTGGTTGATGGATTTCCAACACCGTCCACACTTGGGCAAATTTGTGACTCATTTAATCATTATTGCTCCTAAACATCAGATCATCCATGTATACTAGTGTTTAACATATTTTATTTGTACATATTCATGTAATGTTTCTTCCTGTAGCTCCTTTCTTGAATCCTTATTGTTGAACATATTGATTAAGTCTAGCATACCAAGCTCTTGGAGCTTCCTTTAATCCATACAAGGCCTTCTTTAATTTTCATACAGAGTATTTATTTTAGATAAGTCAAACCCTTTTGGTTGTTCCATGTATACTCCTTATTTTAGATATCCATTTAGAAAGGATGACTTCACATTCATTTGATAGAATTTGAAGCCTTTTGGAAAAGCAAATGCTAAAAAAATCCTTATAGCCTCTAGACTGGCAATAGAAGCGAAAGTCTCTTCAAAGTCAATTCCTTCAATTTGAGTGTATCCTTTGCACACAAATCTTGCCTTATTTATGATGATTTGTCCATATCCATTCATTTTGTTCTTATACACCCACTTGGTTCATATGACATTCTTATCCTTTGGACGAGGTACTAGCACCCATGTTCCATTCTTTTCAACTTGGTTAATCTTTTCTTCTATTGTCTTTCTTGAGTGAAATTCTCTAGTTCTATTGTGGATAGCAAGGCAATATCATTCCTTTTTGGTGTGTTTGTCATCTTTCTTCGAGTTTGTATTCCTCCATCCACATCTCCAATGATTTGGTCTTCTGGATGATGTTTTTGTACAAAATTTAACTTTGACAATGTTTGAGATGGTTCCTCCTTTTGATTTTTTGGCTCCTTCTCTTCTTTTGCAACACCTTCCTCTAGATCTACAAGGATAGGGTCTTATTCATTGGTTTGAACTACTTATTTTTTAGGAAGAGCCTCATCTATATTTACATCAATTATTTCAACTATCTTCCACAAACGATTTTTGTAGCATTTGTAAGCCTTGCTTCTTAATGAGTATCGAAGGAAAATTCCTTTGTCAACACGTGAATCAAATTTTCCTAGTGAATCATCATTAATCTTCATAAAAAATTTGCTTACAAATATTCTAAATTTTTTTGATAGAGGCAGGCCTTCATTTCCATAGTTCATATGGATTTTTATCACTATTTACCTAGAGTTGAGCTATGTTCATGATATAAACTGCTCCTCCAACCTCCCTCCAAATTTTTTCCTGTAAATCAACTTCCAACAACATTGTTCTTATAGTCTCTTGTACATATATGTTCTTTATTTCTACTAAATTTTGTTGTGGAGTCCTAGCAACAGAAAGTTCCCTTTTGATTCCATATTTTTCACAAAATTCATTGAATTCTCCTTAGGTAAATTCCCCACCTCTATCTATTCTTAAGCATTTGATCTTCAACTCACTTTCATTTTCAACCATTACTTTGAAAGTTTTAAAACTATCTAGTACTTTTGACTTATTTATAATGAAAAACACCCACATCATTCTAGTATAATCATTTATAATAAAACAAATTATTTTTTTCCTTGTAGAGATGGAGCTTTGGTTGTGTTAGAAAATGGAACTAGGTTCGATCTTCATAATTGCCATTGTATTTATGTCATAATATATTTTATGTAAAATATTAAAAATAAGAAAAATAAATATTATTTTTCAAGCATGGGTTTCATGCTCAAGGCATTAGTCATCTAGGTAAATCATGTTCTTCATGATTCTAGGGTTTATTGAGTCAAAACAATATTTATTATAAGTCAAATTATTGTTCTAGAGTCAAGTCCCATTTGGGCTTTGAAAAGAAAAATGGAAAATAAATTTATTTGAGCCAAAAATGTAATTTTTGTACCCACAAGACTAAGTCAGCCCTCGAAGGGGTAATTCGACCTCTTGGAAGTGTATAAATAGAGAGAGCTCAACCTCATATGAAGCACCACTCAAGCAAGTTCGATCTCTAAGAAAAGAAGAGTGAAATTAAAGAGGAGGAGCAAGAAAGCAAGAGAGATAAATAAAAATAAAAATGAAGTTTTTGCCCTAAAATATGCCCTATATCTCTCACACATGTGAAATTCTGAAGTTGTTGCAGGGGCCAAAGTTATAGATTCACTGCAGGTCTGAAATTCTGAAGCAGGGGGCTGAAATTATGAAGCTAGAACTGGTTTGGAAGGTTTTGACTTGAGTTGACTTTGACTTGCTATAGGATATTGGGAGGAGGGCTGATTTGGGTCTTGTTGGAGGTCTTGGTCTTAAGGTTTAGTCTTAGATTTTTCATTTGATATGATTCTACAAGAAGATAATAGTTTTCTGGGTTTTCCCCTTGGAAGGGTTTTGTTGTGGCTTGGAGCCTACATCTTGTGTCCATTGTCTATTTGCGATCTTCATAGTTTATGATTTTTGTAATTTTTTGATGAACATAATATAATAAAATTAATATGAATCCAATATAACTTCACAAGAAATTATCAAGTAAAGGGAAATCACTCCAAAAGTTTCCCCTCTCGATTTCTTAGCAGGTTGGACCACACATATTTGCATGAATGATTTCCATAGGCTTTGAAGTAAAAAATTCTTTTGATTTGAAACTGGTCCTAGTTTTCTTTCGTGTTGACATGGTGCACACACAATATTTTTTGTCTTTAAGATTCTGGGGATGTCTCTTATTGCTATAGTTTTGCTAATATTCACTAAGTTATGAAAGATTAGGTGTCCTAGACACTTGTGCCACAACCAACTTTCATTTGCTTAACTCATGTAACATCTTTATTTTTGAATCATGATTGTTGTTAGACCAAAACCCACAGATATTAGTCTCTGGTACAATTGCCAGAGTTAGGATCCATGAGAGGTTGTTAGTCCATGTCGTGAAACACACAGGGAGCACTAAACTTAATGTCCAACAATATTTGCCCCAACATGAGCTGGGTGAGTTTCAACCTCGAGACCTTTGTCTCTGATACTAATTGTTGGAAATAATGAGAGGGGGGGGGGGGCGTGAATCAATATTTATTTCAATTTTTATATTATGCCAGTTAAGTCTTTTATCACAAGTTAAATCATAACACAAGAAATATAACGAATTTTTATTTATTGATGAAGATAGTGAGGACTCCAATCCTCTATTACAAAAAATCAAGGTTCAACTTGTACAAAAAAAGTCTTTGACTCCTTCGAGGCTCCAACCCACAAATCCAAGAACCAACTTGGTCAAAATGAGGACTCCAATCCTCCTAGGCTCCAACCTTTCCAAATAGACTACAAAATCAATTTCTGTAATATGTCTCTAAAAAAAAGTTTCAAATACACTTCAAAAAGGTCTACAAGTTATTCTCAAACCTGCTCCACGAATGCTTCAAGTTTTCTTCAACAAGGCTTCCAAATACTTCACCAAAAAAGACTTAAAGACCACTTCAATAAGGCTTTTAAAGCCGCTCCAACAAAGGCTTCAAATTTTCTAGAAGGATGTCTCCAAGTCTACACATAAATGTCTTCAAGATAGTTTCAAATATAATTCAAAAGATACAAAAGATGTTGCTCCAAGATTGTGGATATGTCTGCACTCTTCAAGGGTGAAATTATTCATAGGTTTGAATCTACTATAGTTTTGTCACTAGGCTAAATTATTCATAGGTCCAAGTCTAAATCTTGAGCTTTGCTACAACCCTAATTTAAGGTTTTCCATAGTTTGATTTTAGGTCTCCAAAAGTTGAAGATTCTGCTCCAAATGAGGGACAAGTGTCAAGAAGTCTACTTCAAAAGGGCTGAGATTTCTATGCCAAAAGGTCGAGAGGTCTGCTCTAAAACACTGAGTATAGTGGTGTGAAAATTTCATATGCCAAGGTATTTTCTAGGCCTAAAAGTTCCAGAGGAGGGGCAAGTTCAGGCCATAATACAAAGGTATGAATTCTTCTCCATATGAGGCAACAAAGGAGATCAAAATACAGTAAAATATGACTCCAAAAACTGAGCAAAAATCCACCAATAAATCTTGATCCAAAATAGAGATAACAATCACAAACCCTTGCTTTGACTTGCCTCTAGGTTCATGAACTCTGAACCTTATCTCTCTACCTTAGGTTCAAATTACTTTTACTTCTGTTGCTCTGAGTTCCTTGCTAAAATGGAGGCATGACTTGTATTTATACAAGTTTGATCCCACACTTGAACTGACATGTATTTTGGGAGGAGGGCCAACATCATCATAAGGAGGTTGACTTGTTATGAGAGGAAAAATATAGATTTTCTTCTTTGAAAAGTTGATTTTTCTTTAATGAGGTGGAATTAGGAGGCATGAAATTGCTTGTTGGAAAGTGCTTAAAGTCCTCTACAAGCTTATGTAATTATCTTCTTGAGTTGGTGTTTGTTTTGAATTCAATAACAAATATTTTTCCAACAAGAAGACACCTGATCGAGGTGGTCGTTGAGCGGACGTTGGAGGTTGGGGGTCGAGCCTACCACATTTTCACCTCCTAGTGCATTTAAGTGCGGGGGGGTGTGGCATGGCCAATTCCCTACCCCATGCACTACACATGTAATCAATCCTTTCCAAATTTAATACCATTGTAAGTTCTTGTCTATTTCATTTCTCTATTTGGATATAATCAAGTATCCAACCTATATGGTATGATTTGGTCCCTTCCCTATGGTAGGTGGCATTACTCTCTTGGACTACAGACAATGATGGGTTTTCATGTGGAGAAACGATTATAAATACATGGGTTATGTCTCTGCCTCTTCCTGAAGCAAGGTTTCTTGCCTCAGACAATGGAGCTGAGGTAAATTATACATGCATGATTCTTAGTTTGGTTTATGTATACAAAACAACCTAGTTCTTGTAGGGGAAGTTGAATGGTGGATTAGTTACTGACTTTGGAAACATTGAAGGGATTTTGTATTGGATTGTGTGGCTTTCTCTGATGCTGGTGGTTGTAGCTATAGAACTTACCTACCTCTCTCTAATGTAGGCGCAATTGAAAGCTTTGGCATCATTGGTATATGATTATTGTTTGTTCCTCCTGGATCTATTCATATTTATTTTGGTTATGTATCTATTTGTTGCAAGTTAGTTTGTTTCATTGTATATCCTTGTGGTTTGCATTGTGGCTTGCTTTGTGGCATATTTTGGACAATGAGTGAGCTTGCCTGTGGATTTCACCTACCTCCTTGTTTCTCTTTCTTTTTATTTTGTACTACCTTAGACTACCTTGTTCATTCAACGGTTCTCAACTTAGTCCTCTTTTTGGTTTTCTTAGTTTCCTTAATTTCTCTCTTGCACTTTTGGGTAGTAGCTCTTGTACCTAATTTTGTTCCTATTGATGGATTATACCCCAAAAATGCATGTGTAGTTTCCTGGGGGGGCCGTGGCTTGCAGGGAAGACCATGAGACCAAGCCCAGGTATAGGGGTCGCGACTATCTTTCATTCATCCACTCCTCCTGAAATGTGTGAAGAGATTCATTAGCTCAAGATCCTCACCACCAATAAGCAACAAGCTTTCTGAGGTTCTCAAAACTTGGAGGAGGTAGCCTGCTGGGTTCTTGACCCTTTTCATACTAGGGGAAGATGAAGCTAGTACGTGAACTCCATCACCCTTCATTGGAAAATGAAAACCTTCCTGGGAAAGGTCTTGAAAGAGAATCATGAGGATATGAATGATATTATTTTTGTATTGAATGACATTAAGTGGGTCTAGTGATATCAACGTTCATGCTTGGCGAGCCTAGATGCACAAATAACACACATGGAGAGTCACCTCTAGTGTGAACTTAAGTGTTCATCTCACCCAAGGACCAATGCCCATGATACAACTCTAGTGACTTCCGCAGAATCTTGATATTATGTTATGGCTAACATTACATGTTCTTTTATATATAATTATTGAATTAATATTTATTGAGTTATTTTTGTTCACTAAAGGTTATGAGACATGAAGTTGTTATCCAATGTTAAAGTATAAATATACCTATCAAAAGTTTTATTTTCAGTGTCATTTTATCTAATAATACTATATTAAATTTTTAAAAGGTAATAGCTCGTTGGAGTTGGGATTTATGTTTTTACACCTTTCTCTTCAATATATATTAAGATATATTTATATTTATTGGGAACAAAGTAAGATGAGATTTGGGGTTTAATGAAATTGTTTTTTTTAAATATGTCGTTTTAAGAGTTTTTAAGTAAAATGTGAGAGCATTATTCACTGGGTATCAAATTTGAGTGAGTGTAAGGAACTCACTTTCATTTAATAGTCAATCATATCATAGAAACCAGCATCACTTGGTGTCACAATAAATTATAGCATCCACAATAAGTGCAAAGTCCCAATCACTAAGGTGTTAGTTTTGTGCAACTTAGGAAGGTTACCCATGGTCACCTTAGTATCTCTTCTTCTCCCTTTAGGCTAGAACTTATCCAACTCAAGTGGGATTTCCTAAGGATATATAATCAAGGACATGGAGTGGAGGCTCAAGGTGAAAATGAAGAGTAAGCTTTGATAAAACAAAGTGGTTGTAGCATATGGGAAAAAATGGAAATTGAAAAAAGGATATGGGAATGAATGGAAAGGAAGAAGAGGGAACAAAGATATGAGATGAAAAGGGACTAGTGCCTTTCAATATATGGGTTAATTGAGTCATGAAATATTGCATTAATGAAGGAACTAGCATGTCAAAATCAACTCCTTTGGATGGCTATATGGTAGAAAAGGTTGGGTTTCCACATTCAATCTTTGGGACATAAGAACTTGATCATACATGCATTGTTTTGGGTGTGTAATTAAAGTAAAAGAAACTAATTTGATGCAATTAAAACTTAAGTGTTTGTTGGAAATTAATGTACAAAAACTTAATATTAGAGAATTATTGGTGCTACACATCAAAGAAATTTGAATGTGTTATCATATTAAGTTGAAATACATTTCTATTTAAATTACTAGTTTATTAGATGAAGGAAATAAAAAATAATTATATTAGCAAGGAAAGCAAGAGGGAGAATATCCTTACAATGATTTACACCTAATTGAAAAAAATCCATTAATACGACCTGAAAATAAAGTTGCAACAAGAGGTTTTCTACACATTGTTAACAACAAAATTGAAGAGCATGTTCATAACCATACAATAAAGTAGATCAATAGCTCATTTCTTCATTAGTATTCAAGAATTCAATATACAAGGGAGCTCCACATTAATCATCTCCAAGCTCCGTTTTCTCCTATCACTTCTTTCTTTCACAATCCTTCAATTGCTAATTATAGCAAGAAACTCTTCTTTATATAGAATGAGTTAAATATCTCGTAATAATAAAATGTATTATCTTTCTTACTAGCTCTATGACAAGTCAACAAATTATAGAATATTGGAGTAATTAGATTCATGGTTAACAATATTAAGACATTTGGAGACTATCTTCCTCAACCAAATATGTGCCATTTATAAATAGATATTATACCAAGCCAAATTATAAATGTGTTGCTGAAAATAGAAACAAGAAATGTTAAAAATAGCATCAAGAAAAATCCTAATTTAATTTGTTCTTGAATTAAATTAGGAATTAAATTGTAATTCTAATTCTCATAGCAACTTGTAATAGTTAACTAAGTTTTTTTTTTTGATCAAGTAAGAGTGGAACCTTACATTAGTCAAGAGAAAATACATATTGTACAAAAATAACACCAGCTCTATGAAACACTCAACAGACAGCTGGGTGGACTCACCAAAACTACATCAAGACTATTGTCAAAACAATCCGTCCACTAGAGAGTACACAAAATCTGCCCCATCTATCTAACCATCCTCAGAGTGGCACTCTGGATAGCCATTGCACACGAACCCTTAAGCTCTTGATGTCAAAAGTCTCGCTCATCAACGAACCCATAAGCTCTTGATGTCAAAATCTCACTCATCAATGAACCCTTAAGCTCTTGATGTCGAGGGCCCACATAACTGAAGGCCTACAATGCATTCTCCTATGTCTTAAACACATACTCTAACCTTTGGTCTTATTTACAACCCGGAAACCATGTGATCCTACCTTCAAAGATCCGACAGTCAATAGTTAATTTTAGGCCATCAACTTGCCCACTCTTTAATTTAACTTACGGACCCGATGAGAAACTAAACCACCGCTCTATATATTTTTTGGGTCCGCTTGGGGATTAACCTTCGATCAGATTTTCACCCTGATCACCATGCGATCCTACCCTCTGAGATCTGATGGTCAATAGCTCATTTCAGGCCATCAACTTGCCCACTCGATAATTTAACTTACGGACCCGATGAGAAACAAAACCACCGCTCTATAATTTTTTTGAGTCTGCTTGAGGATTAACCATCGATCATCTTTTCACCCCGAACACCATGCGATCCCACCCTTGGAGATCCGACGGTCCAGAGCTAATTTCGGGTCGGTAACTTGCCCATGCAATATTTTATCTTACGGACCCGATGAGTATCATAAATCACCACACTAATGTTTTTCGGGTCCGTTTGAAGTTTTAACCTTCGTGTGGTTTTCCGCCCGAAATCCATAGGATGGTGGAGTTCAAGGCAATCTATGGTTGGCTACCTGCCAACCAGCCCACTGTTTACCCCTTGCGCTTGGTCCATTTTCCACTGTTTCCATCAGTCTCCTGACTGCTGAATTTGCATACTCTGAGAATACTCCCTGTCTATGATCGCCTGTCTCTGGCAGTCCTCACGCAATTTCCCTGAGGGTGTTAATGCCCAAGTATATCTTCTATTACTTCTTGAACAGAGCACTCCTTCATTCACCAAGCAATCTGCTAATCTATTGGCTATTTTGTGTACGTAAACAAATTGAGTGTTCTCAGGTGGGACTGTATACATTGATAGACCTGCAATAACCGCCAGTGTTTTGACACTTTTTCTAGTGTTGTACCGTTGCATATCTTCTTGACCGAATTAATTATCAATTCGGAGTCTGCTTTTACAATAGCATTGTGTAAATCTGAGTTAATCAAGATTTCTAGGCATTACTCTAAGGCCATGAGTTCCACCATATTATTAGTGACATTCCCTAAATGACTATGAAAGATGACTTGTATGTATCCCTTCTCATCTCTTATGACTCCGCCATAACCAACCACTCTAGGGTTTCCTTTATAGGCTCCATCTATATTAAATTTCAGAAAACCATGTGGAGGAGGTTTCCAGAATTCCTTACCCATTGTTGTATAGCTTGCAATCTTGCTTATGCCCTGGGGGATCAACAACTGGAGACCCAATTGCAAAAGTATATGTGCGTCCTGGTTTAGAGGAGAGTTTTTGGAGGGTTTCTTTAGATAGGTACTTACAGTTTCTTTGAGTTGTCTTATAATCTAAGCTATGATGCTCTGTGTTGAGCCAATTATGTTCTTGAAAATCCTATTGTTGCGCTCTTTCTAGACATCCTAGATCAAAAAACCTAGAATCAGAGTCCACGCTTTGTTGATTGTTTCATTTTCTGAGAAATATTTCTGCCAATTCTTTAAAGTGCCAGTAATGTTGGATGCATCCCTGTCTGTTTGCCTGAAGATTGAGGCTACCCAATTCCACAAGGTAGAGGTGAATGGGCAGAGGTTGAGTAGGTGATCCATCGTTTCTTCTTGTAGACCACATAACTGGCATCTAGATGGACCAACTAAACCTCTTTTCTGAATATTTTCCCAAGTCAGAATCTTTTTATGTTGCACCAACCACATGAACAGTTTGATTTTCATCCAGTACGAGTTCTATCATAGGTCCTTCCATATCTTATCAGGGTTTGGAAAGTCAAGCCCAATGGAAATTCTTTTGGCTTCTTTGAGGTTGAATTTGCCTTCATTGTTTCTTCCCCATCTTAGTTGGTCAGATAATGTAGATGTTAAAATCTTTCTTTGTTCCAAGATGACTGCAAGAGATTCTCCTTGGGCCTTCAAAGGGGTTTCTTCACTGTATCCCAGGTTCTTCCACGTTCTCCATTTATCCTCGTATCTTGTTTGATCCCAGAAATCACTTACCCTGAGTAAACCTTTATTGTCAGTGTCATTCTTAAGATTGGCTAATTCTTCTCTACACAAGTTAGGTTCCTGCTGCTAGTTATCCTCCCAAAACCATGCTAGGTTTCCATCTCTAATCTCCCAGAAACTGTGCTTCTGAACTATGGCTCTATTCTCCCAAGCACTGTTCCAAATGTGGGAGCCCTTGATGTGCCCAGACATCTGAATATGATCCCTTTCTTTCCAATTATTTGCATACTTCTGTTTCCAGAGCTTGGCCCATGGGGTTGCCGACTCCTTTAGCCATCTCCACCAAAGTTTTTCCCCCAAGACTTTGCTAAGGGTTTCAGGGTCATGAAGTCCCAGACCCCCATGGTTCTTAGGTTTACAGAGCTTTTCCCAAGCTACCAAAGCCCATTTTTTTTTTTCTTTCCCTTTGCCCCAAAGAAAATATCTTTGAATATTCTTGATGAGTTGAAAAACTCGTTTAGGGGTGGGAAGAGCTGAAAACATGAAGGTGGGAATAGTTTACAGGACAACCTTTGTAAGCACTAGCCGTCCTACTAAATTCAAAGACCTGCTTGTCCATTTCCTAATTTTGTCCTGCAGTCTATTAGTCACTGGCTCCAAAACTTCCTTGCTCAAAGCATTATTGGTGAGAGGTATTCCTAGATATTTGGATGGTAACTGATCTCTTTGAAAGCCGAGAATTTTGGTGAGGTTTCTTTGAATAGAAATGTCAGTATTAAAAAAGAAAATTTTTGATTTGGTGAGGCTTACCTCTGTACCAGAGGCCAGAGAAAAGTAGTTCAAGATTTGTTTGAATGCTTTAGCTTCCTTAACTGTGGGTGTACCCTGCAACATAGTGTCATCTACAAATTGTTGATGAGTCAAGGCATCCTCATTCGGGGTGAGTTTGAGACCCTGGATTCTTCCTTCTATATTGGCGGATTTAATCGCTTTGCCTAATCCTTCCATCATGAGAATAAAGAGGAAGGCGGAGAGCGGATCTCCTTTTTAGAGGCCTCTCGAAGGCCTAAAGGTTCTGGATGGAGAGCCATTAAGCAGGATTGAAAAATTAGCTGTGGTAACAAGGGCCATTACCCATCTTATCCAGTTGTGGTCGAAGCCATACGCTATTAGTACTTCCCTGATGTATGACCAGTTTAGCTTGTCATAAGATTTCACTAGGTCAAGCTGTATGATCATACCCGCTTTCTTATTTCTCTTAAGAGAATGAACCACCTCATGAGCTTGAATGATGTTGTTTAGAATTTGCCTTCCTTCCACATATCCAGTTTGCTCCTCAGACACAAGCATTGGAAGTAGGGGCTTGAGTCTGTTTGCAATTACTTTGGAAATAATTTTGTACACCACATTGCATAAAGCTATGGGTTTGAATCTATTTGGTGTCATAGATTTTTCCTCCTTTGGAATCAAAGCTATGAAAGAAGCATTGAGCGCCCTCAAAACGGTTTTGGATCTTCTCGAGTCCTCCACAACTTCAAGGATATCTTGTTTGACTATTTCCCAACATGCTTTGAAGAAGTCAACATTGAACCCATCCGGTCCTGGAGCTTTCCCATTTTGCATTTCTTTGATGACTTCATTAACTTCCTCTTCAGTCACTGGCCTGTTAAGATTGTAATTGTCTTCCCTGGTTACAAGCTTTGGAATGTACTTTGTGAAGTTGTTGATAAATTGTGATCTGTCTATGAGAGGCTCCTCTGCTATGCTTTGGAAATGTTGTACTAGAGCACATTCCATTTCTTTGTGGGTGTTGAGCTCTTTCCCTTGAGTGTCTCTGAGTTTTGAAATCCTATTATGTGACTTGTGATCCATGGTTGACTTGTGAAAAAACTTTGTGTTTCTTTCCCCTTCTTTAAGCCATTGCACTCTCGATTTTTGTCTCCAGAAGATCTCCTCTTCTACTCATGTGATTTCTATTGAAATAATTTGTTTAATTAGATCTCCTCTTGATGGCATTTGTCTTCCCATTCCTGTTGAAGAGAGTCAGCTTGCATTTTTCTTTCCTCGGTAAAGCCATCTGTGATAAGGATATGATTGATTCCTTGTAGTTTCTATTCAACCTCTCTTTTAGCTTTGAAAATATTTCCAAACTCCTTTTTGTTCCAATCTTTAAGCCCAAGTTTGATGTGTTTCATTCTCTGTTGTAAAAGGAACATATTAGTGCCTTGAACGGGAAAATCTTCCACCCACCATTTACCAATATTACTGATGAAGTCAGGGTGGGTGAGCTAGACATTTTCAAACCTGAAAGGTTTGTTCCTCAGAGTGCCTATAAAAGAAGCTTCAAGTTGGATAGGCCAGTGATCTGAGCCTCCAAAAGGAAGGATTAATGCAGTCAAGTCAGGGCCAGAGAGAAGGAGTTCCTCGGAGATTATAAATCTATCTAGTTTAGAGGCAACTTGAGAAGTCCCTCCCCTCTTATTTTTCCAGGTGAGGGTACCATTTATTGTCTCTGTGTCCACTAGCCTCATGTTGTTTAGGAAGTTCTGGAAGGCAATGGAGTCTCTGCCTAGTGTTTTGGTCCCACCTTTTTTTTCTGTAAGAGATTTGATCATATTAAAGTCCCCTCCCAGAATCCAGGGCATAACAGGATGTCTCTCTCTCAACTCCTCCAGTGAGGTGAGAAGCCTGAGTTTGTCTTCAAGTTTTTGAGGACCATAGACATTTGTGATCATATATATTTCCTTATCACCCAAAGGTTGGATCACCATTGAAAGGTAGTTCCTAGATGCTTCAGCATCCAAGATTCCAAGTTTCTGGGGATTCCAGAGTGTGAGAATCCCTCCTTCTATGTTGTCTGCTTTAACTTCTAGATACTCATACTTAATGAGCCATTTGCTATGTATCTCTCTGATTTTATCTATTGAACATTTTGTTTCCTGGATAAACACCATATCTAGTTTTTCTTCTTTTATTCTATTGCTAAGATTTCTTTGTTTCCTTTTACTTCCTAGACCCCTAATGTTCCAGGTCGTGAGCTTCATTATGAAAGATTTGTAAATGAGTAACTAGTAAGATCTTTCATCTTACCTGAGTTAATCATGAGTTTCCCACACTCTGTCAGCAACTCATTCTGTCTTTTCCTTCCTCTTTTCCTACCTGGGTTCTTGGAAGAGTGTCCTGATGTTGCCTCCATTGTTTTAACCCCTCTATTTTCCTAGATATCATGGTTTCTTTTGACTCCAGAACCCTTTTCTTGAGATCTCCAAAGGAAGAGCTATTGTACTCTGTCAAACTCCTATTGTGGTAGAGAATCAACCCCTTTGGTGGTTCCCTGCTCTAGGAACTTTTCTAGATCGAGATTCTCCCTCTAAAGAATCTCTTGTAGTTTTTGGTCCTTTGTTCCAACTTCACTTGGGGTCATCTCATGTTCCCTGCCAAGTTACATGATGCTTGGAAAATCTTCATTTAGTTTGATGTTCTCAGGTACATCCTCCATGCTAGCATCTTTTTCCTTCTCTGCAAGATTATCCTCCAATGCTTGGTTCATCGCATTGTTCCCACCTTCTTCTTCTAAAATCTTGAAATTGTTATGACTTGGGTGTTTATCCTCGCTAGTTTTCCTTTGGTACTTTTTTCCCCCTTTCCCTTTGCCTCCCATCTTGGTAAAGCCTTCGGGGTCTTTGCCTGTGTTGGTTTTCATATTGTCCTCCAGTTTGTTTAAAGGGCAATCTCTGATGAGGTGCCCGTGTTCATGACATTTACGACATCTGAATGGGACATGTTCATAGTCCACCACTTGCACCCATTCTTCATCATATACTTCTAGAATTATTTCATCCGAAAGTGCTCTCGATAGGTCCATTTCTACACATATGCGGGCAAAGGAGGCGTATTTTCCTCACAGAGTTACCTCTGATATTTTTAAAAAATGACCTAATTTATTGCCTATGGCTTTTAAGGATTCAGGTAGCCAGTAATCTAAAGGTAGGGAGTAGAGTCTTATCCATACCGGTACTGATGTGAATGTTTCTCGTTCCGGGACAAAATTCATCACCCATGGTCGCATGTAGAGGCCAGCCGTAGCATAAAAGTATGGTCCTCCTTCGAACACTTTGTCTTTGTCCTCTAGGTTTGTGAACACCACTGTGAAGAAACCCTTGGACCCAAGGTGGAGGGTTATTTCCCCCTTAGGTTTCCAGTGGTTTCTTATCCATACCTGCAAAGCCTTCTCCGTTGGCCATATCCCCATAAATTTACATATAATTGCGTATGCCGCCATGTGATCCCTGTGCTCTTGTAGCGCTGGATTATTTAAAACAACCCGGGGTTTAATGGCTGACCTGGGTTTGCAGAGTCCTGTCACACTCCCATGCTCAGCTCTCTGACTGCTACCTCCTATTCTCTTCTCTCCTTTGACTTCCTCATGATTCTCTTCCTGCTCATGAGAACTGATGTTTTCCGGCTTTTCTGTGCTAATACTCTCCGTTTCTACCTCCATTGGTTTCTTGAAGCGATTCGAACTCGCTTCCTTGCTTCTGTTTGCAACTACATGGCTGTAGGAGGGAGTGGAACTCCCCCCTCCTCACCCATCCATGGCTACCAACAATAATCCCCTGTTAGTCCAAATCCTCGTTCTGCTGTCTCCCTCGCAGCGCTCTTGTCCTCTCCATTATCTCCGTAAAATAATGATCATTCGAAGATGCATGATAGTTAACTAAGTTAATTTGACTTAGTTGGCTCAATTAATTCGAGTTGGGAGTCTATCTAGAGTCATGTAGAGTGGTTCCTAAATTTGAGGGGCTTGGGTTGAGTTATTTTGAGTTGTAATTATTTAATTCAGTTTAACTGAGTTAAATTCAGTTAAACTAGTTCCAACTAATGGAGGAATTAGTGGGGGATCCAGTAGTGGGTGTAACCTACAGTGTGGGGTGTAACCAACACTGATCAACCAATAAACCGAAGATTCCCTCATAGTTCACTCATGCATGTTAGATCAGATAAAGACCCAGTTGAGATTGGAGTTCAGGGACAATGTACTATCAATGGTAAAATCATCTAAATTAAACAGATGGTGCATGCAATCAGAAGAAGGCCTAAAATAAATCATTCCTTAATTAGAAAAATCACTAATTTTATCCATTCAACTCCCTTTGAAAGGATGAATGAAGGCACAAGTTTAATCATTGTTTTGGTGAGCACGAGTTGGTGAGACCAAGCAATAGGAAGCACAAGTTTGTGCATGGATCTTGTGAGAGAAAGTTGTGCTAAGAGAAGCTTGTGCATAGGTTGGTAGTGGGATAGATAGAGATAATGTAGAGGTTGATCGAGCTTGAGAAAATCATTGTAATATTCTCATATTTTCTGATTAATGTAATATACAGATAGCATGGGTTTTTAGCTGTGGCTTTCCCTAGAAAATCATTGTGTTATGTGTGATTGAATTCTTTCTCTTATATGCTTCATGATTTCATTGATCGTTTATTGTTTCCATTGACGAGTAGAGTATACTCAAGTCAATTGTTTTATCATATTACAATCTGCAACCTAAATATACAAGGAATTTCTAGATGGTATCAGAGCTGGAATAACAATAGAAGAGAAGAATTCAAAGTTGTCCTTGCAGATTGATGGAGCTCTAGTTCAGGGTAAATCTAGAAGACCATATGTGCAGATTCTTAATGGATCAAGAAGGTTGCTAGTGGGCAGATTTATGAGCTAATATTTAGTGACGCAAAAGGAGTTGTGATCATTGATATTGGTAGATTGAGAAGCAGAGAGATTTCCCATAGGGAGATCGAGACTCAGAGGGAGAAACCCTATGGAAGCTAGTACTTCAGGATCTGGGGAGAACAAACTCATTATTGCAGTAGTTTCAGTAGCAGTACGGAAGAAAAACTAGAGGAGTAGTAGTAGCAATATGAGTAGATCAAATTTAGCTCATGCATGCAAAGCCTTGAGGAGAAAGGAAATGGTTAGAGACTTGGTGGTTGAGAGGGAGCATGAATTACCTCTCAACATGCAACCTCATATGCAGCCTCAGAAGCAACTTCAACAAGTTGTGGAGCAACCACAATTTGAGAAGCAAAGAGGAGATTGAGTGGAGACATCCACTCAAGTAGAGACCTCCAGTAGGGGAAATTTTGAGCCAAGTGGGCAGAGGGAGCACATATAGCCATACCTCCAAGTGTGAGGTGGGGCGATATGAAACCATAGTCCCAAGAGTGAATAAATTTGGGTAGGGTCCATTGAGGTGTTTTTTGTCTCATGGATCATTACCTTGCTATGGGGCCCCACAGTATTCAGTAGTAGGAGGACCAGTGCTAGTCAAATACTGAGGAAGTGCATAACAGAGTTGACAATAGAGTAGGAGGCTTAGTAGCAGAGTCAACAACAACACAATTTTCCTAGTAGACAATTGCAGACACAGTTGATTCAATTTATTTTGTTTGGATTCTTTTTGGTTGTAGATGTTGCAGTAGCAACAACAACAGTGAAAATAGTTGCGTGCAGAACATTCCAAAGGTACTAGATCGGGATAGAGTTGAATTCCTTTATTGTTGAGAAGGAGTGTTGAAAATAGCAATAAAAAATGTTAAAAATAACATTAAGAAAAATCCTAATTTAATTTGTCCTTGAATTAAATTAGGAATTAAATTGTAATTCTAATTCTCATAACAACTTGTAATAGTTAACTAAGTTAATTTGACTTAGTTGGCTCAGTTAATTCAAGTTGGGAGTCTATCTAGAGTCATGTAGAGTGGTTCCTAAATTTTAGGGGCCCAGGTTGAGTTCTTTTGAGTTGTAATTATTTAATTCAGTTTAACTGAGTTAAATTCAGTTAAACTAGTTCCAACTAATGGAGGAATTAGTGGGAGTGAGAGATCCAGTAGTGGGCTGTAACCTGCAGTAGTGGGGTGTAACCAACAATGCTCAACCAGTAAACTGAAGATTCACGCATAATTAACTCACGCATGTCAGATTAGAGAAAGACCAAGTTGAGATTGGAGTTTAGGGACAATGTACTATCAGTTGTAAAATCATCTAAATTAAACAAATGGTGCATGCAGTCAGAAGAAGGCCTAAAATAAATCATTCCTTAATTGGAAAACTCACTAATTTTATCCATTCGATTTGCCTTTAAAAGGAGGAATGAAGGCACAAGTTTAATCATTGTTTTGGTGAGCACGAGTTGGTGAAACCAAGCAATAGGAAGCACAATTTTGTCTGTGGAGCTTGTGAGATAAAGGTTTTCCAAGAGAAGCTTGTGCACATGTTGGTAGTGAGATAGATAGAGATAGTGCAGAGGTTGCTCGGGCTTAAGAAAAGCATTGTAATCTTCTAATATTTTATGATCAATGCAATATAGTGATAACATGGGTTTTTAACTGTGGCTTTCCTCAGAAAATGATTGTGTTATGTGATTGAATTATTTCTTTTATATGCTTCGTGATTTCATTGATCGTTTATTATTTAATTGATGAGTAGAGTAGATTCAAGTCAATTGTTTTAGCACATTACAATCTGCAATCTGAATCTACAAGGAATTTCTACATGGGTCCACATAGAATTCACCCTCCAAGAATATATGCATGCAAAATATAATTAAATATTATTCAATATAGGAGGATGCGCTAAAGGTTCCACTTAGAAGAGCTCACAAAGTGGTCCATAATACGCATGCAACTAATCCATATATGTGAATCCAAAGATAACCAAACCTATGGGTCAATGTGCAATATGAAGTAGTCAGGCCCCAAAATAGTAAGTGGAAAACTTCCAATAATTTTTTTTTGAGGAAATAAATATTAATTAGGGTTTTGACCATGCCAAAACTCCATGAAATAAATAAACATGCACCTCCAAGAAAAGCAAGAAGTGTCTCTACAAGTTTTCCCTCTATGAATATACCAAATACGATGACCAAATAAATGCACATAATGTGCTATCTATCCTTTCAACTCTGAAAAGAAAGCCAATGAAGTAGGGTGCCAAAATTATTAACCTTATTAGATTACTTTAACCATTTAGCAATTAAATCGACCTCAACATCTGTGCACAAATATTAATGCTCAAATATAACCACATTTCCATTCAAAGTAGTCATCAATGAATAAAACTGCCATGAAAATGTATGCCAAAGAGGGGTGCACTTTAATAAAGTGTTGTACTGTGTAAATAAAAAACGTCCTCCCTAGAAAAAATCCCCAATTATAAAAATAAAACATAAATTCCAACCTACAGTTCACACCACCAAGGGATAATTACATCAAAAGTATTTAGTTCACCATCAAATCATATGTAGAACCCCACCTTTAAATCAAACTTAGGAAATAACACATAAATGAGGGTACTAACATTAAACTAGGTGTTAATCCAGTGTTAATCCATGGACCAATAGGCATTAGTATCAAGGAGAAGTCGTGTTAAACTCATATAAATGAATAGGAAACATTAGATAAACCTGTGAGATTCTTATTATTCACAAAGATGTACAAATTAATACATTTTTTCTGACCCTTGGTTTCATATTCCAAGAGGTTGTTTAGATTCCAATGATTGTTCATATTCCACACCATAAACCTTAGTGGATTAGGTGTCCCACATCAAATCGTTCTATGTCTAGAACATAGTGTAGCTATTAGATTACAACACAACTAGTACATATGAAAGAAACACATTTTTACCTAATAGACACATAAAACCAAGTTGAAATTAACCAACTCTTAAGTGTTTACATATCCTATCAATTTAGCCCTCATTCCAAACATTGACATAAGCACCAATAGATGCATAAGTAATCCACAAGGGGAAAACACTTATTTATGTTCCCTTCTCTTATGATGTTGCTATTGTGGGATGAATCATGTTGTCTTTGCCGGATTTTCCTAGGCGGTAGACATCACCTAGGGGGAAACATGCT
This sequence comes from Pinus tabuliformis, assembly GCA_031772625.1. Lineage (NCBI taxonomy): Eukaryota > Viridiplantae > Streptophyta > Pinopsida > Pinales > Pinaceae > Pinus > Pinus tabuliformis. Next base: position 1,268,981,040 of record CM062809.1, read on the forward strand.
TAATATATACTTGTATAATGACTTGATTTCTAATCCTTGAGCCTGTCATAGTTAGTTTATGTTTGATTGTGTGATATTTTAGTTCAAATATACTTTAAGAATGTCGAAAGCTACACATATTAAAAGTTTAAAGTTAGTTCAGCAATAAAAATTGTTAGGTTAATTTGGCTAAGTCAAGAATTGTTAGGTTAACCTTTAATTAGTGGTGATGGGTTTATCATTAGTAATTTACACGTATATGTTATTGGGTAGTCCATGACATTTTCCCATGATATTAATTTTGTTAGAAGCTTGTTTATAACCTTGGTATCCTCTATTGTAAAAAAGCTTCAAGTGGAAAATTTAAGAGGATTAGCCAAGGAGAATATAAGATATCTTTGAACTTGTTCATATTTATGTATTTTCTTTGTCTTTATTTTGCTTCTCTCGATGTGCTTGTTTTTTATTAAAAAATGATTATATTTTGAAGAGTATGAAAACTTATATATTCCTAGATGGGGTTTGATATCTACAATGAATGAAGTGTAGGGTGGGACATTTACTTCCCTACCTATGCAACATATGTATTCAGATGAGGGTGGTGAGTGGGAGCCAAAGGTTCTTGAAAGTTTTACAAGTATAATAGGTAATTGAGCTCCTCTAGATTGTTGTTGTATGTGCATGGTAATGGGAGGTAAGAAGTTGGTTGGAAATGATTCTTTAGGAGTGTAGGGAGGCTCTCTGTCTTTGCCATCCCTAACCCTCCAAACTATGACAACGAGGAAGGGAGTTTCTTCAGGCTCTAGAGGTTCTGTCTCTTCCATGGAAATAATTTAGAGTAAAATGATTTGGGACTCGAGCTCGTGGAGGCCTGCATACAATTTAGGCTAGCTCTTTTCAATAGAGAGGGAAATATAATAGTTGAACCTAGATGCCAAGGTGAATTCACTTGAGGTCACTTGAAATTACAATCTACTAGTAAAATTCTCACTCCTAGTTCTAAGCTTGTCTCAAGTTATTTCCTCTTGCTGGTCTACTAGTATTTATGTTGGAGTTGTAGTATGGTTCCTGGAAATTGGGGTTGAGTTTAAAGTTGGTAGTTATAGAAGTTCAATGGAGAGAGGGAAAGAACCCCTCTACACAATGGTGTCTGGTGTCAAGGTCAAGAGTATTGGGTCTGGCGGTGACCTTCTTGGGGGAACGTTGTGTTTAATAATTTGTAGTGACTATCGTAGGACTCTCTCAATTACTTTCATTCCTCTTCTAGATAATGTATTTTTCTTTATTGGAGTATGATTCTAGTGGACAACTGGGGATGTTGGATTGTTTCTCCTCGAGGTTTTCCTCCCTTCTCTAGGTCTAGGAGTAATATGGAGCTATAGGGGGAGTGGAGTAGACTGAGACTCCTATTGTGTTATGTTCCTGGTGTGGACAAAATTTGATATATCCTCAGAAGACTGGTGGAGGGAGGACGATCCATAACAAATTGGTATCTCTGTGACTCTTATTGTCCCATTCATATTGGACTTGTAAGTTCCAGTATAACATAGGAATTACAGGGAAGTTGTCACATAAAGTGTAGGGATTTGGTTTGGTAGTATAAGGTTGATATTCTGAGGCCCATACAATGCCAACGTGGACGCGATTGTACGGGTTTAGGGCCACGAGACCATGGAATATATCACCATGTGGAAATTCAGGATTTTGGGAAAGAACTGGAGCAACAACTACTCATTTTCTTGGAAGAGTAGAAATGCCAGCTTGGTTTGTTTATCTAGAAACACAGATTCAATAGATCACCACGATTCTAGAGTACCTCACATGCGACCAGCATGAGGATAAAAACAAAATTATTTTTTTTATGAGCGACCTTCAAAACAATCAATCACAGATGATGGATCAGTTGGTATCTTTGTGTTGCAGTGAGAAAAGGATTTAGGGGAGGATGGACCATCTGGAAGATAGGATGGAACATATAAAAGGACACACTCATGAAGCTTTTCGTCCTCCTTCGCCACTAAGAAATGGATTGGAAATCCTAGCTCTAAATAACTTTTTAGATCAGGGATGAATGTCAGATGTATTTTTGTTCTTGGGATCTTATGGTATTTTTGGGATATTTATATGTAGTCTCTTAGTTTACTTCGGCTATTTTCAATGTGTTTTTTCTATTATCTTCTTACCAACAAGTTTGGTAGGAATGAGGCTGAAAGACTTTTGATTCCCAATTTCTCATGATGCACCTTTGAGATGAATTAATATAAAATCTAGACTTAAAAGAAAGAGTATGAATTTGTACATTATATATTAGTAAATAACCAGAGGATGAACCAAAGAAACCCAACAGGATTATCATGACAGATAACATTGACAAATCATTCCCATGGGCTTATTTTGATGGATCTGCACAACATGATGGTTGTGTGTGGGGGGGGGGGGGGGGGGGGGGGGGGGGGGATTTTATATCTAAATGAGGATCAACATTTCATATTAAAAATGGGACTTGGTCGTGGCACTAATAATTTTGCTAAACTGAGCAGCCTCAGACCTTCATAAATTTCACTCTTTTCCTATTGCCTTCTCATAAGGTGTGAACTTTAATTAGGGCTTACTCCATCAATTGCATATCTATCAAGTTCCCTTTTACCTAAAAATATGAATTTATTATTTGTACATTAGAACCTAGACTATAAGCACCCCTGAGATTTAGATAAACTACCTACAAGTTTCTTGTTGGTAGTCTCATTTATTTGACTCATAGTTGATCTGATATTTTGTTGTCTATTAGTGTGGTCTCCATTTTCATGTAAGATTTGAAAGAAAGCCACTTGAAGGACACAAAGAGGATTGCTCAAAATATTTAGGATCAATCTTAGCTTGGTGTATAAAGTATTAGAACAAAAATATAAACTAGTTAGTTATTTATTCTTTCTCAGGAAGTGTACTTTAGGTTATGTGTTTCATCTTGGATCTGGGAACAAAGTATGATCTTGTAAAAAGTAGAAGGTTATTTCCTTATTAACCACAAATTTTGAATATAAAGGTGTAGTTAAAATTGATATAAAGGCAATATGTATTCACTATTAATGGTTCAACTTCAATTTCCTTTTGAGAAGTAACTTAACCATCATGTATCATGACAATCACAATGCCATCTAAGTAGTTAATAACCTTATTTCTCACATTAAAATGAAGCACATGTAACTTCATGCACACTATTGAAGACAATTGTTGGAGCAATGTATGTCTCTTGTTTATTGTGGGATAAAGGATCATATTACTGATATATATATGAAGCCATTGACAAAGGCTATGTATGTGAAACTTTGGGATATGCTTGGTCTTCAAGAATTTGCTGTTATAGTGGGGTGCTTATATATAAATCCACCTCTTGAATCTCCTAAAAGTTGTGATGATTTGGGCTAGTGGGGTGCAATGCGAAGACAATGTTTGAAGACAAGGATCTTCCCAAATCTAATGTTTTTAAAGTTAGTTGGTGTCTTTATGTCACTAATTCAAGGTCCAATGGGGGAGGTCTATTCAATGGTTGATTAGTTGGTTAGATTGACTAAAAGTAGTTCCAACTAGTTGGTCAAATTGATTAAAAGTGGTCTCACTTCGGTTGACTAATGCATAGGCCGAGGCATAAAACCTAGATCCTAGACAAACCGAATTTAATCAATGTGAAACAAATCTTCCTCATATTAAGGGAGTTAGTTACACCTTTTCCTATATCTAGATGATTCAATTTATTGATCTATCATACATACTTAAATACATATACTAAGTGCTCCCTTGTCACAACATTGTCTTTCTCACCAACTCTCTTTTTTAGAATTCTTAATTAATTCATCTTTGCAATTTCTTTGGAATTTTTATTTAATTCATCTTTACAATTTCTTTTCTCATTCCTCTGATAAAATAATAAGAATTCAATCCTTATCACGATCCAAAGAATTTTAACCTTGCCTTCATTTACCCTTTTTGAAAAGACTATTTTTGCAATAAGAAATGCTTCTAAAATCATGATTGCCATAATGTCTTTATCAATCCCATCTAAATAGAGAACCATCATATTGATTAAAACTATTGATTTAACTTTTTTATATGCTACTTTATTTTGTTCAATAATGATTTGTCTTTCCATCTTTGGACAAAAACCTATTTATTAGTACATAAAAACTTTATTCTTAGACATAAAGTTGCCAAACGTCAGCTTCAAAATAAAGTCAACCCCATTATTTCTTCAAACAATACACTCGTGACTTTAAAAACAAAGATTATTGTGTACCATTTGGTCTATTATGCCAATAATGAAAGAATATCAAACCATCATCAAAGCGATTAGGGAAATACACAAAGAAATGATCATATTTGGGCTTGGATTTTGTATGCAATGAGTACACTAAATGATGAGGAAATACATAGAGAACTCTTTAACATATTTGGATTTTGTAAGCAGTGGTACAATATACCTTTATGGAAAGGTGCCACTTTATTGATTAGGTCACTTTATTGACATTTTACTATTTACACTTTTTATTAAAAAAGTTTAATAATTTATATTGAATTATAAAATGGAAAGTATATATTATTTAATTTAAAGTAAAAGAAGTTAGGTCATATTTTGTTAAAAAGTATATGATTTTAAAAAATGACCTTAATAATGAATACAATATATATTAACTTTTTTGGTAATATTATATAAGTTGAAATTATATTTTAATTCCAGTGTGCATATTAAAATGATTTTTGATTAGTTATGAGTTAGTCTTTTTTACACATAAGTATATAGATTAAAGATATTGGATTATATAACTCTTGTTTTAGGTGTGATTATAAGTTTGTGGAATAATTTATTTCTAGTTTGTAGAGGTTGTTGGAATTAGTTGGATGTTTTTTTTTCAAGGAAAAAATCGAACTTTTTATTAAGACAATAAAAAGTTATAGTAGTAGATGCCAAAAGAATTCTTGAAAACGTGATCCCACTTACAAAGCAGAATAACACTTAACATAACTGAGAACCAACAAAAAGCAAAAATATGCTAATCATGGTCAGTTTATCAAGATACAACAAAATATCATAGTTGGGCCTCCCCATTAAGGATAAAACGACCCATACATCAAAGTTACCAGGTTTATAGAACCACTGTATACATTAATCAACAAAAACTAAAAAATGTTCCATTGTGATCAATATAAAAACATAAGTATGCCAAAGACTGATATGAAGAACTAGCAGATAAAGGGAAAAGTATAAGCATATGCGAGACAAAACTTAACCAAAAATAAAGATCATCTGATGTAAGGTTGTTGGTCCAACACACAGACCCTCCCCTCTTCTTCTTCTGTTATCTACCATGCATCCATAATCTATTGTAGACCCTCCTTAGAAAGGAGGTATGCTTTTGTGTTTCGCTCCTTGTATATGTGGCAAATAGATATAGAATCAAAACCCAATTTTAAATGTAAAATTTCTTCTATGAGTGGAATCAAAATATAATTTTGACATCTTTGCACTTCATTAAACCAGTTAACAACATTTAAAGAGTCACCAAATATTTGAACAATAAGAATCCCCATTTCTCGAAGCCAACACATTAAGATTTTCAATGATTGGAGTTCTACAAAATTATTTGTTCCCTGTCTAAGGCCCACTGAAGCTTTGAAGTGTTTGTGTTCATTTATGTGAATAACCAAACTTGCTCCACACCTATTTTGAGCATCAGATGCTCCATTGAAATATGACCAAGGAGTGCTGGGTCTCATAATTTCTTCTCTTATGGTCCGAGTAGACTGTTTGGGTGGAGTCTTAGATATTAAGGAAAAAATTGTTGCGCATTCTGCTGCAATTGGTGAAGGAGCTGGAGTGCGGTCCTGAAAAATTCCTTTATTCCTTGCTATCCAAATTCCCCATGAAATAATTGGTGGTAAATTTTTCAGATGTACGTCATGGGATATGTTCCACCATTTTTTCCATGCTTCCAATATATCTGAGTCATTCCATCTTTGTCTAACCCCCATAAGATTCAGAGTGGCCTCCCAAATTTTGACACTAAATGGGCATTGTAGGAACATGTGGCTCACTGATTCCTCTGCATTTTTACATAGAATACACCAACCAGGCTTGTTCTTGTTCCTTTTCTGGAGATTATCCCAGGTGGGCACTTTTTTTTTTAGGAGGCACTAGAAGAACAACCTTGTCTTAGTTGGGCATTTTAATTTCCACAAAGGCTTCCACCACCATGCCTGGACCCCTTGACCTCTCTTGTCCATTTGATAATTGTAATCGAACTTAGGTGAATATAAGCCTGTTAGTGCTCGCACCCACCTGAGAACATCATGATGGTCCCTTATCCTCACATTCGTGCGTTGTAGCTCATTGGTATAGTTCTACCAAGAAGCTCTCTAGATTTCCTTGAGATGGATATCCTCGGCCGATTTCCAGCCTTGATTCCAGTGTGATGAGGATTCAACTACCACGATCTGATTCAGGTAAGTGTAACCATGGTTATTGAGATAGTCCACTAGTTCTCGAGGTAGGGCATAGTCTTTGCCACATCCCACCCATGGGTCTATCCCAATCCTGAGATTTTCTCCATTCCCGATATGCCAAGCAAGTCCTTCTTCTATAATTCCAAATGAATCTAAGGTGACCTTCCATATTGCAGAAGCATTTGAAGTTTTCTTATTTGGCCTTCTCCTCCATTCATCTAGTGGAAACTTTCAATATATTTCCTCTTTACCACAACAGTCCACAATTTTTCCTTAGTTAAGATGTGCCACCCAGATTTTGCTGCCAGGGAAGAAGAAAAAAGAGGGAGGTTCTTGATTCCCCATCCCATTATTTGAATGATAAATATTCTCTCCAACAAGATAGTTGATAGAAGGGTGTGTTTTTGAAATATTTGCTCAACCAAGTTGATTGTGAAATCAAGATAGTTTCTATATTTTGAGAACTTATTTATGTATTTATATTGTAATATTATTTGATTAATATAGGTGTGTTTCTAAATTTCCAATTTGTTATCAAGGCATTAATTCTGGGCTGGACTCCCTCATGGGAGGCCTAGGATGAAGGAGCGAGTGGATTAGTTGGTTGTGAGTGTTTGTTTGTCCACCATGTGAGTAATATGCCATGTTCAAATAAGGAAATCAAGCAACTCGTGGTAGGGTTGCTAGTGTGACACTAGGCTCGATAGAGTGGAGAAGAAGGTGCATCCCAGTTTGATTGAAGGATCACAAGTTATATATTGAGAGTTGTTATGAATGAATGACATACAATGACACAATGACATCTTATAAAATTTTGTGAAAACTTGGTTACAACACATTTTAAGTTTAGGTTGTTCATCCATTGATCAAATCCATAAATTTTCTACAAAAAATATCTGTAGGTTGGCTCATAAATCATTGTAATTGGCTGTGATCAGTAATGGCTCAACTAATGATTCATGGAACCCTAATTGGGTATTTAACCTATTACCATTTCTACTCTAAGTTGCGGCACTTTAGAGTTTTTATGAATGAGTGACATACAATGACACAATGACATCTTAGAAACTTTTGTGAAAACCTGGTTACAACACATTTTAAGTTTAGGTTGCTCATTTATCGATCAAATCCATAAATTTTCTACAAAAAATATCTGTAGGTTGGCTCATAAATCATTGTAATTGACTGTGATCAGTAATGGCTCAACTAATGATTCATGGAACCCTTATTGGTTATTTAACCTATTACCATTTCTGCTCTAAGTTATGGCAATTGAAGTCTTATATGCTTCAAATACAATGCAAAAAAATGTGTTGAGAGAGGCAATAACAAAAGGATGGGTATTTCCACACAAAGAGAAATTTGTGTGAATAAAAACCAAGAGAGACAACATGCAAAAGGAAGAGTCTATGAGCTAAAAATTCCATTGTCATTCAAATTTGCAAGGGAATCCCTATTAAAATATTATTGGTTTCACCTCTGTCCATGTGGGAGGATATGTGAACTTATTGAGATGTGTGCGACCACATAAATTAGTAGGAGGAGTAGAAAAGGATTCAACCTAATCTAATCTTCTAGACAAATGGAGAGGAGGATGGGTTTAGTGGGCCATCATTGCGAGTGGAGTTTAATTCGTGTAACCTAGAGAGGAATACAATGAATTGGAAAAAGGGGAAGAGCCCATTATGGGCAAAACCCCACCTAGGGAAACCTCATGGTCATGGCCTGAACTCAAGAGGCTAAATAATGAGAAAAGGGAAATAATGGTTAGCAATTTAGAAGGGATGGATTGAAGGTGGATTCCATGTTGGATATAAAAAGCATGATTTACGACAAAGGAATAAATCTTAATGTGTTTTCATATCATATGAGTGTTTTATGTTTGGTGATAGTATTAGATGAGGTACTTTTCAAGTGTGGTCACCATGATTAGTTCTAAGCCCCATTTTCATCTAACAAGTTCTTTCTACAAGAACCAATGAAGACATGTTTAAAAGTTTGAAGTAAATTTGTTAAAAGTTTATTAATTTAATGAGTGGTGCTATGAAGGTCAAAAGATATAAAGGATGAAGGATATAAGTAACTATTCCATTCATATGGTATGGAATATAGTTTCCATTGAACAATTATTTTAATAAAATTTGGTGCATTCTATTAATATCAAAGGTAGGGGAGAAATGATGTAGGGTATTAGAGAAGCTTTAAGCGAAGCTTCACAATAAAAAATCTTGCTTGGCTATAACATTAAGGATGACTCCACTATTGGAAATTGTAAAAATATTTGGAGATGGTAAAGTAAATTGTGGGCTTGAATTTTCTTGGAATTTATAAAAGATACATATTGTGCCTAGTCAACTCAACATGTGAATGCTTTTTTTTTGTTAAAAATGACTACTCTAACAATTACAAAGTGAAGTTTGGAAGATTCAAGATGAAGACGCAAAGGTTGAATACACAAATGATGACACCATGCATGTGCATAATTCCAAAGGAGGATGGTATTCCCATTATTGTGTTATGTATATCTTGTTGGTATTCTAGAGTGTTGCAATAATTTTGCAATGTAAAAGTGATTCCTGAGTTTGCTTAAAAGAAGTGTTGTAGCCAAAATAGAGTCTTGGTTACATGTTTTTCTCCATGAACTATTTTTCGAGTAGTGCACTACAAGTCCTTATTGGCATGTGCATAGAGAATGTAAGAGTGAGATGGATACATCCCATATCTATACTACTTTCCCAGAGAAATGGTGAGTACAATAGATGGCACCTATGTTTCTTGGTAGATTGAAGTAGGTCCATAGGATGGTCAGTTAATCAATCTTCATGGTTAGATTCATGTTAGGCATTGTAGTACAACAGGTTCTCGATTGATTTTAAGTACTAATGGTGTGCTTAGTTTCCATGTAGCAACCCCTGGTTGATTTTCATGTAAATAAAAATTAACATCAAGGTCATGGGACATGTATTCCAAGTTGAACATTGAGAAAAACATAGTGATGGGTATCACTGGTGATTAGTTTATTGGTATGGAAATTGGCAAAGGCATTGGCAAAGGAAAAATGGCACCAATAGGAATTTTGTTTATGAAAATAAAGGAAAATAGGAGAAAAGGAAGGTGAAGCATCACAAATTTGCATGAGAGGGAAAATTGAAGGAAAATGAAGAAAATAGAGGCCTCAATGATAAAAAGGCTTATGAGGATGAGTTCACAACCTTTTTTCAATTTTAGCTTGGAGATCTCTTTTATTCTCTCACTTTCTCATACTCTTGCAAACTTAGAGTATTCTTGGAGCATTCTTGGAGCACTTTGACATGCATTGGATTTGGAGAAAGAAGGAAAGGAAAAGAAGGAAAGTGCAAGGGAAAATGTGGATCAAAAATTACAGCTAGATTGTTGTTGAAGGAGCTAGTCGGGTTGACTGACTAGTCGAATATGAAAAGGCTAGTTAGCTCAACCGACTAGCCTCATTCTATTAGATTGTAATATGACAATTGGATAATTAAAGATAAACTAGATAGTGCGACTAATCCGATAATTAGAATCTTGTAACTGTATTATCAGTCTATATATACTTGTTGGTATACCAATGTAAAAGGTGATTCCATATATAATACATAATACTTATATGTGACTTGGTTATTTCCCCATTACCGTGTATTGTCTTTTTTACATGCTTTCTGTATGGTTACTCGTGCCTATCTACTGGTAACAATGCATACTTTCTGCTAGATTACAACATTGGTTCCATTTCTGGTAGAAATAATCCAAGTCCAATATAATATGAAAGCATAAATGTTAACCCTAGACGAGATAAAATTATGGTGGAAAGTGAAGATCAATAACTATTTGAAAAATTATGCATGAAGGAATCAATTGTTGATCGCAAAAGCCAGGACTAACTTCTTCACAGAAGCACGTGAGTATTTTATTGAAGGAGCTCCAGTATAAAGTAAAAATTTGCTTAACAATGTTACTCATAAAAAACCTCAAAATGAAAATAATGCCTAGTTTCTATTGAAACTATCAAATGACGATCGAACAAATTTACACGAGTGGCTCGAGTCAATCTTGGAAGACTATTGTGAAGAACAAGCATTAGAAGATCAAATGTTTGTTGAACATATAAAAACTAGGTTCTACGATGATATACACGACGGGTTCTTCTGCATGATACCAACTCTATTACATAAATTCCTTTTAGAAAAAGGTGCAAGCCACATCATCGAATATCTCCCATCGCCAAGGATTCTAGCCAGTACCTCCTGCAAGAAGGACCAGGCGAAGTGGAATAAGTTTCACTCGGTGTAAAGACACAAAATAAGCTTGGGATTATTTTTTAAGTAAATAAGTATGGGTGACATATATTCCCTTGTGAAGCGACACTAGTTAGGTCGTCATGGGGTGTAGCAGATCATAAGGAATAAAAAGGAAAATAAAATAATAAAAGAAAAAGTTGGAGAAGTATTGTAGTCGATGAAAATGGAAGAGAAGAAGTTGTTTGTTAAGAAGAATCAATAAGAAAATAACTGACCAAATAGTGACTGACAGTATAAACAATCAAATGACATACAAAAATTAGTAAGGGACCTGAGACAATGTCGATGGGAACAAATCAGAGAAAAATAATACCATAAGAAAAGAATGAAGAATAGGGAGTGTGAGAACGAATATGCACGAGACTCCTTCGAAGATTTGAGAGGTGTAGAACCACCTGCCTTGTCAGAGAATGAAGTTCTACTGATAAATCCAAGAGAGAAAGTAGATGCTATGGAAATAGATAATTCTGGTCCAACAATAAGAAATACTCCAAGGAGATCCTTTTCGAGTCCCGACATAAGATAATTCTTCAATCAAGGAATTATTCTGAAATACCTGTAGTCTGGTATATTGACGATCAACAAAGAAACCTCCAAGAAAATGAAAATTCTATTTTAAACTAATGAAATAATAATAATGAATTAGAACAAATACTTTTCCAATTTTGTAACCTCATGATAAAACCCCCCTTGCCACAACTTGTATTTGTTGAAGAAAACCAAAGTTCAACATCGGTCGATGAAGAGTCGTGACTGCAAACAAGTTGTTTCAAGAAATATAAAGATAGGGAGTGTCAAACCAACGAATTGTTATATCAAGTCATCGACATAAGAGAATAAAATAAAGACCTAAGATTCGATGACAAAACTAACAAAAATGATCAGTTTCACCTCACTACACATGGAACAACCAAGATGGGAATAAATCGTATACCCATTTATGAAGGAGACGAATATTTGAATAGGCACTGGTTCGTTTGTGAAAAATTATGGGCCGCAAACAACATCAATGATGAAGACAAGCAAATGGCACAATTTTCTGCAGCTTTATGGAAATGAGTCCTGACATGGTTCATGAACTTAACGAAAAAACAAAATAAGATGAAGGATGAGATCAAGACTAGTTTCCTCACCTTCTTTAAAGCACATGATGTTAAGCACTTGGCAGCATAGAAACTAAAAGAAATAAAATAGATACTAAATGAATCTGTACGTGCTAAGTGAACTATTCAAAAATCATGAGAAATTAGTCAGTTACGACTACCTCTCATGGAAATGGTCATACGTGAATGACTTACTTAACGCAGTTGAATCCCAAAAAATGATATCTAATATAATGCACTGCGTAAACCCCCATACTTAAATTCAAAAAGAGTCAAGGGATCTCTACTTGAATGGTTCATGAGGCACAATACTTGCTAAGGTTTTGCAAATGGGGTAGCAAGCTAAATGGGCTTGATTGTGGGGAAAACTCCACAGTTAAGCGCGCTTGAGCCAGAGGAGTTCTGGGATGGGTGACCTCCTGGGAAGTCCTGGTTACCGGGTGCAAGCCCCGGAAGTGATGATTGATGCTATGTGATTCATTTCACTAGTTTCAATCCCACTTCTTCACCCCTGTGAGCATCACCCGATGCAATGAGTGCTAAGTGAACTATTCAAAAATCATGAGAAATTAGTCAGTTACGACTACCTCTCATGGAAATGGTCATACGTGAATGACTTACTTAACGCAGTTGAATCCCAAAAAATGATATCTAATATAATGCACTGCGTAAACCCCCATACTTAAATGAATAAGATAAATTATTCAAATATTTATTAAATCATATTACATACACTATCGACAAGAATATACTAGTACAATGGTATCTAACTAGACTACTTTAGAAAATCCATGGGCCACTGCGAATGCATGAAATCAAGACATGTGAAGAATCTCTTAAACTAGCCCAGTAAATTGAAGAATACGATGAGAACCAATCAATAAATTCACTGTCTGACAACAAAATTGAAGATATATTAGACAAACTACAAAATTCTCTGCTGCAACTATGACTTCAAAAGAATCATTTGTGGTGCACCAACTGCCACATGGAGGGACATACCAAAGATACATGTAATTTCTTAGAATATTTTGACCAAGAATTCAGAAGAATACAAGATGGTGTGTACCATGACATCTATCAAACTTCTTATAATTATTCTACTAAAGATTGCTAGTATAACCTATGAAATTCTAAACCAAAATGGTGTGCAATCTGTGAAGACAATGCACATTCCACCTAGGAATGTCCATTGAATGGAAAAACTAAACCCAATTATCATGTTGTATATCATACCCAGGCCACCAACCAATTAATAGAAGCACCTCCATTCAACGGAAGAGGATGAGGCCGAGGAGGCTATGGTGGTCGACGAGGCGGTTATAACGACAAAGGTCATGGTCGGGGTTGAGGATGAGGGAGATTTTATTACCATACATATTAGAAAGAGGGAAATATTGCGACTGAATGTCCCTTAAAGGATAAAATTGACTTATGCTTCTGTAACATGTGTGACTTGGGTGAATACTAGTTGGAAGACTATCCCAAAATCATAGAAAAAGTTTTAAATAGAAGATACCTTAATCTACTACAAACTATCCCAAAGCATGAGGTTATGAACTCTAAAATCATTCATGTGGTTGCAAGTTCAGGATTTGGAAGAGATAAAAATAATTAGAATAATCATTTGATCCAACCTGTCAAGAATTCAATGAAGTATCCAAATATACAACAACAAAATCAAACAATGTCTAGAGTAGTTGAATTCTTTACAAAAGAAAGTGAAGACCAAAGGGTATCTAAGGACCTAATTTTAGAAGAATTTCTCAAGCTTCTAAAGGAAGAACACTTCGTTACCTGACTCATCGACTTATTGAATATGTTGAAAAACTGTAATGAAAATAGAGAAAGAGGGAAAAATTCCAGACGACTTTCACATGATAATCAGGTAGATGATCATGACCCACAAGTTTACTTGGAAATAAACGGGTTCATGGTTAGACAAGTTGTTGTCGATTTTGGATCTCAAGTAAATATTATGCCAAGAGAAACATGGATAAACATGGGATGACCAAGTTTACACACAACACCGAATTATCTTAATTTGGTCGACCAAAGATTCATTGAACCAATCAACACACTACAACAAGCTCAAACATTGATAATGGGGATCCCAACAAAAATCGAATTTGAAGTCATCGACTTAGTCAATGACATCCCTACTTATCCAGCGTTAGTTGGTCGACCATGGGGATGAAGAATGAAAGAGACTATCTCACTAGAAAAATATAGAATCAAACTAAAAGGCAATAACAAAAGTATCATCATTCCTTTAGATCCTTGCGAAGGTAAGCCTTGGGTAAAGTCTACCAATGAAGAAGCTAAAATCATAAAACTATATCAAGTATTACATGATGAGCGTGACAATATGGAGCCAAATGATTCAGGTAAAATATTAATTGGATCTCCTCTTTCAATTGGAAAAAACTCAGATACTTAACTTTATGAATGGAAAATCAAGAATTATGAATCAAAGGAAAATGAGTGTTGGTCGATACAAGCTCTTCCAACATTTACAATCTGAACTTGTTGTTCCATTAGGGTTGTGCCAATCATATGAGAAAGGAACTACTAAGAAACACCATCCTTACTCCCGATTGATTTAACAACTGGCTTCAGCTCTCACATCCATTTTAAAGAAATGGCACCCCCTGTTAACCATATAGAATAGGTAACAAAATCAATTGGAAACAAGGACGAATGCAGAGTCTAGTGCAAATATTATATTGGTCATGCAACAAGATGGTGAGATACATATTCATCCCGACTTCAGACTTGGATGGATTCAACCTATTATTTTATTAAGCAATTTGGAGGAAAAAAATTATCCACACAAGAAAATATACCAACTTTCAGTGTTGGTCAGAGCCCTGTTGAACACATCAAAATTGGTGAATCAGAATGGAGAAAATTGGATATAAGGATGAATGTGTTTGGACACACATGTTCCCAAACACACTAGTTGATCTTCCAAACAAGTGGTACAAGTTAGAAGAAGCGAGGGGCCAATCCCTCCAATGGAAGGAATTAAAAGGAAACTTCATTAAAGATTTCGAGTTTCAACCATAGGAGGCGAAACTAAAGGATGCAATCCAAAACACTAAATAATTTGCACAAGAAAAGTCAATTGATCCACAAACTTCCATAAATAATTTGTTAACTTGCAATTATATAGCCTCCACTACAACACACAAGATGGCCAACCAGTTAGAAATGGAAGAATCACCCATTTTTGGCTAGATTTTTACTTTGAATATAAATCATCCAAAAAATTATAAGAAAATCCAATTAGTATACAAAGTCACCAAACAGGATATAAATAAACCAAACAAGTTATATTTCCCACCGACATATCACGAGGTGTAAGTCGAAGAACAACAACTTGATGAATCTAAGGCACCCAATTGGATGGACGCATAAATTGAAATAAAAGAAGTTGACATATCAAACGACGATCGAGAAAAAATTACTCGACTTCATGACTATTGGTTTGAGAAACAAACAATAGAATTTGTCGACTTTCTCAAAGAATACCAGGATGCATTTTCTCGAGACTACAAAGACTTATAAGGATTAGTTAAAGAAATTGGAGAAATGAGGATCAATCTGACCCTAGGAGTGAAGCCAATAAAGAAGAGACTGTATAAATTAGCTCATAAATACAAACCTATTGTACAAAAAGAAATAGAAGGATTGCTTCTCACTGGTATTATATACCCAATAGAAACATCAAAATGGGAAAGTGTGGTGAATTAAAATTATAAGTACGGACACGAACGAATTCCTCTAGCCTGATAATGGGTCTAGCCACAATAGATACATTCTATGGAATATTTCCTTAGGTTAGAATCAATCAAGAGGGCCTACCTCTTGGTCGCTTATCTTGTTTGATGATGTCCTTGCTTGCTCACTCTAGTTATCTCTCACTTCCTTCTTCAAGCTCCTGAAACAAGTAAACAACAACAGACAACAAACATAATAATAGACAAATTGCAATTCAACCTACTTAACAAGTCAAGAAACATTAAGCCATGAATATGTAATATTAAAAAACATGTAGGAAATCAATCGATAGTTGCATATATTAATATCAAAGAGAGATTACAACCATTCATTTTGACGTTGCAGTCTTCCTCTAACAAGACCAGGTTCCCACACACTTCTGGTAACATTTCATGATGGCTTCAAACAATAATAGTTTTAAAGCTCTTCCCTTTAAGCTTCACTCCAAACCCAAACACACTTCTCTCTTACACAATTAGATAGCTACAACTAGTAATAGCTCGCTTGTCTACTCCAAACAAAATAGCATCAACACTCAACCAAAACTCCGCAACTATAACACTCACACTAGCTTGTGCTTGGGAAAAAGGGAGGTTTATATAGGAAATATAGATGGGAGATGGATCCTCTTCTCATGGGATAAGGACTTATCCCTTGAGGTAGTTCCATCATTATAGGGGAAAGGAGCCCAAACTGTCATCCTCGACCCCATCTGGCCAAACCATTTACCAGACTTCTGTTACGGAGCTTCTAGAGCTGGAAGCTTCGGCTCTAATTTAAAAAACTTTCCATAACAGGACCGACACGAATGAAACAAAACTCAGTTGCTCCGGTTGGCATGAGGAGTAGTGCTAATCTCTGCACATCGGCATGGGGAAGACAAAGGCCATTAGCGTTGGTCTTGTAAATTGGGAAAAACAGAAGTTTTAGGGGAAATGGTGCAAAAGGGAAATGATCTGCTCATGAAGAGGGACACAATGGGAGTTTCTTTATGAAGGCAAAGCATGCGAGGTTCACTGTAGAGGTCCTCCAGGATCAAGCAATGGGGAGTACAGGGACAGTGACAAAATGCTGTGTAACAAAAATCCCTATGGTCCAACCAAAATAGCATGATCTAACTATTGAAGAAAGTGTAACCAGGTTCAGTCTTCATAAATAGAATTTTGATCTTTGTACTTGTAAAAGAAAAGAATTATTATTTTTGTAAATTGTAAGAATGAGTTTCTTTCTCATTGCATAGGACAAGCACATGTTTGAGTGCTTCTAGGAAAGTCAAAGAGTCAATGTAATTATTGAAGACCCATGTGGGCATGTTACACTATGTAAACAAATGTATTAGAGTCAAATAAATATGTTTAAGGTGATCCTCCAAAGCAAAGACAAGTCTCCTCTTCAAAGTCGGCTCAAAAATGAATTTTTGGTACATTTAAGGACATGTCGGCATCACTAGCTCAAGTCAGCCCAAATAGGAGGGACAATCTCCTATATATAGGGTAGTTCGACCTCACAAAAGGATCACCACTCATCTCTGAAATTAGCAAAGATGGAAGGATGAAAAAGAGGTGTGAAAAAGGAGCATTGAGGTGATTCTAGGGAAACAAAGAAGAAGAAAAAGAAATCGAGTTTGGGAGGACTGTTTTAGGGCCTAATTCTGTCACACGTGTGAAGAAAGGAGGGGAGTTCTATAGTTACATCAGATCCACAAGGGCAGAAACATAATAGAGTTCGATTGGGCTAAGAAGAGACTCCAAATAGGCCTCCATATCAAGCGAAGGAGGTCCCACATCTAGAGAAGGAAAGAAGCAAGTAAAAAGGTCCATCTCAAGCCCTAGATTAGGCACGCATGCGAAGAAATCATATATGCAGTAGGGTTAAGAGGATCAAACTCTAACTCAAAAATACACCAAAAGGAGAGGCACATTACCTAGTCCAAGTGTTAAGGAAAAGGAATATTGCTAAGTGAAGGAAAGGTAGACACAAAAGAAGAAGGGGTATCTAAGGAGACCTAGGGTTTCTACAGTTGTTTGAAAAAGAGCTATCAGTTTCCGGAAGAAGTGCGAAGGAAGAAGATCAAGATGAAAAGTAGAAGAAGGCATTTATTGAAGAAAAAAAGGAGGAGATATTGTGTCTTATGCTTGGAGGATCTACAGGTCAAGGGTCTAGGGTTTGGAATTTGTCAATTAAAGCTTCAACAAGAGAAATTTGCAAAAGGGTTTTCCTCTCTAAGAGAGAGAGGTTTTTCCATGGCCGAGAGCCAACATCCTGTATTCTTGTCTCTTTTGTTTTTGGTCACTATCTGATGAAGAAAGAGATCACACACTTAATAATAATAAAAGAAAATTGTGTTACTAAGAAAAAGTAAAAAGTGCTTCAAAAATAGTTATCATCGTCAGAAGAAACTCATTATACCTAGATTCCCTAGATTCTTGATCAGGGTTTCAGAGCTAAGGTGACACATCAAAGAAGGGAATCTCAAGAACACATAGAATATTGAAGCATCAAGGTTAAGAAGCAAGGGAAAACAAAGGCTGAAGCATCATATCTTCAAGAAAAGGTTCTAGATACATCAAAGACAAAGAGGATTACTATCATCTCTCCTAGATCCATCAAGAGGGACTATCATTCTGGGAAAAAAGAAAGCCTTCCATATAAAGGAATCTTCAAGAAGGTTCATCCAAGAAAGGTTTACATCAAAGACTAATCATTTTCAAAGGAAGGTACTAAGATCCAAGCCAATCATTGAAGATATCTAGATCTACAATTGAGAAGTTCTCATTAACAAGAAAATCTCTCTCAAGAAGGAAACATCTTGAAGAACTCCAAGGTCCAAGAAGCAAAAAATTCATTCATCAAGGAAGCAACAAGATCTCTTCAAAAAAATTTTCTCAAGTAAGTATTTTTATGTCCTCTTCTGAACATATCAAAATGTATTTTTGCAAGGAAAACAACAAATTTGTTGGGACTGCTAATTTCCTTGCATGGTGTTAGAGTCGGTCCTTACAGCCCTCCGTCAGAGATCATTTCTCCTTTTGCAATTCATTTTTAGGTGTCTCGCTCGACTCACTTCATTGCATTTCGCTAGGGGCATGCCATTGTCTGACGGAAGGGTTTGGTGTTCTTGTTTCCCTCATGCTTGTACCTGCCCGGGCTAGTCAAAATTTCTCTATGTTCATCAAAGTTCATTTCAGTCATTCATAGTCATTATGCTATTTTGGTCAAAAAAAGTTATTTTCAGAGTCTAGGTCTAGTGGTTGGTCTTGAAACATGTCAAATACTGCCCACAAGCCATGAGGATGGTTTTCAAAGAAGTTCTCAGTTCAAAATTTCATTCTCAAGCATATTCGAGGACATTTCTTGTTCAAAACTCTGTTTTGAAAAAGAAATTGTCAAATTTGTTTTTGTAACAAAATACTTGTATCTTTCCACCATAAAATATTTCAAAAGCAAGCCCTGGTCTTCCTTAGTCAAAGTATGCCTATATCCCTGCAAACAATCAACCAATTTCATCATTTTGTGTCCAGAAAATCAATGGGAAAGCCAAAAGACAGAGTTTCATTAAATGACAAAGTGACATAGTCAAAAACATTATGAAGGGGGTTTTGAAGAAGTAAAAATTTAAACCATCTCTTGTTAAGATATTTCAAAGCTATTTATTCCTTTGCAACAAGTGCCATTCAAAAAATTCAAGAGAAAGTTCAAGTTTGAAGTTTGAAGAGCAAATAGTGTTTGAAAGGGCCGTGACTATGTGTTGGTATCAGAGCGCGACACATTGAAATTGGGCGCGACGCACATGGAGCGGGTGACGCACTGGGAGAATAAGCGCAGTGTTAATTTACACAGGCGCGGCACACATGGAGGGCGCGACGCATACAGTTGAAAGGCCTGAAACTGCTAATCCTTGCTACAAATCGCTCAGAACTTGCTCGGATTTGATAATCATGGCAGCATGTCCCCTCGATGGCTATGCCAATTCAATGCCATACTCTCGTCTGCAAGTTCTGGACATATGTTTTTGAAAGTAGAGGGTCTCATCTGACTGATCGTGGGTCCTCTTCATCTGTGGAAGAGCTAGTTTTTCGTGTTTTATGTCCAAATAAGAAAATTGGCAGTGTAATTGGGAAGGGTGGTAGTATTATTAAACGCATGCGTGAAGACATTGGTGTGAACATCAGAGCTATCGATTCTGTTCCAGGGTCTGATGAGCGCATTATTATAATATCGTCAAATCAGGTTCCCAATGACAGTCTGTCTCCTGCCCAGGAAGCTTTACTGCACATTCAAAATCAAATTGTGGACCGGGGACCAGACAAGGGTGGTGTTATCACCACAAGGCTTCTAGATCACATATTTCTTACACGGGTTTGCTCAGAAACTGCGGGTGGCATTCCAGGTCTTCTCCTGACGATGGCTGGCAGAGGGGATGATGGAATGACAGTTAACATCTGGGGTCCATCAGATTTAGAATTTTTAATTGGTGCAATGCGGTCATTTATTCCAAATTCTGCTGTTGTTCACACCAATAGTTTGGTCCAGGGCATGTCTCGGAAGAGAGGGCAGTGAATCACAATTCAAATGGAAGCATATCAACAAACTCAATTATACTTGTTAAAGATGAGATTGTGCAGATATCTGCTGTTATTCTATTTCCTAATGCTGTAGGAAGCTGCGGGGAACTAAAGAACAGTATACAGATTTCCAAGGAGGTTGATAGTAAATATGAAGAGGAAAGTGCAAATTTATCTCAAAAGCGTCCTCGTTTAGGATCAGATAGGTTATCTGAAACTAAAGAAACTAACTCAGGAATCCAGGCGAGATATAAGCTTGGTGATATTGCTGTAGTATACATCTGTGAATTGCCTGATATCAAAGGAAAATTTGATCCCTCAAAGGCTCAAGCACTGGGGTTAAAGCCAGGGCCTAAGTATCGGGAGCTGCAGCTTGGAAAGTCTGTGATGTCAGACAATGGGAATGGAATGGTACATCCAGGTGATGTGATGGGGCCATCATCCCCTGGTCCTATTATCCTCCTCGTTGATTGCCCTTCTATTTCACATTTTCCAGATTTGCTCTCTGCACCTGCTTTTAGGAATTATTTTCCAGGCGCTGACAATGCATCTGAGAACCTTCAGAAACAAGTGAATTGTGTTGTTCATCTCACGCCTGCTTCTGTCACTAAATATCCAGAATATGTGCAATGGATGTCGAAATTTGGGGATGCTGAACACATTATGGCTGGACATGAAGAAAAGAACATGGAATTTCCAATTCTAAAGTCCAGTGCAAGAATTTCAACACGGCTTAATTTCCTTTGCCCACAACTTTTCCTGGTTCTTGGTTTTCGTTCTCTCAATGTTGCAAACAAGTCAGAAGGGGCTTCTGGTCAAATTAACCAGGTTCATGGTATCATTCCTGCTGCTAACTTACTGAAGTCTTACGCCCTTATGCTCAACTTGGTTTGGATCGATCCTCTGTTCCCAGTTTGCCCACTGCGTCAGATATCATTGATGAACTGCTTTCTGAGATTCCAGAGATTGTGGATGCTTCGAAACAAATTGCCCAGCTGTGGACTTCAGTGCTGAAGGAGCAATGTGAAAAGCCTCAGCTGATTGAACTTCCCAGTTCTTCAACTATGTTGGAAGAGCCTTGGCTACAGAAAGGGGTGGTACAGTGATTTCTGAAATAAGGCGGATAACAGATGCAGTGAAAGCTTATGTAGAAGAAAAGGTTGCCAATGCAGTTCAGAAAAATGCCAACCTGGTAAGAGAATTCGATGTCTGTTTTTCCATTCGAGGTGGGGAGATTGGAAAAGGCTCGAAAATCAGGCGGTGTGAGGTAACCATCTTCACAAAACAAAAAACATGGAGTTGTAAGAGTTGAAGAGGAGGCTGAAACCATCTATGCCAGCATAGAAATTGTCTCAGATATTATTCGGAGAAAGTTGAGGAAGATCAAAGAGGAAGATGGGGGGCCATGGCCATCCATCCAAGATGCACAAACAGCCTAAGCCTCGGGAGTTTCTCTCATAATTGTTAGATGTCAAGGATATGCCTGACAAAGAATCTGATGATTTGGGTGATGTCAAGGACACGCATTATGAAGAAATTGATTTATTTGATGAGGTGGTTTGGGAAAAATACTTTGAAATGCCACTAATGACCAATGAAGAAGCCTAAGAGCAGTTGGTGAATGTTGATCATGATCTCTATGCATTCCATAATTCGGAAAGTGGAGAAATAAATGTTCTTTATAAAGGAAAACACGAGTCAAAGCAAGAAAATTCGAATGCAGTTCTGAAACTTCGATGGCACAATAGATAAATAAATCTCCCAATGCTTCGATGGAAAAAGGATTCTATGACTTTTGATGGGTATGACAGTGTCATGCAAAGCCTGATCTCGACACTCTGTCTTGGCAGCCTGAACTCCATGCAAATGTTGTCTCGGCATTTATGTCTCAATGCTCTATCTCAGCAGATGCTCTGTCTCTTCCTTCTCCATAATGATAATAATCTCTGGACCAAAGTCACTGCATACCTCAGTCACCGTCTCTTGAAAATGTGGAACACAGTCACAATTGAATGCAGTATTTGCCAGACACAATTGGAACGCAGTCAAAATAACAATGATGGTCCCGAAAATAGACAGCCACAACATCATTATAAAGTCATGATCTCAGTGCAAACATACTTTGTCTCAACATATGGAATGAAATCATAATCTCGGTGAAAGTATTTCGATGCAATTGCCATAGAGGTATTTCGTGATTTGTTGGAGACAGCTCAGACCGATGTATGGTTGGAAAACGCCAATGTCTTTTCGGCTGGAGCTGAATTTAAACAGTAATGAATTTGTTGAGATTTGGATGCACGTGGTATTAAAGGAGAATTGCAGTTGGGTGCGTTCATTAAAGGCAAAATTTTAGTGGAAAACCATTTTTATTAAAAAATCGGTTTTATTCAAACGGTAGCGGGAAGGTGAAAGGACCGAAAGCCAAAATTAGAACGCAAAACATCTACCGCCGCAGGGAGATAGGAACGCTCGCCCATTTTTATCCTCAATCATGATTTCATGGGATCCACGTTACATTTTTTGATTTGTAATTGGTCACCAGAGAAAAACAAGATGTAACGCTGTTCCTTTTTTAGAGCAGAACTTTTCCTATTTTCATGATTTTAGGGGAAACTGCCCCTGATTCTCATCGATTTTCTTTCCCCAGCTATGAGTTATATATTGTATTGAAAATCATTTGTGAAGGGGCGGAGTTCTGAGAAAAAGCGTGGGAGGAAAAAACCCAGCACTATCACTGTACAGTTTTAACAGAGAATTAATTAAATGGTGCAACTCTGATTTATAAGATTCTTGCGGTATGAATTTAGCATGTGTTTCTCCCTTTATGTTTCATATGTCTTTGTTATGTTTTGCAGTTCATTCATGATTGTTTCCAGCTGAATACTTTTAAGTGAGAAAGGTAGAATTCAGTCATTGCTCTGCCTTGAGGAAGTGTTCAGACTTTATGTGTTTTCTTCTTCCTGGAAAGGATTCATACATTAATGCCCTTTTCAGTCTTCTTAAACAGTCTTTTCACCCCATTTAAATTCAATTTGATTGCTAAAGCCTCATGCCTATCTCGCCTTATGAAATATCCTGTGCCTCTGGTTAAATCTCTGCTCATGCTGTCCTTGTCCCATACAGCCCAGAAACTCAGTCATTTATTGAATTATCTCTTTCATATCTGTTTACTAGCCTAAAATCATTATCAGTTTTGCATTTGGGTCATCTTAGGCCCTATTGGATTTCTTTTGCCGAGATAGACCCGGAGAGAGCCCTCTCCTGTCCTCGTAGGGCTAGCTACGAGGCTGATCTTGGTTTGATGTTACCTTGAAATCCTGACTTCCTTCAGCCTAAGGCAGATTCAAGCACTAACATAGTGGCAACCATACTGGGGACGAAAATGGTTTGCTTGAAGATTGTTTTGCCCCAGTACATATCTCAAGTTCAGAGCTGATTGTTGATGGTGAACAGCGATTAGACATAAGAAGGATGAAATCATTCACCTGGTGACTCCATTCACTGAAGAATCCAGCAATCAATCCCTCATGGTGACTCCACTGCAGAGAGATTAGTAGCTTTGAGATTTTCAAATGGAGCAGGTTGCAAGAAGATATGCTCCCATGAGCCGAGATCACATCCCAGGTTTTCCGAATAAAATGCCCAAGGTGGATTGGCTTCAGAATTTGCCTATGTTCAGAAATGTGGAAGATAATGACGTTGCTTTTCATCTGGTGAAATTTCACATTCATGTGCATAAATTAAAGATCAATTTTCCTTAAGACTGTTTGATGAAAATGTTTATGGCTACTCTGGAAGACGAAGCCCGATCGTGGTATGAAAGTTTGCCACCTGCTTCTATTCATTGTTTAAAGGATTTTCATACAATATTCTTTGAAAGGTATAAGGAATCGTATCCATCCTTAGCTTTAGTTCAGGATTGTTATAGCCATGTTCATAGTTTTATTGAAGATCTTGAGAATTTTTATGGGCGTGATGACTTAATGGACGGAGAAATCATGGAAGCCCTGTATGAAAATCGGTTTCAGCAGCCTACAGAACTCTTAGAGGAAGCTTTGCAGCAAGATCAAAATCAGCAGGTTGAAGATTTCCATATGGCTGAAATGATGAAAGAAGAAGTTTTATTTCAGATCTAGTTGAAATAAATGAGGATACGCAGGAAAATGATGTTCCAATCTCAGAAAATGATGATGATAAACCAGATCGAGAGACAGATTGTGATGAGGAAAAACTTGTTGTTCCGGATCTCATAGAAGAGAACTGCATTGTTGAGGCTGCCTCAAATGAAGAAGACAGAGTTATAGACCTAACTGCCCTCATCTCATCAAAACACAGCCTTCCTAACGAGGTAATCCAGTGAATTCATGAACAGCGAGAGGATATCTTTGTTCAAGTAGGTGAAAAAGTTTCTCTGGATGAATTTATGATATATGATAGAAATGTCATGCTTGAGTTTCACGAAACATCTGAAGTCTCTTTTCTTATGATTAATGAATGTAATGAGAATCTGGCTGTCATATCATATGAAGATAACCTGCAAGATGTTCAGACTACCGAAGATCAGACCATTCATGATGCCCATTTCAGATTCTTCTTCCTATGTTTCATGTTTTGAAATGTTCTTTGAAATGGAGATCTGCTCATCTACTTGTTCCGAATTTTTTGAGGACCAGGAATATACTCTTATTTGTGAAAAGACATCAACATCATAAGAAATGGACCCCTTGTTTCTTCAGCAGGAGGTAAATCTTCATGTTTTTCAGGACCTAATGGCAAATCTGTTGCAGTCAGTAGTGAAGGTGTTTATTGCAATATTCGGTGATGAAGGAGATCAGGGTCAATTAGCTTTTTGGATGCCCAGTTACAAGTATCTACTGTTGACCAGGAGATCTGATCAGGAGAATCAATCAAGAAGGCATCTGCTTGATTGGTTACATTGGAATTTTGATATAGTTTGATCGTATATTGCCTTGTAAGAAACACAGGTGGCCATGTACTGCCACCAAGCTTTAAGTTTTAAGTTCAGGTCTTAGTATTTTTTAGTACAGTTTGTCGAGTCAGTTTTTCAGTCATTTCAGTTTCACAATTGAGTCGGTTTGAGTCAAGTTTCAGTCAATAAATGCGTCAAAGTCTGTGTTGGTTGTCGAAATAATGACTCCATAGCCCAATGGACGAAGGCACTGTCTGCTCTCCCAAAGATCTGCAGTTCTTGGCACCTCCAAGGAGCTGGAGCTACCATCCCCATTGGAGCCCATGTTAGAATCGGTCCTTACAGCCCTCCATCAGAGATCATTTCTCCTTTTGCAATTCATTTTTAGGTGTCTCGCTCGACTCACTTCATTGCATTACGCTAGGGGCATGCCATTGTCTGACGGAAGGGTTTGGTGTTCTTGTTTCCCTCATGCTTGTACTTGCCCTGGCTAGTCAAAATTTCTCTATGTTCATCAAAGTTCATTTCAGTAATTCATAGTCATTATGCTATTTTGGTCAAAAAAAGTTATTTTCAGAGTCTAGGTCTAGTGGTTGGTCTTCAAACATGTCAAATACTACCCACAAGCCATGAGGATGGTTTTCAAAGAAGTTCTCAGTTCAAAATTTCATTCTCAAGCATATTCGAGGACATTTCTTGTTCAAAACTCTGTTTTGAAAAAGAAATTGTCAAATTAGTTTTTGTAACAAAATACTTGTATCTTTCCACCATAAAATATTTCAAAAGCAAGCCCTGGTCTTCCTTAGTCAAAATATGCCTATATCCCTGCAAAAAATCAACCAATTTCATCATTTTGAGTCCAGAAAATCAATGAGAAAGCCAAAAGACAGAGTTTCATTAAATGACAAAGTGCCATAGTCAAAAACATTATGAAGGGGGTTTTGAAGAAGTAAAAATTTAAACCATCTCTTGTCAAGATATTTCAAAGCTATTTATTCCTTTGCAACAAGTGCCATTCGAAAAATTCAAGAGAAAGGTCAAGTTTGAAGTTTGAAGAGAAAATAGTGTTTGAAAGGGCCGTGACTGTGTGTTGGTGTCAGAGTGCGACTCATTGAAATTGGGCGCAGTGCACATGGAGCACGCAGCACACTGGGAGAATAAGCGCAGTGTTAATTTACACAGGCGCGGCGCACATGGAGGGCGCGGCACATACAGTTGAAAGGCCTGAAACTGCTAATCCTTGCTACAAATCGCTCAGAACTTGCTCGGATTTGATAATCATGGCAGCATGTCCCCTTGATGGCTATGCCAATTCAATGCCATACTCTCGTCTGCAAGTTCTGAACATATGTTTTTGAAAGTAGAGGGTCTCATCTGACTGATCATGGGTCCTCTTCATTTGTGGAAGAGCTAGTTTTTCGTGTTTTATGTCCAAATAAGAAAATTGGCAGTGTAATTGGGAAGGGTGGTAGTATTATTAAACGCATGGGTGAAGACATTGGTGTGAACATCGGAGCTATCGATTCTGTTCCAGGGTCTGATGAGTGCATTATTATAATATCATTAAATCAAGTTCCCAATGACAGTCTGTCTCCTGCCCAGGAAGCTTTACTGCACATTCAAAATCAAATTGTGGACCGGGGACCAGACAAGGGTGGTGTTATCACCACAAGGCTTCTAGATCACATATTTCTTACACGGGTTTGCTCAGAAACTACGGGTGCATTCCAGGTCTTCTCCTGACGATGGCTGGCATAGGGGATGATGGAATGACAGTTAAAATCTGGGGTCCATCAGATTTAGAATTTTTAACTGGTGCAATGCGGTCATTTATTCCAAATTTTGCTGTTGTTCACACCAATAGTTTTGGTCCAAGGCATGTCTCGGAAGAGAGGGCAGTGAATCAAAATCCAAATGGAAGCATATCAACAAACTCAATTATACTTGTTAAAGATGAGATTGTGCAGATATCTGTTGTTATTCTATTTCCTAATGCTATAGGAAGCTGCAGGGAACTAAAGAACAGTATACAGATTTCCAAAGAGGTTGATAGTAAAAATGAAAAGGAAAGTGCAAATTTATCTCAAAAGCATCCTCGTTTAGGATCAGATAGGTTATATGAAACTAAAGAAACTAACTTGGGAATCCAGGCGAGATATAAGCCTGGTGATATTGCTGTAGTATACATCTGTGAATTGCCTGATATCAAAGGAAAATTTGATCCCTCAAAGGCTCAAGCACTGGGGTTAAAGCCAGGGCCTAAGTATCGGGAGCTGCAGCTTGGAAAGTCTGTGATGTCAGACAATGGGAATGGAATGGTACATCCAGGTGATGTGATGGGGCCATCATCCCCTGGTCCTATTATCCTCCTCGTTGATTGCCCTTCTATTTCACATTTGCCAGATTTTCTCTCTGCACCTGCTTTTAGGAATTATTTTCCAGGCGCTGACAATGCATCTGAGAACCTTCAGAAACAAGTGAATTGTGTTCTTCATCTCATGCCTGCTTCTGCCACTAAATATCCAAAATATGTGCAATGGATGTCGAAATTTGGGGATGCTGAACACATTATGGCTGGACGTGAAGAAAGAACATGGAATTTCCAATTCTAAAGTCCAGTGCAAGAATTTCAACACGGCTTAATTTCCTTTGCCCACAACTTTTCCCTGTTCCTGGTTTTCGTTCTCTCAATGTTGCAAACAAGTCAGAAGGGGCTTCTGGTCAAATGAACCAGGTTCATGGTATCATTCCTGCTGCTAACTTACTGAAGTTTCGCTTGCGCCCTTATGCTCGACTTGGTTTGGATCGATCCTCTGTTCCCAGTTTGCCCACTGCATCAGATATCATTGATGAACTGCTTTCTGAGATTCCAAAGATTGTGGATGCTTCGAAACAGATTGCCTAGCTGTGGACTCCAGTGCTGAAGGAGCAATGTGAAAAGCCTCAGCTGATTGAACCTCCCAGTTCTTCAACTATGTTGGAAGAGCCTTGGCTACAGAAAGGGGTGGTACAGTGATTTCTGAAATAAGGAAGATAACAGATGCAGTGAAGGCTTATGTAGAAGAAAAAGTTTCCAATGCAGTTCAGAAAAATGCCAACCTGGTAAGAGAATTTGATGTCTGTTTTTCCATTCGAGGTGGGGAGATTGGAAAAGGCCCGAAAATCAGGCGGTGTGAGGTAACCATCTTCACAAAACAAAAAACATGGAGTTGTAAGAGCTGAAGAGGAGGCTGAAACCATCTATGCCAGCATAGACATTGTCTCGGATATTATTCGGAGAAAGTTGAGGAAGATCAAAGAGGAAGATGGGGGCCATGGTCGTCCATCCAAGATGTGCAAACAGCCTAAGCCTTGGGAGTTTCTCTCAGAATTGTTAGATGTCAAGGATATGCCTGACAAAGAATCTGACGATTTGGGTGATGTCAAGGACACGCGTTATGAAGAAATTGATTTATTTAATGAGGTGGTTCAGGCGAAATACTTTGAATGCCACTAATGACCAATGAAGAAGCCTCAGAGCAGTTGGTGAATGTTGATCATGATCTCTATGCATTTCGTAATTCGGAAAGTGGAGAAATAAATGTTCTTTATAAAGGAAAACACGAGTCAAAGCAAGAAAATTCGGATGCAGTTCTGAAACTTCGATGGCACAATAGATAAATAAATCTCCCAATGCTTCGATGGAAGAAGGATTCTATGATTTTCGATGGGTATGACAGTGTCATGCAAAGCCTGATCTCGACACTCTTTCTTGGCAGCCTGAACTCCATGCAAATGTTGTCTCGACATTTATGTCTCAATGCTCTATCTCAGCAGATGCTCTGTCTCTTCCGTCTCCTCCATAATGATAATAATCTCAGGACCAAATTCGCTGCATACCTCAGTCACCGTCTCTTGAAAATGTGGAACACAGTCATAATTGAATGCAGTATTTGCTAGACACAATTGGAACGCAGTCAAAATAACAATGATGGTCCTGAAAATAGATAGCCACAGCATCATTATAAAGTCATGATCTCAGTGCGAACATACTTTGTCTCAACATATGGAATGAAATCATAATCTTGGTGAAAGTATTTCGATGCAATTGCCATAGATGTATTTTGTGATTCGTTGGAGACAGCTCAGACTGATGTATGGTTGGAAAACACCAATGTCTTTTCGGTTGGAGCTGAATTTAAACAGTAATGAATTTGTTGAGATTTGGATGCACATGGTATTAAAGGAGAATTGCAGTTGGGTGCATTCATTAAAGGCAAAATTTTAGTGGAAAACCATTTTTATTAAAAAATCGGTTTTATTCAAACGGTAGTGGGAAGGTGAAAGGACCGAAAGCCAAAATTAGAACGCAGAACATCTACTGCGGCAGGGAGATAGGAACGCTCACCCATTTTTATCCTCAATCATGATTTCATGGGATCCACGTTATAGTTTTTGATTTTTAATTGGTCACCAGAGAAAAACAATATGTAACACTGCTCCTTTTTTAGAGCAGAACTTTTCCTATTTTCATGATTTTAGGGGAAACTGCCCCTGATTCTCATCGATTTTCTTTCCCCGGCTATGAGTTATATATTGTATTGAAAATCATTTGTGAAGGGGTGGAGTTCTGAGAAAAAGCGTGGGAGGAAAAAACCCAGCACTATCACTGTACAGTTTTGACAGAGAATTAATTAAATGGTGCAACTCTGATTTATAAGATTCTTGCGGTATGAATTTAGCATGTGTTTCTCACTTTATGTTTCATATGTCTTTGTTATGTTTTGCAGTTCATTCATGATCATTTCCAGCTGAATACTTTTAAGTGAGAAAGGTAGAATTCAGTCGTTGCTCTGCCTTGAGGAAGTGTTCAGACTTTATGTGTTTTCTTCTTCCTGGAAAGGATTCATACATTAATGCCCTTTTCAGTCTTCTTAAACAGTCTTTTCACCCCATTTAAATTCAATTTGATTGCTAAAGCCTCATGCCTATCTCACCTTTTGAAATATCCTGTGCCTCTGGTTAAATCTATGCTCATGCTGTCCTTGTCCCATACAGCCCAGAAAACTCAGTCGTTTATTGAATTATCTCTTTCATATCTGTTTACTAGCCTAAAATCATTATCAGTTTTGCATTTGGGTCATCTTAGGCCCTATTGGATTTCTTTTGCCGAGATAGACTCGGAGAGAGCCCTCTCCTGTCCTCGTAGGGCTAGCTACGAGGCTGAGCTTGGTTTGATGTTACCTTGAAATCCTGCCTTCCTTCAGCCTAAGGCAGATTCAAGCACTAACACATGGAAAAGAGCATTTATCTACTTCTCAAAGAAAATGAGCTTCTGGACTACATCAAAGGGAGTGTAAATATTCCTGCTAGGGAACAAACTCAAGCCCTAGAAAAATATAATAATAATGAAACAAGGGATCAAAGGATTCTGATAGAATTCATCAAGGACCCTCTCATTCCTTATGTTTCCAAACTTGAAACGTCTAAAGAAATCTAT
Source organism: Pinus tabuliformis (assembly GCA_031772625.1). Classification (NCBI taxonomy): domain Eukaryota; kingdom Viridiplantae; phylum Streptophyta; class Pinopsida; order Pinales; family Pinaceae; genus Pinus; species Pinus tabuliformis. Next base: position 1,269,011,693 of record CM062809.1, read on the forward strand.
GATAAGCTGGTGGATATATTCTCAGTTAGTACAACTGGAGAAGTGATATCGTTGAGTAATGAATTATATAAAATGAAAATATCTAAGGAATAAAGAATAACTCCCCACTTTATGAAGGTCTGTGAGATGAGAGACCAACTGCAAGAACTAAGAGTAGTTATGTCAGACAGATAAATGAAACTGTGGTGCTCAATGCATTACCTAAGGAATGGGGAAACTTCACATCAAGTATATATGCCAAGAAGGAAGCTACCCCATTGAACAAACTTTGGTCTCTATGCAAAGATGAGGAGACTAGACTCAAAGCCAAGGATTATGTGGGATCAAAGGATAAAGCATTTTATGCTATGGCCAAGAGAAAAGGGAAATTTGGCAAGTTTGGTTCACAAAGAAAAGGTAAAATAGATATGTCCAAAGTCCAATGCTTTGGCTGCCAAGAATATGGACACTATAAGAGGGATTGTCCTAAGTTCAAGAAGGAAAACAATAAGAGAAAATGAGAAGAAGCCCACATTACCCAAGAAGTGAAATAAGAAGATAAGAAGCAGTAGAAGAAGGACCCTCTCGATCTCTACTATGGTTGAGATCAATTTCACATAACTCTTCTTTAAAGTTTTGGGTATCATAGGAACACGCAACAGTAGGATAGAATGCATGATATATGAGAATGGAATCTTCAGGGATATATTAGCATTATGTAGAGATAGATCAGATAAAGATATTCATGTAGGAAGGATGTAGCCATTGGATAACCTCATCAATGCATAAAGGAATGATCATGATCAAGAAGAATCATCTTAGAAGGCCACTATCATCAACAAAAAGGAGCATTTGTAGGATGAGGACTACAAGGATCCTCTAGTGAAATCTTCACTAGAGGGTTCATGAATTTCAGGAAAAAGAAGATGTCTTGATAAGAACTCTAGTTATGGGGATTCAAGAAAGGATGATATGTAAGCAAGGAAAGATGTAGCAAAACAAAGGAAATTGAGGTAATCTCAATCTAGGAAGCTATCAGAGGAAGCTGAGATGATCAAGGAAAGAACTAAGATGAGGTATGTATGCATCTATTTTTTCCAATTCATGTCATAATTTGTATCAATAAGCATGGGGAATTGCTCTGCTAGCATGGTCAAGGACAGGGTAGATCTCTTTCATTAAAGAAAATGCACGAAGGCATGGTTCACTCACTAATAAAGGTCAACATGAGAAATGTCTTCATATGGAGTATGAGGTGGTTGACAAAGAAAATCTATAAAGATGTATATGAGATAAAGAGATTAGGGATAAAAAGGACACCATGGACACTAGGAATCAACGCTCTATAGATTTGTTGAAAGCATCTCCTGGAAAAAGGCACGAGAATTCTGACAAAGGAAGAAAAAGATCAAATGACCCTTGACACCTGGAAAGGCCTTGGAGATGTGAAAATGCAGGATGCTGATGATTCAAGCCAACAAGATGGCATGATGGAAATCCGTCTCGTAAGGTACTATCTGATTTAATGCTATGCTTTGATTTCTTGAATAATATCTGGATAGGTTCACGGAGGGCTACTAGATCAAGGGTTGTAAGTGCAAGTACAACTAACATTCATGTGGTGGATGGAAATTTCTATAATGAACATGATGAGGAAGAAGTAGTCATATGAAGAAGGTTCCAGATATGTATCAAAGGCCACTTTACATGGAGAAAGGAATGACATGACGAACTAAGAAGGAAAGTGATCAATGGTTGATCCCCTACAAAGAAGAAGCTAGAGTGAATTAATGACATCAAGGAAAGAAATTAATCAAGCAATTTAAGGACCCACAAGAAGAAGTTTTTAATGAAAAAGGAGAGTCCCTAGTTGAGAGGGAGATCTAGAAACTCCCTGAGCTTTGGAAAGTTCCTAAGAGAGAGCTTGGGCAAGTCCTTGGTCAGAGGGAGCTTGGGTACATTCCTTTACAGGAATGGGCATATCTTCCCTAGTTGTGAGGGAGAGATAGACACAATATTCTTGTCTTCACTTGGGAAGAAGGAATGGAGGATTGGGTAATCATATGGCATTCGATGCTCTTTGAGGATGTGTAGGGCATCCAAGATAAGAGTATGCAAGAGGACCAATATTCTTTGAGGGCTGGAAACCCAAGATAAGAATAGTCCTAGAAGGTCATACTTAGTGAACACTTGGGTGGGTATGTACCTTGAGAGAAAATGATGAAGGTGTTTATAGTCATTGGTCTTGCCAACATTGTGCTCTGATCTATTGAGAGATAGAGTTTTTTGTCAAGGCCTTGCTATGAAAACAATGTTGGTTACTATGATTCTATAATAGATGGATTGCCAATCCAATTTCTCTTATGTGAGTTATTCAGATTGAAAATGTCCAAACACCTTGGAAAATGATTTATGAATACCTCCCTAGTTAATAGGTAGTGTTGAAGAAAATGTAACTAGGTTCGGTCTTCATAAATAAAATTTTGATCTTTGTACTGGTAAAAGAAAAGAATTATTATTTTTCTAAATTGTAAAAATGAGTTTCTTTCTCATTACATAGGACAAGCACATGTTTAAGTGCTTTTAGGAAAGTCAAAGAGTCAATGTAATTATTGAAGACCCATGTGGGCATGTTACACTATGTAAACAAATGTATTAGAGTCAAATAAATATGTTTAAGGTGATCCTCCAAAGCAAAGACAAGTATCCTCTTCAAAGTCATCTCAAAAATGAAGTATTGGTACACTTAAGGACATGTCAGCCTCACTAGCTCAAGTTGGCCCAAATAGGAGGGACAATATCCTATATATAGGGAAGTTTGACCTCACAAAAGGATCACCACTCATCTTTGAATTAAGCAAAGAAGTAAGGATGAAAAAGAGGTGCAAAAAAGGAGCATTGAGATGATTCTAGGGCTGTGAAGAAGAAGAAAAATAAACCGAGTTTGGGAGGACTGTTCTAGGGCCATGAAGAAGAAGAAAAATAAACCAAGTTTGGGAGGACTGTTATAGGGTCTAATTCTATCACACGTGCGAAGAAAGGAGGATAGTTCTGTAGTCACATCAAATCCATAAGGGAAATAACATAATATATTTTGATTCCAAATAGGCCTCCATCTCAAGCGAAGGAGGTCCCACATATAGTGATGGAAGCGAGCAACTAAAAAGGTCCATCTCAAGCCTTAGATCAACCAAACATGTGAAGAAATTAGATCTGTAGTAGAGTTAAGAGGATCAACCTCTAACTCAGAAATACACCAGAAGGAGAGGCACGTTACCTAGTCCAAGTGTCAAGGAAAAGGAAGATTACAAAGCGAAGGAAAGGAAGGCACAAAAGAAGAAGGGGTCTCTAAGGAGACCTAGGGTTTCTGCAGTTGTCGAAAAAAGAGATATCAGTTGCCAGAAGAAGTGTGAAGGAAGAAGATCAAGGTGTAAAGAAGAAGGAGGCATTGATTCAAGAACAAAAGGAAGAGAGACGGTGTCTTGTGCTTGGAGGATCTACAGGTCAAGGGTTTAGGGTTTGGGATTTTCCAATTGAAGCTTCAATAAGAGAAACCTGCAGACGTGTTTTCCCCTTTAGGAGAGAGAGGTTTTTCCCTGGATGAGAGCCAACATCTTGTGTTCTTGTCTCTTTTGTTTTTGGTAACTGTTTGATGAAGAAAGAGATCACACATTAATAATAATAAGATAAGATTATGTTAATAAGAAAAAACAAAAAGTTCTTAAAAAATAGTTATCATTGTCAAAAGAATCTCATTATACCTAGATGCCATAGATTCTTCAACACTGACAAGGCTTAACATATGTGTATACTATTACGGATTAAATAAGATAACAATTACCAATCCATTTCCAACTCCTTTTGCCGAAAAAATCATTAATGAAGTAGCAAGACATGAATGTTATTCCTTTATAGATGGATTTTGAGGGTAGAATCAAGTGGCCATAGAATAAGAATACCGAGAAGAAACATCATTTGATACATAATTTTCTCTTTTGGGTAAAGATTAATGTCGTTCGAATTAAAAAATGCACCAACTGTATTCTTGAGAATTGTCGTTAAGACATTTCAGGAATACATCTATAATACCATGGTTATTTTATTTGATGGCTGGACAGTCTACACACTACTAAAGGATCATATTCAATGGTTAAGGCTACTGTTCGAAAGGTGTTGAAATATATGGTTACCCCTCAATATAAAAAATTGTATCTTTGCAACTCCTATTGGAATACTACTGGGTCACATTGTTTCCAAATACAAAATTAAAGTTGATATGGTGAAAATAAAGGTAATTCTAGATTTGAAACCTCTAGTTAACCAGAAGCAGATTAAAATATTTTTAGGACAAACAGGGTATTACAGTCAATTCATTAGACACTACTTCGACATAAAATTCCCAATTGATGAACTCCTGAAAAAAGATGTTCCTTTTAATTGGTCTAACAAGTGTGACAAATCGTTTCATTTATTAAAGAAGAAATTGGTCGAAGCTTCAATTTGTAAATTCCCAGGTCAGTCTAAACAATTTCACGTTCATGTTGATGCATCAAATATGGTAGTCGGGGTAGTCTCAAAATAACTCGATGAAGAATTAATAGATCACCCAAATTATTATGCCAGTGGTAAGCTTAACAAATTCAAAAGAGACTATTCAATGACAAAGTGTGAAGCCTTAGTAATGATATTTCTCTACAAAAATTCTGGCATTACCTTTTGGAAAATCCTTTCATATTTTATACAGATCATCAAGATTTAAAATACCTCGTCAACAAACATGTGCATAAAGGAAAGATTTTCCGATGGCTATTGTTATTTCAGGAATTTAAATTTGAAGTTATCATCCGACCTGGGAAACAAAATGTTGGCCCTGATCATTTATCTCAATTAAAATTACAAGTGTAACCGACGGAGATTGATTACAATCTTCCCAATGCTCACCTATTCAAGATTGAAGGAGTCCCCGCCGAACTCGCCGAAATAGAAAAATTTCTCCACATAATTAAACGACCAAAAGGATTAATTGAAAAAAAGAAAAATATTTTAACAGTTAAAGCAACATCATACACATTAATAAATGGGCAACTCTATAAACTAGGAATTGAAGAAGTACTCCGGATGTGTGTCCTTAAACATGGAAGAGAAGCTATCATCGATGAAGCCCACAAAGGGGGGTTTGGAGGACATTACTAGGGAGACACGAATACCCACAAAATAATGCAAGTTGGGTTGTGGTGGCCAACTATATTTCTTGATTGTCCCCAACACATACAAAAATGTGACATATGTCAAAGAACTGGTCGACCCCTTCCAAAAAATCAAATGTCATTAAATTCCATAATTCCATCTCTACCATTTCAAATATGGGGGATCAAATTTGTCGTCCCATTCCCTAAGAGAGAAAAAGAATAGGTTCAAAGTACATCATCATTATGGTTGAATATGTAACAAAATGGGCAGAAGTAGAACCGGGTATCATGCACTAAGGAAGTTGCATCCAAATTTATATATGAAAATATAGTGATGCTTTTTGGCTGCCCCTAGTCCTCATTAGAAATAGAGGAACACACTTTGTTAATGGAACAATTGAAGTACTTACAGAAAACTTCATGATTGAACATAGAAAAACTATTGCATACCACCCCCAAGCAAATGGTGAGGTTGAGTCATTTAATAAAACTCTACACAAAATATTATTGGAAATATGCAACATATAAAAGGATGTCTAGGACGAAAAGATTCAAACAATTTTATGGGCATATCACATAACTTATAAACAGTGAATAGGGTCGATGCCATTTAAACTTATTTTCGGATAGGAAGGTGTTGTACCATTTCATTGTTCAGCAGACGCGCAAGCTGTGTCGACGATACTTAAATATAATTCAAAATTACAGGCATAATGATTTAGACAATTGCAGCAATTGGAAGAAGACTGACTGCATGTGATATATCATCAACAAATTAGCAAGGACCAATAAAAAACGTGGCATGATCGAAATATACAATCTAAATACTTCCAAGTTGGAAAATTAATACTATTATGAGACATCCATGTGAAAGGAAAACTGAAAATACTTGAAGTTGCATGGCTCGGTCCATTTGTTATTGAAGATATCTGATCACCAGGAGCAATTCAGTTAACAACATTGTAGGGTCATGTTTTCAAGTCACTTGTTAACAATGTCTACATTTGAAAATACATTGCATAAATAATATTTAGAATAAGTTAATTGTAAACTATTAATAGCTAACCGACCAATATGTAAAAAAGTAACTATTTCATAAATAAATTAATAAATAAAATTAATTATTAAATTATTACATTTTTTGTTTTCTGTTTTTCTTCTACTTAACCTAAATCTATACCATTAACAGAAAGTAGTTATAAAAATAACTGACATAACAGTTGGCATATCCATAAAAAACAATTGTAGGTATAATTATATAATCAGACAAGATCCATCAATGGAGTGTGAGGCTGACCTATGCAAACTTTTAAGAGAAAAGCGAAATTCATAGTGACACCAACACCAAACTCAAGAGTCGACTTGTACCTCATAGGCATCAATCAATGGACCATACTTGCAAAGTACGATTCCATAGATTGCTACGCATAGAGGGAAATGTTGTCTATTTACTGGAGACCAACTTGCAAAATCTGACACTGTAGAAATACAATGTGCATGATCTCAACCGAGAAGTGTTGGCTTAGGGGGTCCTAACCTAGGTTCAGAGTTAGCTGTGCCAACCAACAAAACCCTACACTACTGGCCCTTTCGGCAACAACCCGTGTAGCACAGGCTGCAGTCTCACTCAAAGCAGTATGGGGGGATGCAAGAACCAAGTTTCTGCATCCAAAGACTAGTGTGATGTCTTCCAACGCCTTAGATCTGCCTTCGCGCAGATCGATAAACTCTTAGGGCACATTGCTGCAACTCTATTAAAACAAATTTCATACCTTCGTGAAGGTCTACGATTAGTCCTTGCAGACCTCTAACAATCAATTTGCCTACTTATGCGCATTAGAGAGCAATCCTAAATTAGTGTTCACACATATTTACTTAAGTCATTAGTAAACATAAAATAAATTACCAGAGTCTTCGCGTAAGTATTTAAACATGCATTGCGTACATTATTAAGGCTTATTCAAAAGAACCGCGTAACATTCCATCAATATCTCATAAAAAAATCATTCATCAGCAGTATATAATATTAACAGAGATAAACAAAATACTCGGTAATTCTTCGGAAAACTATCTTTATTGATCTTCAATTCAAGGTTATAGACACAAACTACCCTACGCACACAATTGCAGGGGTCTACACACTCAGCTGCAAACTCTACCTAGGCCTCCGTGCATTCAACTACGAAGCCTTTCTTTCCCTATCTAAGCGTAGGAAGCAAAGACTTCCTGCCCTAGCTCCTGTATGAGACTCTTCAATCGACCCAATTCTCTATCTTTTCTCCCTGTTTTTCTTCTAAATCTACTTGTCCCTTCACTGAGACTCACTATTTATAGACCTTTCATACAATGCTATGGTCCGCGAACCATGGGTGGTTCTCAAAACTGACTCAAAACTTTACATAAAACAAGGGGCTAAGCCCCTTTGACTCCTATTCATCTACGCGCTCCGCATCCACAAATCGCAGATACTTTACATTATTTACAAAACTGTACCAAAATTTAGGTTATCTAAACCCCAAAATAACCTAGGGGACCCCATCCCAATAGGCCCCCAACACAAAGATCGTGACTCGCCCTCGAGTCACTCTGTTGGCACTGCGATCTTACTGTGAAGACCTCCCAACTCCACCTGGATCACTACAACTTCAACAATGCTCTATGCCGCTGCCTATTGAACCTTCTCGATCAAGTTTTCAGTGGTTGGTCCCTCTACTGCCAGCTGCATCGTTTTTTGTGTATGTTGCAGCCTCTTAATATCATCTTGAATGGAAGTCGTGACCTGATAAGCCTCCTCCAACCAAGGTTGCAACCTGGCCTTTAGCAAGGCCTCCTTCTTCTGTGCTTCCTCTACCTATGCAAATAGTTGTTTTCCTTCCTGTAATTTGGGAAGGCGTTGTGTTGGTGCTAAGGTGCTCATAGTCGCCCTGACCTCATCATATTGGCACTGCCTCTCCCTTACCTCTGTGTTTAATGTCTGCAGGTTAGGGTCCTCCTGCAGATTGGTCAACAACTCCATAGCCTGATCAAACAGCATCATAGTGTTAGCAGATGTGGCATCTAAGGTAGCCATGCCTTCCTTAATTGCAACTCAACATTGCTCCCTGACCTCAGATGGAGTTGTGGGCTGCAACTTTTAACTACAAATCTGCAATATTCATGTTGAACTTGAAAGTGACTTGTCCAACTTCTACTTTAGCCTCACGCACACTAGTGTCTAGTTTTTTTATTTTGGCTTCTGGCTATGCATCCTCTAGGATGTGAAGCTCAGGCACTGTTTTGCATGCCTCTGCTACTACTGACTCCAGACATGAACTATGCACCTGCAGGGCCTCCTTTTCTTTTAGAGCCCACGTCTTTTCAATGAACAATTTTTGATTGTTGACTTTAAACTCATTGACAGTAGTGAGTGCTTGTTGTTATCTAATCCTGAGCTCTTCCATGACTCCCTGAAGTAATGCATGTAAAGATTCAAGTGACAATGTGACAAGGTTTAGTCCCATGTTTGTGACTTTTTGAAGCAGTGCACGTTGTTCATCTGTGTTAGTGAAGACTGAACCTTCAAGCAAGGGGAAGACTCTCACATCCTGCGACCAGGTCATCTTTACAACTGTACTTTTTCCTCATCCAAAATTTCTTTGTGCACCACTCGCTTTCCCGAAATCTTCCTTGATTCTGGTTGCTTGGAGATGCAATTCACGTAGATCCTTCTGGACGCCCCCAAGCATTTGCATGTATTGCTTCTCTAACTTTTGCAACACTTCTGTGGCGGTGTCCCAAATTTTATCGTTGATCTCATCAAGATCTCCCTCTGTTAATACCATGGGATCAACCGTGTTCTATCATATTTCTTCTTCTTACACATTCCTCCTTCCTACTCCATGCCACGTCTTTTCAAAATGAAGGGGGTGCACTGCCCTTCATCACCTCCATTGTCTTGTCCTGAAATCTCTTCTTCCTCTGTCTCTGGTGAAGGTGACTTATCACCTTTCTATGACTTGCACTGCTTTTGTTCCAATTGCTTCTTATCAGCGAGTTCGTGTTCTATGAGAGCCTTTTCTGCAACTTCCTTCTTTTTCTTTTCTGTTAGGGTACATGCTACTTTCTTAGCTGCCTCCTTTCTTTTCTTCACAATAGAAATTTCCACACCCGTGCTTGTTCCAACATCTAATTCTGACAGGGCGTGCCACTCTGCAGGCCATGGCGCTACAACCTCCTACACATCCATTTCTGACACCAAATAGGGCAACTAGTGCCATTTCTTCCCTAGATCCTTAAGCACTTGGATATAGACTCTGTGGAAGTCAGCCTTGAATGCATCATACGCTGACAGCTGCATGAATTGGGAAAATGTCAGACGCTGATTGATTTCCATACGGAGATCCATTTCCACAAAAATACAAAATATCTTTGTCTCTGTAATCTGCGCGACATCCTTTGTAGACCATAAGGAGGTGAATTGCGCTGCCTCCAGCAATCCTTCCTTGAGCGAAGGAAATTGGCTATCCTCTGACAATCTCCATGCAATGAGCACACATGACAGCAACAACCAAGCGTAGTGGAATGACTTGGTTTCATTTGGGGCTTCTTGATAGTTCGCTAGGAACTCTTGACCGAGGTACCTTGCCCAATTGAATTGTATGCCTTTCATGCACTGTGCAGCAAGGGAAACCTTTTACTCTTATAGGATTTCTAATACCTACAATTATAGATACTTTACAATCCAAGGATTATCATTATGAGGATATTTGGCCCGAAGATGTAATTCACAAGGGTTATGGAGGGGTGGATTGTGTGGAAGCAGGGGGTCCACCCGCAGGAGTCGGGTGTGGAGGATATGTGGTGGGAGAAACTGTAACGTTGTTAAAAGAATTAAATGCATTTTACGAATATGATATTATATTATTCGATGTATTAGGTGACGTGGTCTGTGGAGGTTTTTCCGCTCCATTGAACTATGTAGATTATTGTGTTATTATTACAGATAATGGATTCGATGCATTATTTGCAGCTAATCGTATTACTGCCTCTATAAGGGAAAAAGCTCGTACACACCAAAACTTCATCTACGTGGCATTTTCACATCACCTTCCCTGCTAAAATCTGGGCAGCGAATTGAATTGCCTAGTTTGTTATGGAAAGAATGGAATACCCTCGCGACTTCTTGAGGAGGCCATAATCCTTCTTCATATTCTCTGCCAGATCTCTCTCCCCAATCTTCCCTCCAAACTCAGCCGGATTTGCACCTTTGTGAGGTAGCTGTGTGATCCGGTGAATTAGCATGTCCATGATGGGGAAAGGCTCTCCTAGCCATAAACATCCATCGTGCACTAGTGTGAGGAGCTGGCACACACATATCGTATTAATGGGGGTGCGGTGCTAATGTGGCACTAACAACAGATTCAGCAACCCTAATTATGCGACACCGCGGACCCATTCCTTCATCTCTAATGTTGTAACACATATTTCTTCATAATAGACCTTCCACATATACTTGTCCATCGCCAAATGTGGAAACTTAGTGTGGTTGCGAACCAAGGGGATGCGCGCACTGACACCGAATTTTTCTGCTTGTTCTTTGCTGCTGGTTGCTTCTCTTTCATTGCAGGTTGTTTGTCTTTTGTCATGGTCTGATTCAGCCTAGGAGACCTTGGTGCCGTGGGAACCACAGGTGTAGCCTCTACACTTGACACTTCTGGTCCTAATGCATCAGACACAACAACTTCTGAACTCAGGTCTTCAGCGGGGTTGGTGGTAGTCATTCTCTCCATAAACAACTCGTGGGCTACGGGAGAAACATTTACTCGTGACATGAATTCTTCCCAAAATACTCGGCTCATAGGCAACAGACAGTGAAATTCAGCAACAAATCTGAGAGTTCAAAGTGTTCTCTGTTGGATCAGCACGCATAATTTATAGGGGTTTTGAAATAAAATCTGATAGTTCCCACCAATTTTTGATAATAACTATTTTTTTGGTGGTAGATATTCAAATATTTTTTCCTTAAATGCCGCCACCCCGCTCCACTTAACCATCTTCTGGCCGTTAAGTCATGAAGAGTAACTCCAACAGTCATTTTCCTGTTGCATTGTGTAGTACCTTCCCCCATGGCACAGCTTCCTGAGCACAACTTCCTGGGTTGCATCTCCATCATTCTCCACACAACTTGCTCGTTGTGTTGTCCTCCAAGCTAGGAAGTGTAGTTTATAATCCTGCACTCCCTTGCAACTTCCTGGGGCACTAAGACTATCCTATTGCCATATAGCCATTGTGCAGGATACCCTGTATACAACTTCAACCTGCTCCCATTCACTCTTCCCAGAAAGGGTTCCCCATTCAGCTTCACGAGATGAAATGTGCCACCATCTGTAATTTCTTTGACAATATATGGACCTAACCAATGCATCTGGAATTTACCCGGAAATTTAGTGAATTTACTATCATATAAGAGGACAAGATCATTTACCTTGAATGTGTGAAGCTTGATATGGTGATCATGCCATACTTTTTCGCATTCCTTCTGCACTTGTTGATGGAATCCTACCAAAAATTGATCTTCTTCAAGCTCCATCAACTGCGCGAGCCGTTCCTTCGAGGCCTCGCGATCCGCCATATCTATCAGAGCTACTATGCACAGACTAGGAACAATGTACTCCATCGGCATTATGGCTTTGACCCGATATACTAATCTTAACGACGTTTTCCCTGTCAGCTTCTTAAAAGTAGTCTTGTAAGCTCATAGTATGGAAGGTACACCCACATCCCTATCATTTCATTGTGCATTACAAATATTTGTCAGCGCGTTCTACAAAGTCTTGTTAAAGGCTTCAATAGTTCCATTTTCTTGTGGGTGATATGGTGTACTATTCAAATGGTAGACCTGGAATTCTTCATTCAATGCGCTGATCGTTTTGTTCAGAAAGTGCATACCCGTGCCACTCATTAATACTTTCGGGCAACCAAATCTGGTTAAGACATACTTAAACAAGAATTTTGTTGCCGTAGCCCCTGTACAATCCTTAACCAGCCGTGCTTATGCCCATTTGGTTAGATATTTCATCACAGTGATAACATAGCATGCACCCGTTTTCTTTCTAGGGGACTGAATTGGCTGAACAAAATCAACTACCCACTTCTCAAAGGGCTACAAAGATACTTGAGGATGTAGTGGAAACTCATCTCTTCGTGATGGTCTTCCAGTTCTTTGACATGCATCACACACCTTACAATATGCCTTGGAATCCTTGTGCAATGTTGGCCACCATAGACTTGCACGCAAAATATTCTACGCGGTTGCCTTTCCTACAGAATGGCCTCCCGCAGCTCCCCCATGAGCTTCAACGATAATGCTATTCCACTCAAAGTCCGACACATATCTTCTCATATCTCATCTATACCCATTTTATACAAATGTCCCACAATAACTACTAGTTACTTCTTCTGTGGACTTGTATATCCTTTTGGCGCCATCCCCGTAGTCAAGACGTGAATAATGTCTGCAAAATAGTCATTCGCTATGTGCACCACAAAGAGCTGTGCATCTGGAAACCCTTCCTCAAGATTATTAGGCTCCTCTCCTATTTTGATCCATGACAGATGGTCAGGTCCCACATTTAACCTCCCTAGCTTCACAATGACTTCAAAGTCATACTCTTGAAATAATAGCAACCATCTGCAGATCTTCTCCCCAAACACAAGCTTGTTGACCAAGTATTTCAAGGCAAAATGATCTGTGTACATCCTGAAATGACCTCCTAATATATAATGCCTAAATTTTTGGAGTGCGTACACCATGGCCAATCCTTCACACTCAGTCGTTGAATAATTTTTCTCGGCTTTCAATAACTTCCTACTTGCGAAGGCTATATGATGGTCCATTTCTCCTTCATCGGCCTGCGTTAGCGCTGCACCCAACGCAATTCAAGAGGCATCCACATGTACATGAAACTCTTTTTTCCAATCAAGGAATATCAATATTGACATAGTGACCATCTCCTCTTTCAACACAACTAAGTTGTGCTGGCAGTCTTTGTTCCAACATAATGTAGTGTCCTTCTTTAGCAGTTTCTCCATGGGCATAGTAATTTGAGCATAAGATTTGATAAATTTTCTATAGTATCCTATGTCCCAGTGTCACGCACAACTGCTTGACATTCCTAGGGGCCTCCAAATTCACAATCACCATAGCCTTTGCAGGGTCCACCATCAATCCTTGCTTGCACACAACATGACCCAGCAAGATCCCAAAAGGAACACAGAATATACATTTTTTCAAATTCAGCACGATCTGGTATCTGCGACATGTATCCAACATCAGGTGCAGACTTGCTACATGGCACTTCACTAATCCAAACACCATCCAGTCATCAAAGTATACTTCCAGAAACTTATGAATGAACTCTTTGAACACTGCTATGACTACGCAGGAAAATATTGCAGGCACATTCTTGAGTCCAAATGGCATCACAGTGTATTGAAAACAACCCCACTCCATCGCGAAGGTCATTTTTCTCCTATCCTTAGGTGTGATATTGATCTAGTGATACCCGGAAAACCCATCAGTAAAGGAATAGGCCTCCTGCCCTCCAACATTATCTAACACTTTTTATGTAAATGGCATTGGGAATGGGTCGTAAACACATGCATCATTAAGCTTCCACATATCTACGCAAATCTTTATTTCACCTTTTTGTTTTATCTCTTGAACCACCATCAGGATCACCCAATCAGATTCTTCAACTGGTTCTATGATGCCTGCCTCCAGTATCTTATCCAGCTCTTGGTGAACCTTTTCCTTGTATTTAGGATTAAGGTGATACGACCTCTATTTAATAGGCTTCACATCTGGCTTCAGAGTGATCTTCATAATGCCCAAATCACCAATTATGCCCTTCAAATCTGAAAACTTAGTGGGGAAGAGATCCTGGTATTCACGGAGTAACTCAACAACTTTATCCACTGTAGCGTCGTCCCAATAATCTCCAATTTTTGCAAACTTCGATTCTTCTTTAGTGCTAATGTTTACTTGCTTTGTCTTCAAAGGTGCAGAGATGTCTAGGTTTTCTATTTGGGGGCCTTTGACTTCGTGATGCCCTTCTGCCTCTGGAATATTAATGTTTCTTGGTTATTCATCTTCCTCTTCAATGGTTACATTATATCATTCTAATGCATGGCGCAACTGGGTGCTCTAGTTTGGTTGGATCCATTCCATAGGTTCCTTGGGAATTTTGAAGATAACTCCCTGAATCACTTGCAGTGCTTCATCGATGCTTGCGAAGCCGTATTCAAAGCCGAAGGTCAATAAGAACCCTTCCTTCAATATGTCCCATTCCATGGTGCCATGGTGGAGCTCCGTTTCCAGATACCAATTCATGGGAATTGTATCCAAAGTATGGAAAAATATGTGTACCCACTCTGGCTACAGTTCTGTTCCCCATGATTTATTCCATTTCACTAGGTGATCGTGTAGGTCGTCCCTTCCATTATATTTCTCAGTCATTCTTGTGTTAGCACGCCCAAACCGTAACCTCATCATTCTTCAGTAATCCTGCCATCCAACAAAACTATCCTTATGCGTACCCTACCATCATGCAAGCGTAGCACGCGGTTCCAACTCTAATTCTTGGAAGTGGTGATCCTCAGGTACTTTGTGCTCAAACTCATCGAAAAACAGATCTACGTTAGTTAAACCATCATAATAGGGTAATTTCCTTACCTCTAATGAAACACAATGCAACAACTTCATCATCATATTGCATCGTAATATAGACACTTCATGCAAGCGATTCTGCCAATGCTCTAACTCTTCGTCTGAGTCAAAGGTGCAGGAACTCTCTCGGTCCCATCAAATTCTCCCATCTGCTGTTGGATTGATCCAATCCTGATACCGCATTGTTATCTTGTAAATTTGATCCAGTTCGTCCTCACTTTCGCCATAATTGCAGACTGGTTCAGTATAGCGCGCCCCTTCTACAGGATCCAGTGGCACTATAACCCGTAGTGACTTTCTTTTAAAGGACATTGTCCTTTTCTTTATATTAATGACCCCATTCATGTCAATAGCCCTGTCAATTCACAAAAGCGTGGGGTAGGGGTTACTATTGTCAACGATTTCTATAACCTCAAAGTCATCCATCACACTCGCACCTTCTATATCAACTGTTACTCCATATAACTATCCCATGGGGATGATTTTTTGTTGGTTTGCCATCCTAAGCTGAATCGGAGACCACTGCAGTGCAGGTCTCCCCATCCTTTCCCAAGTTTGTTTCGGTAATATGTTTGCATTGGACCCCAAATCCAAAATGACCTAGTCCATCTCATAATCACCTATCTGCGTGGTGAGCATCATCTCGCGCCTTGTTCGTTCCTTATGTTTTCCAGTTTTTCTTATCACATGGTTTTCATCTGGGAATTTCTCTTTGCTGGCGCAATTATTTATTAATTCCTACAGGCCTTCCATAGCTTTGCTATCGTGCAACAATTTTATGCAGGTCTCCAAAAACGTAGTGAGTACAGAGGGATCAACCTCTACAGGCACGCTGATTTCTTGCGTCTTGTCCTAGCTTCCTGAGGTCGAGGTCTCAGCGAAGATCTTCTTAGCTTCCATAACTATTTCCTTAGCATGATCCAAATCAAATTTGACTTCTTTCTCTGGCGCTTTGCGGAACCACCCTTCTTCTTCAGGTTGTTTACTGTTATCAGCGCCAGTCGTCATTCCACTTCTTAGCATAATGTAACACTTTGATCTTCTTCACGGGGCTCAACCATCATCATTTAAAGATTCTGCATAGGCTTCTGAGGTTGTGTTTTCTTCTCTTGCATTTTAGCTATTATTACTGGGCATTATTCTATAGTATGGTCAAAATGTTTGCAATATTGACATGACGGGTGTGTAGGATTCTGGCACTCTTGCGCACAGTGCCCCGGCTATTTGTAGTTGTAGCAGATAATTTGACCGCGACCTCTACCTGGTCCTCCTCTTCCTCGGCCCTGTCCTCGACCCTGATAACCTTTGCATGCTCCTCTAGTGCCCTGATATGGAGGCTGAGTTTATGCTTGCATTTGGTATCTAGGTGTCCTTTCCATCATCAGCTCATAGTGTCGACAATGGCATTCATCGTGGCCCACAGATTTGCAGAAGTTACAAAACAACTGTTGGGGTGTTTGAACAAACTTTTGAAGTAAATGGAAATTATCTGTCGCATATTTTCCAACAACTTGACAAATGGCGTACCATAGTGTAGACCCCACGCTCTGCCCTACTGGGGCTTCTGGCTTCATGGGAATTGGCCCCCCTCTAGTAATATAATTTGCGTACACTGGATAATTGTATTTATCGTGCCCATGGACCTTGCACTTCAAACACCAGACTTCTATGCACACTTCTGGTTTAGTATCCTTGTCTTTTTTCAAACTCTATAATTCTAGGTGTAAGCTAGCTAATTGTGAGTGGATTTGCTGTACTTCCAAGTTCATATCCTGAATAGGTGATGCCTGTAGCCTCATTGCGATCTCTAAGGCTTCTGCTTGTGTTTCTACTTTCTGTTGTGACAGAGAGATTCTCAAGTGGGGCATAAGCGACGCGATAAACCATTTGTGATACAGGCTATCTGTGATCTGTTAGCCTCTCTGATCTAACACTTCAACCTTTGATAAAATTCCCAAGCCGTCTCATCGACCCTCATCATGATTTCTTTAAATCCAATTACTGACTGTGAGTCAGAGTTAGGCTTACTAAACTCTTTGTTTAAAGCTGCTTTAGTCTCTGCTAGCGTCACAAGAGGATTATCATAACAATACTTAATGTACCACATTGGCACGCGATCTTGCAAAGTCGTAACCAACTGTGCCTTCTTTATATTGTCATCAGTAATATGTTGTGCTATCCATACATCATTCACAACAAACCAAAACTTCTCTGCATCTTCACTTCCTATACCCTTGAAGATCGACATCTTCATTGCGTTCGCCATGTTGAATGGTGGTGGTGGAGGTGGAGGTGTGGGCGAAGGTGTATGCGGTGGAGGTGGGGGTGGAGGTGGAGTGGAAGGATGATTTGCTTGAGGAATCCCCTGAGTGATTAGATGAAAAGCACTTTGCGGTGTAGTCTTCCCGCCCCTTCATCATTACTTGGAGGAGGTCCAATCAAATGACTATACTCTGGTCCTAATCCTTCACGATTTCTAAAGAACAGTTTGCTTCACGTAGCTCCGAACATCAAGGTAATGTCATCGCCCATTTTTCACATAACAACATTTTAAACCAAGTATTGAATGATCTTAAATACTTACCTCGTGTTCCTTTGAAAAATCGCTGCCCCGCTTCGATATAGATGACTGAGGTATCAACCAAAAATTTTGTAACAAATCCTCCCAGAATTCGATTTAGCCAATGATCGACAACCCACACAATCTTGTTTTTAGAAGTTTCTAATCATCACACTAATTATGGAGTCCACACTATAGGACTATCGAGCTTCCACCTTCCCTTACTATCTGTCAATTTAGCTAACCACTCATATAGTTCAATGGGGAAAGTGCAGAAGAAGATCTCGTGTATCTTCGTATACAGATACCTGTTCAACCACTCTTCCTTTGACAGGCGTGAATTCCTGTTTTCTTGCACCATGAATTCATGAATATTTCGAACCAACCACTTTTTAATTTCTTTCTTGGTCAGATTCCAATGATGCGACATCACACATCTCTTTAAAGAAAATCCTGGTCTCAGAAACGAAACCATGTTTTGTCTTAGGGGGTCTTGACCTAGGTTCAGAGTTAGCTGTGCCAACAGTCAAAAGTCTACAATACTAGCCCTTTCAGTAACAACACGCGTAGTGCAGGCTATAGTCTCACCCGAAGTAGTATGGGGGGATGCAAGAACCAAGTTTCTGCATCCAGAGACTAGTGTGATGTCTTCCAACGCCTCAGATTTTCCTTCACGCAGATCGATAAACTCTTAGGGCACGTTGCTGCAACTTTGTTAAAACAGTTTTCGGACCTTCGCGAAGGTCTACGATTAGTCATTGCGGACCTCTAACAGTCAATTTTCCTACTTACGCACATCAGAGAGCAATCCTAAATTAGTGTTCGCACATATTTACTTAAGTTATTAGTAAACATAAAAGAAATTACCAAAGTCTTCGCTAAAGTATTTAAACATGCGTTGCGTACATTATTAAGGCTTATTCAAGAGAATTGCGTAACATTCCATCAACATCTCATAAAAATATCATTCATCAACAGTATATAATATTAACAGAGATAAACAAAATTGATCAGGATTTAATAAAGAATGCAACAAATTACATATATAAATATAAATACAAAGATGCAACAGATTTAATACTTCATTTCATTAATGTGAAATATTGAAATATGCTTACAAACAGAAATGGAAATAAACTAGCTAGGGCGATGGTAGCTTATCTTTGAGAAGAGATGTGGTGGCTACATGCCTCTAAACTATCTTACAATGAGGCTCGAAGGCCTATTTATTGTTGAGAAACAATGGAAAACCGTAAACATCCAAAAATCTAACCCTAGAAGATGAAGCGCCAAACTATGGGCCCCGTTTGGGTAAATTGGTACATCAACTTCCTAGGGTCATAAATTCGGCATACGATTTGTGTTTGACGTGCAAAATACCTTGTTAAAAATATCTATCCGAGGAATACAAATTTTGAGTGAGAAGCATTGGTCCATGGACCCATGTTGCTCCTAGTTTTCCAAAAAAACATCGTTTAGGGCTTCAAAACGGCTCCAGAAGTTCAAGACTCGAAAAACTGCCAAAAATAGTAAATTGTGCTACAAATAAGGAAACTGAAAAACTAAAAGAATCAATGGTGGAGGTCCAAGTGGAATAGGAAGGTGGCCACCAATATCCACTTGGATCATTCCTCCCCCCTTAGGAAGTAATGGTCTCCATTGCGTTGAGTTCCTCCATGAGATGAGGAAACTTCTGCTGAACTTGGTCCCTGGTGAGCCACTTGCCTTGGTGAAGGAGATGGCCTTCTTTGACAACTCGATATAGTTGGACCCTTTGTTGTCAGGTGTTCTTGATCTGTGTGTCCATTATTCGATCAGTTGTGGCCTGTTCCATGCAATCTGGATTTAATTATGTACATGTGAGTTGTTCTGCAATGTCTGATGTGTTTAGCAATGGTGGGAAGTATGGTTGAAGGCAGTCCACATTGAACACTGGGTGTAGGCCAAGGAATGGGGGAATGATGAGCTCAAATGCATTATCTCCCACAACCTTGGTAATGGTGTAAGGACCATATTAGAGTGGTCTGAGTTTCCAATAGGCTCCGGTAAGGAATTCCTTTTGCAAATGCAACCAGAATTTCTCGCCCACCTGAAACTTGTGTGGCACCCGATGTTGATCATGTTTCTGCTTGTACTTGGCATTTGATTTCTTTATAATTTCATGTACCTACTGGAAAATATGTTGGATGTGCTCAATGAAGTTGTTTTCCTTATCTATTTCGAACCAGACATGAGCCGAATCTGCCTGAGTAGTTGTTAATGGCATGTAGAAATTCTCACTTTAGATCAATAGATTATGCAATATACTAAAGAAAAATACAAGATCTACTTCTACAACAAACTTGCATAAGCTTAATCAATTTTGAGCAAAATCAAATAGAACACATATAACAGAGAAGAAGAAAACATACACATGAAACACAGAAGAATACTCTGGGGAAAGCCTCAGCTAAAAACCCCGATCTTTGTATTATCATACAAGTGGAAATATGTCCGGATTACACAAAGCTTTAGCTCACAAGCTACCCAGCTCTCAGTACAATCCCTCTGCTACTCATAGACAGTTAAAGGCTTCTCACAAACCTTCTCCTTTGCCCTCCAAGCCTCCTATTTCCTTGCGCAATTTTCCTTGGGGTCTAGTGCTGCCACCTGTGTGAATTGGCCTCTTCACACACTCACTAACCTCTGATCTAATTGCGCAATCCTGAAGGAGATAATTCCTTCTGCATGGATGAGTTTCCTATATAGGAAAATTCCTACAACTGATAGTACACTATCCCTTCCTCTGATCTCAACTAGGTCTCTGACTAAACTGACATGCATGAGTTATTTATGATAGAATATTCAGTTATCTGAAGTGCAACAGTTACATGCATGCATGCATTAACTAACTGAACTCACAATTAGTTCAACAAACTATTTGAACTAATCTAACTAGACTTAACTCAATTAACTGAGCTAACTAATTACAACTCAAAGTACAACTCATCCTAATGTCCTTTAATCAAGGGATAACTTCCTCAATCAATGGGATAACTGTTGCATGTCCTCACATAGACTTCATGTTTGATTTTCTACAACTAATTAACTTAAGATGAATTAATTAATTATTTTACAAACAGCTGCTAAGATCAAATTCGAATTTTACTTCTCAATTTTAGTTCAGGGACTAACTAAAATTGTAATCCATCCTGAAATGTTATTTATAGAAATGCTATTTTTAGCACTTCCATTTTTCATTCCTTGTTGCTATGTCCAACACTAGTACCCAAACTGCTATTTATAGAAATGCTATTTTTAGCATTTCTTGTTGCTATTTCCAACACTCCCTCTCAACAAGAAAGGCATTCAACTCAAACCCGATCCTAAACCTTTGGAATGTTCTACATGCAACACTTCTCCCAAGTGTTATTGCTCCAGCAACTCTAGAAACAAAAAAATCTCCCAATTGACCTCTCTGTTGGGCTAGAAACACCATATGATGTTGAAGCTCCCTCTGTCACTGGAAAGTGCTCCCTCTCTGACCTCTGAACTGCTGCAACACTCCATGCATCTCACACCATTGCACACCTCTCTGTGCCATGCTGCACTGGTGTAACACCCCTGTGCCTCTCGCATTGTTGCAGCCTGCTAGCTCTGCATTGTCTTGGGATTCCTGCATTATAGCTCTCTTTGCCGCTCCATCCGCATTTGCCTCTACCCACTCAGCCAGTCCTGCCACTCCTCGTCAAGGATCTTGTAGCAAAATCTAATCAAAGAGGTTGGGTACCTCAATGATCCTGCCCCTATTCCAGCCTTCATGGGATTGTCACTCCACATTGCCCCACCTCCTACCTGGAGGTATGGATGCATGTGCTCCCTCTGCCCACTTGGCTCGAAATTTCCTCCTACCGGAGGTCTTTGCATGAGTGGATGCCTCCACTCAATCTCCTCTCGGCTTCTCCAGTTGTGGTTGCTCCACAACCTCCTGAAGCTGCTTCACCAATTGTGGCTCCTCCACAATTGTCTGAGACTTGTTCTGGCACTGCATGTTGAGAGGTAATGTACTCTCCCTCTCAACCACCAAGTCTCCATCAGTTGCCTTGCTCCTCAAGGCTTTGAATGCATCTTGAACCTCAAGAGCATACAGGTTCTTGACTCATGAACCAATTTGCTTCACCTGTCTAGTGGTGATGTGTTGAAGGAAAACCTTTCCCTTACTGAAGACTATATCATAGCCTTTGTCTTCCAGCATTGCGATCGACACCAAATTTTTCCTGAATCCTGGTACATACTTGAAATTGTTCAAGGTAATGCGAGCTCCATGCTCCCTCTCAAAAACAACTGTGCCTACACCTGAGACACTATACTTATCATCATTACCCATCGTTATGAGTATCTTGAGATCTTTCTCCTCCAAGGTACTGAACAAACTCTTGTCACCGGTCATGTGGAAAGAAGCTCCACTTTCAAGAAACCAACCACATCCCACCATGGATGAAACCATGCATGCGAAGAGTGTTAAATCCAACTCGAACTGTGAGGCCAATGCCTCACCTTCTGATCCTTCCAAGGATCCCATCTTGGGACAATTTGTAGCAAAATGACCCACCTCATGACAACGAAAGCATCGCACTTTTCATTTGTATAACTTCTTCCCACCATAGGAAGAACCTAATTTGGGATGAGAATCCTTCTCCTTCCCTTTCTTTTCCTTACTCGCTAAGGCACAATTTTCTTCATCCTCCTTGGATGAAGAACCATCTCTGGTGCTTCTCCTTATCTCCTCCTGCATTAGATCCGACCAAAGTCGTTCCCAATCCGGCAGTTTCTCTCTTCCATTTACTGAGTCTTGGTAGCTATGCCAGCTCTTAGGAAGACTGAGGAGAGCAAGACTTACCATGTCATCATTGTTTTCGTGATACCTACACTTCCAAGCTCATACCTGCAGGCGGTGAGCTTGTTCAGATATGTATAGAGATCGTGTCACCCTTTTCACACTTGATTTTCCGAAGCTTGTCTTTCAACGCCAACTTCCTCTAATCATTGTTGTTCTGATATAGATCTTTCAACGTTTTCCACATTGAAAATGTTGTCTCCCTCCCATGGAGACTCGAGACTATGTGGTCTCGAACTCCCTCCAGAAGGATTCTCCTTGCTCTAGCCACACATTTCTTCCATTTCTCCAACTCTGTAGCATTAGCCGCTGCCGGCTTGGGGACTTCTTGATCAATGAAGTCCTTTAGACTGTTATCCTCTAATACTGCTTCCATACGATCCTTCCAGGCTATATAATTCAAGCTTCCATCAAGGGCATGCTCGAGTCTTAAACTGTTGAATGCCATTGATGAAATTGAGATGTGATAAGAACTCGATTTCTATATTCAGGAACCTCAAACTTCGAACTTCTCCCTTCTTATATACTGTTCTTCTCTTTGATCACCTTTGCTTTGATACCATGTAGAATTTCTCACTGTAGATCAATAGATTATGCAATATACTAAAGCAAAATACAAGTTCTACTTCTACAACAAACTTATGGAAGCTTAATCAATTTTGAGCAAGATCAAATAGAACACATATAGCAGAGAAGAAGAAATCATACACATGAAACACATAAGAATACTCTGGGGAAATCGTCAACGAAAAACCCCAATCCCCGTATTATCATACAAGTGGAAATATGTTCGGATTACATAAAGCTTTAGCTCACAAGCTATCCAACTCTTAGTACAATCCCTCTGCTGCTCATAGACAGTCAAAGGCTTCTAACAAACTTTCTCCTCTACCCTACAAGCCTCCGATTTCCTTGTGCAGTTTTCCTTGGGGTCCAGTGCTGCCACCTGTGTGAATTGGCCTCTTCACACACTCACTAACCTCTGATCTAACTACGCAATCTTGAAGGAGATAATTCCTTCTGCATGGATGAGTTTCCTATATAGGAAAATTCCTCCAACTGATAGTACACTGTCCCTTCCTCTGATCTCAACTAGGTCTCTAACTAAACTGACATGCATGAGTTATTTATGAGAGAATATTTAGTTATCTGAAGTGCGGCAGTTACATGCGTGCATGCATTAACTAACTGAACTCACAATTAGTTCAACAAACTATTTGAACTAATCTAAATAGACTTAATTGAGTTAACTGAGCTAACTAATTACAACTTAAAGTACAACTCATCCTAATCTCCTTTAATCAAGGGATAACTTCCTCAATCAATGGGATAACTGTTGCATGTCCTCACATAGACTTCATGTTTGATTTTCTACAACTAATTAAGTCAATATGAATTAATTAATTATTTTACAAACAGCTGCTAAGATCAACTTCAAATTTTCCTTCTTAATTTTAGTTCAGGGACTAACTAAAATTGTAATCCATCCTGAAATGCTATTTATAGCAATGCTATTTTTAGCACTTACATTTTTCATTCCTTGTTTCTATGTCCAACACTGGTACCCAAACTGCTATTTATAGCAATGCTATTTTTAGCATTTCCTGTTGATATTTCCAACATGGCATGACGACATCAATGGGACATAGTGGCTGGAATCCCAAGCCCACCTGAAAGGGGTTGTGGCCAGTCGAGCTATGGAGAGCCCGGTTATAGTTGTGCTGGACATAGGGGAGGTTCTCATCCCATGTGCATGGATGCTTTGAGTTGTACATGTGCAGAATGTGCACGATCATTCTGTTGATGACCTCTATCTGGCCATTAGTTTGGGGATGGAAAGTTGTGGACTTAGTGAGCTTGGTGTCCAGCATTGACCAGAGACCGGACCAAAATGCACTGAGGAACCTGTTGTCTCGATCTAAGATGATAGATTGTGGGATCCCAAAGTGTACCCACGCTCGTTCAAAGAAGAGTTTAGCAGTGGCTTCTACTGTGATATTCTTCTTGCAGGCCGCCATAATGGCCATCTTCGAGAATCTGTCGACGACCACATAAACAAAGTCGTTTCCATGCTTAGTAGAAGGAAGGCCCGACATGTATTCCATGGAGATGGATTCCTAAGGTCGACTAGTGGTAGGCAGCAGAGTATAGAGGCCTTGCTTCTTGATGGTTGGTTTGGCAATGGCCTGGGAAGTGCAGGATCTAATGTACTTCCTAACATCTTGTCAAAGATTCAGCCAATAGAAATACTTCTGCAATACTACCACCATTTTCTTGACCCCGAAATGCCCAACAACCCGACTATAGTGCACATCCCAAATCATCCTGGCACAATCGCTTGAAGGAACACAAAGGTGACCCAAGTGGCATAACAGAGCATCTTAGAGGTGAAAATCTAGAACATGCTGACCCTCTAAGAGCGTCTGGTATGTGTGGCTAAATTCTAGGTCACTTTTGTAGAGAAGTGGCCAATCAGAAGTCTCGTGCCCACAAGAGTTGAGCACAGTGGTTAATGTCATGATCGGTGGTTGGCTGAAGCAATCTGTAACATTATTGGTGCTTCCCTTCTTATACTTGATATTCAAATGGAACTGTTGCAGGTATGTGGACCACTTCTAATGGCGATCATTCTGTAACTTCCCTTATGTCTGTATGAACTGTAGGGGCCGGTGGTCTATGTGGATGACCATTTCCTTCCCTAAAATGTAATGCTTCTATTGTCGGGAGGCCTGCAATATGGAATACATCTCTTTGTCATAAGTGGGATACTTCTAGATTGTGTTTGAAAGTGTCTCACTATGATATGCCACTGGATGCCTGTGTTGAGTAAGAACTGCCCCAATAGCATAGTTAGAGGCATATGTCTCGACCTCAAATGGCTGTTGCAAGTCTGGTAATGCGAGCATTGGTGCTGAGCAGAGGTGATGTTTCAATTATTTTTGGTAGTTTTTCAGGTCGTGAACTTCCTGAGCCATTTTGAGGATGTAAACGACGTTTTTTGGGAAAACTGGGAGCAACATGGGTCCATGGACTAATGTTTTTCTTCCCAAAGTTGTAGTCCTCGGATAGATATTTCTAATGAGGTATTGTGCACTTCAAACGAAGATCATATGAGAAAGTTACGACCACGGGAAGTTGATGTACCAATTTACCCAAAACGGGGTCCATAGTTTGGCGCTTCATCTCCTAGGGTTAGGATTTTGGATGTTTAGGGTTTTCCATTGTTTTTCAACAACAAATAGGCCTTTGAGCCTCAGTGTAAGACAGTTCAAAGGCATGTAGCTGGTGGGCTCCAGTATTGTAGCAATAATGCTACAACTCCTGGGGCTTCCTATCTCTAATTTTATCAACCCGGTAGTTCGTAACAAACTTGGAAGCGACGGTGCTGTATGCACAAGTACTAGCTCTTGTCGCAGCTGTCACTTGGTCAGCTGGCACAAGTCCGCTAGGGCTCAAGCCAACTTCTATATGTTCTCAGAAGAAGCTTTCTAAATGATGGACGAAGGCTATCTCAAAGGAAATTAATCTACTTTGCAAAAATGAACTGAAAACCAACCAAAACATGGAAACCCTAGTAAACCCTAATCTGACTAGCTTAATCTCTATGATGCAATGGTGGGAGTGAAAATGTCTAAGAATGATGCCATTACTTCTAATGATGTGAAATGCATGAACTCAAACTACTTCTATTGAAAAGAACATGTTTTTATATTTTTGCTTAAGTGGTTGGAGTGATTATGATTTTGTTTCTTATTAGGGTTTGGCTGTGCAGAGGTGGTGCGAAGGGAGAGAAAGCTTGGGAAAGGTCAAGAGGGCTAGGAGAGGTTCCAGGGGATCCCTAACATCATTCCACAGGAGTCCACAACGTTCAGATGCTCAGCAACCGAGTTTGCAAGCTTCTACAGGATGTCTGCAGGGGATCCTACAGGAAGCTTGGGATTTCTACAGGAAGTCTGCTAACTTCTACAGGATGTGCTATGGTTGGAGTTTTGGGTGATGGAGTAGTGGAGGAGTGGTATGGGTGGATGGGTAAGGTGAAGGTGGAGTTTGTGGTGGCTCAGGGACAGAGATATGAGATGAGGAAAGAGTGGGTACAGTTGGTTGGTGAATAGAAGGGTGGAAGCAAGGAAAAGTTGAAAAGATGGAGCTACGTGAGAAGTAGATGAGTTGGAAGGCTAATGAGCTGAACAGAGGTTGAGCAAGTGGCTTCAGGTGTGGTTGAGAAGAAGAAGAACACGATAAAGTGATGCTAAGCAGTGTAAAAGAAACAAATCCTCTATATCTTGCACAAAACCGAGAATTCCATCAACCTATTCTAACTGTGTTATTAAACCAATGAACAGCAATGTAAAGTGTGGAGAAAAATCGTGCATGGTGTTGGAACGAAGAAGTAATGCTCAAGATCAGAATGCATGGATGGATCTACAAGTGAAATGACTGTGTTGCAGCTTGCATGAAAGTATAAGACTGCGTTTTTTTGTGGTTGGTACGGTCTACACCCCCACTCTCTAAACAGAGATGGCAGTGAGTGCACTGTCAACCTTTTCTTGGAGCTCGAATGAATGCTGATCCTCCTACTCTAAGCTAAACAACTAAAAGCACTTGAACTGTAAACTAATCCTACTCAATCACATAAAAGAAATCAAATCAGCAGACTGTAAATTCTAAATGCATGTCAAAACAGAGGAAATAAAGTGCTGCAAGGAAACAAGTAACAATACAAGGAAGAGGAGGTCTATTGCTCTCAGGTTGGGCCCTAACCTGAGAGCTATAGCTCCCTTAAAAACTCAGAATTGGATCCAAAGCTGCCTGCCTTTATTAAATAATCAAGAGTCTAACATCATGCCAAAACTGGCTTACAAAGAGCAAAAACCGAGCTGTAGCTCGTGCTTAGAAAGTGCAACAGTAGTTCAAAAGTTCAAAAAGCTCCTATCAAAGGCTACGGCCTTCATATTTATACATAATGAAGATCAAGCTGGCTTCCTCCATTCGTGGAGCTTGGCTGTCCAACTGAAAGTTAAACTGCTGATCCTGTAGAATCCATTGGCTGCCTTTAAGCTCGGTGGGGAGAGCTGTTGGAGCTCAGAGTTAAGGTGAAAATCACGAGGAAGGTCATCAAGACTGTGGACAACCTCCCTATGAACCCGCAATGTCACCTTTGCTGTCTCCTTGTCTCCATATGCGTGGTCTTTTTCTCTCTTTAATGCCAAAAACCTGAAATCATCATGTATTAGCCACATAGATATAATGCCTGCCCTTCTTCCTACAAATAACACGAATATACTAAGAAATGAATGCATAAGTGTTAAAAGATGAAGGGTTGAGCAAGGTGAGTAGGCCAAATGAGCCCAAATTGTTACCAAAAATTGGGGCTCATCAGTAGCCACCACATCTCTCCTCAGAGATAAGCTACCATCGCCCGAGCTAGTTTATTTCCATTTCTGTTTGTAACCATATTTCAATATTTTACATTAATGAAATGAAGTATTATTTCTATTGTATCTCTGTATATATGGTTATCTTTGTAATTTGTTGTGTTCCTATTTAAATCTAGATCAGTGGTATCAGAGTGGTTTGATCTTTCTCTGTTTTTCTTTGGATGTCCCCAACGAGGTTGGGATATAAGGAGTTAGGGCTTGAACAGATCGAACCTTTGCAAGACTAGCCTCGCAAATCCCGACGGCTTCCCATGGCGAATGAAAAGAAAGATGAGGGGGCAGGAGAACCTATCAAAATATTGCTCGAAGAGGCCCTCAAGCGACAAAGGAACGGGATGATGGACAACTTTGCCCAGATCCTTCAGCGACTACCTAGGGGTGACACATCTACTTCCAGCAGATACTCTGGAAGGGCCACACCCTTTAAGGTACAAATTAACTTTGACATTCCCATATTTGAGGGTCAGATAGATGCATACGCTGTAGATAAATGGTTAAATCTGCTAGAAGGGTATTTTTCTGTTCATGATTTTTTTGGCCGGGAAAAGATTACTTTCGCTCTTCTCAAAGCCGCCCCCCACGTCAAGGATTGGTGGGAAACCTACTGTGAGAAAAAGGATGAAAGTATGATCTCACTTTTTTTAGCCTCACCCACTTGGAATTCATTCTAGAATTACATCAAGGAGCAGTACTACGCTGTCAAAAGCTATGAGGATAAATACATAAAGTGGACCATGCTGTGGTAGGGAAGGGACAAAGACGTGCCGTAGTTTACCAATATTTTTCATACCCTTTGCACAAAGTTTGGTATCAAGGATTCTGAGCTACATTTGGAAATAAAATACTGCGGCTACCTACACAGGTACATCCAAGACGAGATGAAGTTCCTGGACATCTCCTCGCCCGACACGACGTACCAATATGCTGTCAAGATCAAGCAGAAGTTTAAACAGAAGAAGTGAGACTTTGGATCTGCAAATCCAAAGCAAGGGAAAGGCACCCCCAAATCACTAAACAAAGGACAAAGCCAAGGCGAGGTGGCCCAATACAACCCGCCAAAGCTGCAAGCAATGAACAACACCGCGATACTGAAGAAGGACATGGGAAAGTGGGGTGAGTTCCATAAGAGCTCCACTCACAACACAAGTGAGTGTCGGGCCAAGCAATCACTGGTGGCCGAGCTAAAGTATTCAGAATTAGATGCATGTTTAGACTATGAGTCAGAACCCGATAAGGGGAATGAAAAAGGGAAGCAGATTATTGATGCGGAGCCCAACACCGTTGTTTCCACCATGAAGATCCAGAAGGAGGAACCCGAAGATCCAGAGGAGGAGGAGCGCCTATTCCACTCCCAGATGTGGGTAAAGGGCTCCCTGCTACAGTTCATTGTCGACAGTGGGAGTCAAAAGAACCTGATTTTGGTAGAGTTTGTGAAGTGGTTGGGCTTACCGACCACAACACATCCACAACCATACACCATCGGGTGGCTTCACCAAGGACGGGATCTTCACGTGAGCCAGCACCCGTCATGGATGAGGTATTGTGTGATGTTGCTCCCCTTGATTTTTGTGATGTATTATTAGGCCAACCATAATTCTGGAAGCGACATGCTGTATATGAGTCAAGGCCTCGTGTTGTTATTGTTACTTTGGGAAATAATTTGTACAGAATACCAGAGGTAGCACCACCTACCGCCATCTCTTTGGTTACTGCAAAACAATGCAGTAAGATCATTTCCAAAACCGAGAAATTTGTTTTCCTAATGATACGCCCTTAAGGAAAGAAGAAGATGGTGGCCACAACATCCAGAAAAGGCCCCTCCGCATGACAACTATAGATGGACAAGGTCATGGAGGAGTATGAGGACATCTTGACCCCAAGTGCACTGCTGCCTAATGGACCAATCTATCGGCACTTCGTTCTGGAGAATGATGAAATCAAGAGGTAGATTCAGGAGCTGCTGCAGAAAGGTTACATCTGACTGAGTTCATCACCCTATGGGAGCCCGATCGTGTTGGTACAAAAGAAGGATAGGACTTGGAGACTCTGTATTGACTATCGGGCACTGAACAAGATCACTGTCCAGAATAGGTACCCGATCCCACGGATTGATGACCTTCTAGACCAACTGAAGGGGAAAAAATATTTCATCAAGATCGATTTGAAGTTAGGATATCACCAGGTACCAATCGAACCCTCCGATGTGTGGAAGACTGCCTTCAAATCCAAGGAGGGCCTTTTCAAATGGTTGGTTATGCCTTTCGGGTTGACAAATGCTCCTGCAACCTTCATGAGGCTAATGGATAACATCTTGCGGCCATTCACCAAATCATTTGTAGTGGAATACTTGGATGACATCTTGATCTTCAACCAAAGTTGGGAAGAGCACCTCCACCACATCCGATAGGTTCTCCAAACACTTCGACAACACAATTTATGTGCCAATTTGGAGAAATGCACTTTTGGCATGACCCAAGTTTAGTATCTGGGATACATTATTAATGAACAGGGGGTGCATGTGGATCCAACCAAGATCCAATTCATTCTGGATTGGCCATCTCCAACCACTTTGATAGAGCTCCGCAACGTTCTAGGTCTTTCCAACTTCTAGCGCAAGTTCGTGTTGGGATTTGCTCATATCACTTGGCCCTTGAGTCAAGTCACCAAGGGAGGAGCGAAAGCAAAATTCTTTTGGTCTAAATCTCAACATAAGGCATTCAAAAATTTGAAACATCACCTCTGCTCGCATTACCAGACTTGTAACAACCATTTGAGATCGAGACAGATGCCTCTGACTATGCTATTGGGGCAGTCCTTACTCAACACGGGCATCCAGTGGCATATCACAGTGAGACACTTTCAGGCACAGTCTGGAAGTATCCCACTTATGAAAATGATATGTATTCCATTGTGTAGGTCGAATGACACTGGAAGCATTACATTTTGGGGAAGGAAAGAATCATCCACACAGACCACTGGCCCTTGCAGTTCATACATACACAAGGGAAGTTGCAGAATGATCACCATCTGAAGTGGTCCACATACTTGCAATAGTTCCATTTGAATATCAATTATAAGAAGGGAAGCACCAATAATGTTGCAGATTTCCTCAGCCGACCATCGATCATGGTGTTAACCACCGTGCTCAACTCTTGTGGGCATGAGACTTCTGATTGGCCACTTCTCTACAAAAGCAACCCAGAATTCTACCGCACATACCAAATGTTCTTGGAGGGTCAGCATGTTCCATATTTTCACCTCTAAGATGTCTTGTTATGCCACCTGGGTCACCTTTATGTTCCTTCAAGCGAGCGTGCCAAGATGGTTTGGGAAGCACACTACAGTCGGGCTATTGGGCATTTTGGGGTCAAGAAAATGGTGGCAGTGCTGTAGAAGTATTTCTATTGGCCGAATCTTTGACAGGATGTTGGAAAGTACATCAGATCCTACACCGCTTGCGCCATTGCCAAACCGACCATCAAGAAGAAAGGCCTCTATACTCCGCTACCTACCCTTAGTCGACCTTGGGAATCCATCTCCATGGATTACATGTTAGGCCTTCCTTCTACTAAGCATGGAAATGACTGTGTTTTTTTGGTCGTCAACAGGTTTTCAAAGATGGCCATTATGGTGGCCTCCAAGAAGAATATCACAGCAGAAGCCACTACTAAACTCTTCTTTGAACAAGTGTGGGTGCACTTTAGGATCCCACAGTCTATCATCTCAATTTAGGATAGCAGGTTCCTTAGTACATTTTGGTCCAGTCTCTGGTCGATGCTGGACACCAAACTCACTAAGTCCACAACCTTCCATCCAAACTGATGGCCAGATAGAGGTTGTCAACAGGATGATCGTACACATTCTGGGCATGTACAACTCAAAGCATCCATGCACATGGGATGAGAGCCTCCCTGTGTTCAGCACAGCTATAACCGGGCTCTCCATAGCTTGACTGGCCACAGACCTTTTCAAGTGGGGTTGGGATTCCAGCCACTATGTCCCATTGATGTGGCCATGCCATTTGCAGCTACTCATGCAAATTCAACTCATGTCTAGTTCGGAACAGATAAGACAAAAAACTTCATTGAGCACATCCAACGTATCTGCCAACAGGTCCATGACATTCTAGAGAAATCAAATGCCAAGTACAAGCAACGACATGATCAACATCCGGTGCCACACAAGTTCCAGGTGGACGACAAAGTCTAGTTGCATTTGCAAAAGGAACGCCTTACCAAAGACTATAGGAAACTCAGACAACTACGATATGGTCCTTACACCATTACCAAGGCTATGGGAGACAATGCATTTGAGCTCAACATTCCCCCATTCCTTGGCCTTTACCCAGTGTTCAATGTGGACCACCTTCGACCATACTTCCCACCATTGCTAGACACATCAAACATTGCAGAACAACTCACATGTACATAATTAAATCTAGATTGCATGGAATAGGCCACAACTAATCGGATCATGGACACAGAGATCAAGAACACCCAATAACAAAGGATCCAACTATATTGAGTTGTCAAAGAAGGCCAACTCCTTCACTAGGGCAATTGGTTAAGCAGGGACCAAGTTCAGTAGAAGTTTCCTCATCTCATGGAGGAACTCAATGCAATGGGGACCATTGATTCCTAAGGGGTGAGGAATGATCCAGGTGGATATTGGTGGCCACCCATCAATTCCACTTGGACCCCCACCATTGCTTCTTTTAGTTTTTCAGTTTCCTTATTTGTAGCACAATTTACTATTTTTGGCAGTTTTTCGGGTCCTGAACTTTCGGAGCTATTTTGAGGCCCTAAACGATGTTTTTTTGGGAAAAGTGGGAGCAACATGGGTCCATGGACCGATGTTTCTCTTTTGCAAAGATGTAGTCCTCAGATAGATCTTTCTAACGAGGTATTGTGCGCATCAAACAGAGATCTTATGCCAAAGTTACCGCCCTGGGAAGTTGATGTACCAATTTACACAAAATGGGGCCCATAGTTTGGCGCTTCATCTCCTAGGGTTAGGGTTTTGGATGTTTAGGGTTTTCCATTGTTTCTGAACAATAAGTAGGCCTTCAAACCTCATTGTAAGATAGTTTAGAGGCTTGTAGCCACCACATCTCTCCTCAAAGATAAGCTACCATCGCCCGAGCTAGTTTATTTCCATTTCTATTTGTAAGCATATTTCAATATTTTATATTAATGAAATGAAGTATTATTTCTGCTATATCTCTGTATTTATGGTTATCTCTGTAATTTGTTGCATTCCTATTGAAATCTAGATCATTTAACCATTTATCTACAACGTCTGCATCTATATGACCCTCAAATATAGGAATGTCAAAGTTAACTTGTACCTTAAAGGGTGTGGCGCTTCCAGAGTAGCTGCTGGAAGTAGATGTGTCGCGCTTGGGTTGTTGCTAAAGGATTTGGTCAAAGTTGTCCATCATCGCGTTCCTTTTTCACTCAAGGGCTTCTTCGAGCAAGATTTTGATAGGATATCCTGCCTCCTCATCTTTCTTTCATCCACCATGGGAGGCCATCGAGATTTGCGAGGCTAGTCTTGGAAAGGTTCGACCAGTTGAAGCCCTAACTCCTTATATCCCAACCTCATTGGGGACATGCAAAGAAAGACAAAGAAAGAGCAGACTGCTTTGATACCACTGATCCGGATTTAAACATGAACACAACAAATTACAGATATAACCATCAATACAGATATGCAGCAAAAATAATACTTCATTTCATTAATGTGAAATACTGAAATATGCATACAAAGACAAATGGAAATAAACTAGCTAGGGCGATGGTAGCTTATCCCTGAGAAGAGATGTTGCGGCTACATGCCTCTGAATTGTTTTACAGTCAGGCTCGAAGGCCTATTTATTGTTGAGAAACAATGGAAAACAATAAACATCCAAAAACCTAACCTTAGGAGATGAAGCGCCAAACTATGGGACCCGTTTGGGTAAATTGGTACATCAACTTCCCGAGGTCGTAACTTTGGCATACGATCTCCATTTGATGTGCACAATACCTTGTTAAAAATATCTATCCGAGGAATACAACTTTTGAGTGAGAAACATCGCTCCATGGACCCATGTTGCTCCCAGTTATCCCAAAAAACATCGTTTAGGGCCTCAAAACGGCTCTGGAAGTTTAGGACCCGAAAAACTACCAAAAATAGTGAATTGTGCTACAAATAAGGAAATTGAAAAATTGAAAGAAACAATGGTAGAGGTTCAAGTGGAATAGGCGGGTGGCCACCAATATCCACTTGGATCAAGTATACTCAGGAACTCTTTGGAAAACTATCTTTATTGATCTTCAATTCAAGGTTACAGACTCAAGCTACCCTACGCACAAAGCTACATGGGTCCACGCACTCAACTACAGACTCTACCTAGGCCTCCATGCACTCATCTACGAACTCTACCTAGGCCTCCATGCATGCATTTTCGAAGCCATTCTTTCTCTATCTAAGCACACACAGCAAGCAAAGCCTTCCTGCCCTAGATCTTGTCCTAAACTGTTCAATCAACCTAATTATCTATCTTTTCTCCCTCTTGTTCTTCTAAGTCTACTTGTCCCTTCGCTGAGACTCACAATTTATAGACCTTTCATACAATGCCATGGTCTGCGGACCATGGGTGGTTCTCAAAACCGACTCAAAACTTTACATAAAACAAGGGGCTAAGCCCCTAATTTCTCCATGGGTGCAGAGATCTGCACGTATGCCTTAATGAACTTTCTATAGTATCCTGTATGGACCAATGTTGCGCTCAACTGTTTTACATTCCTTGGGGACTCCCAATTGGTAATCACTGCAATTTTAGAAGTGTCCACCATCAACCTTTGCTTACAAACAACATGGCCCAAAAGTATTCCATATGGTATGCAAAATATACACTTCTTCAGATTTAGGGAGATATGATACTTCCTACAAGTATCCATCATTAGGCGAAGACTTGAAACATGCTTTTTAACTAACCTGAACACTTTCTAATCATCAAAGTAGACCTCTAAAAACTTGTTAATAAATTCCTTAAAGGCCACAACTACCACCCTAGAAAAGATCGCAAGGGAATTCTTAAGTCCAAAGGGCATAATTGTATACTGAAAAGAGCCCCATTCTATGGCGAAGGTAGTCTTACTTCAATGTTCTGGTGCAATCTCGATATGGTGATATCCTAACAATCCATCTATAAAAGAATATGCTTTTTGACCACCAACGTTCTCCAAGACTTCATCTATGAACATCGTAGGGAATGGATCATGTACAAAAGCATCATTCAACTTTCTTAGATCTATGCAGATCCTAATTTCACCCTTTGTCTTCTTCTCTTGAACTACCATAGGACTAACCCAGTCTGATTTTCTACAGGTTCTATAATCCCTGCTGTGAGCATCTTATCTAGCTCTTCATGCACCTTTTCTTTGTATTTAGGATTCAATTGGTATGGGTGCTCCTTTACCGGCTTCACAACTGGCTTAAGAGTGATATTCATAACACCGAGATCACCTACTATCCCCTTTATATCTGTTGGAAATGCAACAAGATGATGGAGCTTAGTGAAAAGAAGTCGCCTTCACTAAGTGTGCCCGCAGGCTATTTTTGGCGCAAAGTCTATTTTTAGACATATGGATCATGGTCTATGAGTTGCAGGATGCTATTTGTGGATGATTGGTCATGTTGGTAAAAATAGATTGACTTCTATTTTTATACATATGGGCGGATTCTATTTTTAAACTACCAGGCTAAAAATAGAACAGTCGAATATTATTAGCTCATAATAATATTTGGACTATAAACATTATCTTATCCTCTTGGAGCACTTTAGTTTGAGCTACAGATGTGGCACATGCAGCTGTTAGAAGGAAATACGCTTTTCTTGTGGGTCAGTTGAGCTATTGCATGCAGGACTTCAGTTAGAATTCATGTGGTTGAGTTTCGGTGGAGTTGATTGTGGAGTTGATGGAGTTGTGTTCAGTTTGACTTGGTTGAACTAGTTGTATTTAGTTTAACTGCAAATACACTAGTGATGAGTGATGTGAATTAATTGTTAAATTAATTCACTAATTATTAACTCATAAAGCAACTAAAGAATACAATAGTTAACTCAGTGCATGGACAGTTTAGTGGAGACAGGTGTTAGAGGTTGAGATTGCTATCAGTTGTGACTATAGTTGTGCATGAGATCTTGCACAATCAGTGGGATTGAGTAATGCCAATGAGGATTGCATGGTTCAGCCAAGGAAATACGAGTTTTCTTCAGTAATTCATCATTATTCTCATGCAGGATTGCGCAGTGGAGGCAGGCAGACAGTGGAGGAGATTTGACCCTGTGATTGATTCAGATCTGAGCTAGTTTGTGTGTAACAGGTGGAGATAGTACTGAGTACTTGTGAGGAGTATTGTACTATGTATTGTTACATGTTCTCAATCATTATAATATACAGATAGTGTGGGGTTTTCAGCTGTATGCTTTCCCTGAGTTACATATTGTGTTAATGTGCGCATGCGATTGATGTTTCATTGTTTTTAATGCTGCTAAATTGATGATCAACGTAGAGGAGGTTATGTATTATGCATGTATTCTGCAATAGTGTATAATCGGGATAATCTCTGTGAATAAGTGTCATATTATTCAAAATTTCTACATGGTATCAGAGCTGTTGATCATCAGATCTATTATTTAGAAAGTGTTTACATCTTATTTCTTCAGGCAGAGTCTGTAATCGGGCTAGGTAGCCTCTGGATTCATCCTTCCTTTGGAAGGTGAGATATCCGGTAAAAGCCCATACAGTCAATCTCTGTACGAGAAATACCTTGCTCTCACGAATTCTAGATCAGAGGCGATTGAGTTTTGAGCTGGTGGAATTCGAATTTGCAGCACTATTTTCTTGGTGTCAACGTTGCAATGTCTTTCAACGGATTGCGATTGGAGTATGCTCTTGAGGGCAGCTCGAACTATATTACATGGAAGGATAGGATGGAGGCAGTGTTAGATGATAATGGGCTGAAGGAGTTCATAGAGGCCGAGGTCCCAAAGCCTACTGATACTGCTCAAGTTGAGGCTTGGCAAAAGAAGACAGCAAAGTGTCGAAGGATTCTGTTGGAGGGCGTGAAGGATCACATTGTATCCAGCCTGCATGGAAAGGCTTCTCCATACTCGATGTGGAAAGTGTTGATAGATCTATTCCAAAGCAAGAGCGATTAGAGGAAGCTGGCGCTCAAGGATAAACTCAGAAACATTAAGTGTGAGAATGGAGACAGTATGCCCAGGTATCTCACGAAGTTCACCCAGTGCCGGGATGAGCTGGGAAGTGTGGGGGTGACTGTCGATGATGAGGACTTGGTGAGCTTGGCTCTCCTTGGTCTTCCGAAGAGTTGGCATTCCTATCAGGACTCTGTCAATGGTCGGGAGAAATTGCCAAGATGGGAGAGACTTTGGTCAGATCTTGTGCAGGAGGAGATCAGACGGAGCACCAGAGACAGTTCTTCATGCATGCATGATGAGGAGAACTGTGCCTTAGCGAGTAAGGTGAAGAAGGGGAAGGAGAAGGTTTCTCTTTCCGAATCCAATTCTTCCAGTGATGGGAAGAAGGTTGACAAGTCGAAGGTGAGATGCTTTCGTTGTCATGGGTTGGGCCATTATGCTACTAATTTCCCAAAGAAGAAGTCCAAGAAGGGATCCGGGGAAGGATCTGAAGGTGAGGCACTTGCTTCGCAATTTGAGTTGGATTTCACACTCTTCTCATGCATGGTTTCATCCATGGTGGGAAGTGGTTGGTTTCTTGATAGTGGAGCTTCTTTCCACATGACCGGTGACAAGAGTTTGTTCAGTACTTTGGAGGAGAGAGATCTCTAGATACTCATAGCGATGGGTAATGATGAGGAGTATAGTGTCTTAGGTGTAGGCACGATTATTTTTTAGAGGGAGCATGGAGCTCGCCTTACCTTGACCGATGTCAAGTATGTACCAAGACTGGAGAGAAACTTGGTGTCGATCGCAATGCTGGAAGACAAGGGCTATGATGTAGTCTTCAGTAAGGGAAAGGTTTTCCTTAGACACATCATCACTAGACAGGTGAAGCAGATTGGTTCACGGGTCAAGAACCTGTATGCTCTTGAGGTTCAAGATGCATGCAAAGCCTTGAGCAGCGAGGCAACTGATGGAGACTTGGTGGTTGAGAGGGAGCGTATATTACCTCTCAACATGCAGAGCCAGAAGAAGTCTCAGACGATTGTGGAGGAGCCATGATTGGTGCAGCAGCTTCAGGAGGTTGTGGAGCAGCCACAACAAGGGAAGCTGAGAGGAGATCGAGTAGAGACATCTACTCATGCAGAGACCTCCAGTAGGGGGAAACTTCGAGCCAGGTGGGCAGAGGGATCGCATGCAGCCATACCTCCAGGTAGGAGGTGGGGTGATGTGGATTGATCGTTCCAAGGAGGAGGGGCAGGATCCTTGAGGTACCCAACCTCTTGGATGAGACCTTGCTATGGGAGCCCTGATGTGGAGTAGCAGGAACTGACTGATTTGGTAGAGACAGATGCGGATGGAGCGGCAGAGAGAGCGACAATGTAGGGAATCCCAGGACAGCGCATAGTTAGCAGGTTGCAGCAATGCTAGAGGCACAAGTGTTTTGCACAATGCTAGGTGGCACAGAGAAGTGTGCAATGGTGCGAGATGCATGGAGATGTTGCAGTAGCGCAGATGTCAGAGAAGGAGCACTTGTCAGCAGCAGGTAGAGCTTCAGCATCAGAGTATGTTCCTAGCCTGACAGAGTGGTCAATTGGGAGTGTTTTTTTGTTCCAAGTGTTGTTGGAGCAAGTGGACCGGGCAAATGTGTTGCATGCAGAACATTCCAGAGTTGCAGGATAGGGGTTGTTGATAATCCATATCTTGTTGAGAGGGAGTGTTGAAAATACAATAAGATGATGGAGCTTAGTGAAAAGAAGTCGCCTTCACTAAGTGTGCCCGCGGGCTATTTTTGGCGCAAAGTCTATTTTTAGACTATGTCTATTTTTAGACATATGGATCATGGTCTATGAGTTGCAGGATGCTATTTGTGGATGATTGGTCATGTTGGTAAAAATAGATGGACTTCTATTTTTAGACATATGGGCGGATTCTATTTTTAGACTGCCAGGCTAAAAATAGAATAGTCGAATATTATTAGCTCATAAGAATATTTGGACTATAAACATTATCTTATCCTCTTGGAGCACTTCAGTTTGAGCTACAAATGTGGCACATGCAGCTGTCAGAAGGAAATACGCTTTTCTTGTGGGTCAGTTGAGCTATTGCATGCAAGACTTCAGTTAGAACTCATGTGGTTGAGTTTCGGTGGAGTTGATTGTGGATTTGATGGAGTTATGTTCAGTTTGACTTGGTTGAACTAGTTGTATTTATTTTAACTGCAAATACACTAGTGATGAGTGATGTGAATTAATTGTTAAATTAATTCACTAATTATTAACTCATAAAGAAACTAAAGAATACATCAGTTAACTCAGTGCATGGACAGTTCAGTGGAGACAGGTGTTAGAGGTTGAGATTGCTATCAGTTGTGACTATAGTTGTGCATGAGATCTTACACAATCAGTGGGATTGAGTAATACCAATGAGGATTGCGTGGTTCAACCAAGGAAATACGAGTTTGCTTCAACCATTCATCATTATTCTCATGCAGGATTGCGCAATGGAGGCAGGCAGACAGTGGAGGAGATTTGAACCTGTGATTGATTCAGATCTGACCTAGTTTGTGTGTAACAGGTGGAGATAATACTGAGTACTTGTGAGGAGTATTGTACTATGTATTGTTACATGTTCTCAACCATTATAATATACAAATAGTGTGGGGTTTTCAGCTGTATGCTTTCCCCGGGGTACATACTGTGTTAATGTGCGCATGCGATTGATGTTTCATTGTTTTTAATGCTGCTAAATTGATGATCAACGTAGAGGAGGTTATGTATGATGCATGTATTCCGCAATAGCATATAATCGGGATAATCTCTGTGAATAAGTGTCATATTATTCAAAATTTCTACAATATCAGAGAACTTTGTTGGAAATAAGTCTTGATATTCACATAACAACTTTGTAACCTTTTCAACTGTGTCTTCATCCTAGTAATCACCTATATTCGTGAACTTCGGCTGTGCTTCCAACCCAATGATCCCCAAAAAGATCTTTAATTGAAATTGTGATTTATTTGCTGTTATAAAGTGTTAATGCATGATTTAAAAACACGATTAAATACATAAGCATGGAGATCTGAATAATAATATTGTAGCAAATTAGAACAGAAAACCATGAGAATAAAAGTGACGGAAGAGATTGATAATGAAGTTCGACTATCTCAAAGCTTACATCTTCGAGCCCAGTCTTCAACGGAGAGGCCTTTATATTAGAAATTGAAAGCCCAAAAAGTACATGAAAGTTACATCAACAAGAACCCTGGCTGGTCTAGTTGTGTTCTACTCGACCTCAGAAATTCGACACAATTGACGGTCCTGAGAAAGACCCCCTACAACTCCCAAAATAAACCTGCAAAGTTTTGCCTCCAAATCTCCAAAACTACACAAAAATTCTTCTCTATTGTAAAAAAATGTCACAACTCTCATCTTTTTTTTAACATGGAATTACATTACAAGTATATGTAGTATATGAATAACCGACCTATAGAAATGTATTATAAAAAATCTCATATTGTTATAACCAACTCCAACCTATTTGTTATAAATCAAACCCATATAAAATAATACATATAGTTTTCAGTGCAATCAAAAATATACTCATCGCATAACATTCTTAGCGGTGGTATAACATTAGAAACTGTGGCCTGTCATTGAACTGCATTTTTGGTGAATCAAAACAGTGCCAAATCCCACGCCATGTGACACCTAAAATGGTGGAACCGTGGCATATAATCGTTACAACCATATAGTATGTGATAATTCTGGCGGTTTCGGAGTATGAATGTTACCATACACTCTGCACCATATGGTTATACCATAAACTCCACACATTTTGTTTATATCATAAACTATGTTTAATACATAGTTTAACATATAAATATTATCCATGGTCATGTTTAACTTTATGTAATATTCCCACCATATATGCGTTCAACCTTAATAATTTTAACCCCCACCATATATTATATGGAATATTTCGTTGCCATGGTTTTTTAACTTAGGTTTATAATTTATATATAATGCACCATTTTTTTAATATATGGTTTATATATAGAGTTTTAGTTTTTTACATAATGCATTTAAATATATGCACCATAATATACCCAACCCTCGCCATGCAACCGAACTGAAGACATTACCACTGTAATGAAACTGGAGATCTGCCACTAAGCTGAACCTGTACTTCTGCCATGTGTCGAGCAGTAAAACACTGTTTCGTCACAAACTTACACAAACAATTTCTTATTCATCTGGAGTCCAAATGCACCCATTCAAGTTACGTTGGAGTCATTTCCACGAGCTCTACGCAATGACACTACTTCCACCTGAATCCAGTAACTTTGAATTTAAGGCTTTTTCTAGATCCTTGATCAATTTTGGGTCACCCAATGTTCACTTGCTTGGTATTTAATGGTTGTGAAATGTCAGGAACCTCTACCTCAGGCCCAAAAACTTCACGTTGTCCTCTAACTCAGGGATATTGATATTCCTGTGATCTTCCTCACCTTCTTCTGTGGTAACATTGTAGCACTCTAGAGCATGGTGTAGCTGTGTGCTTTAGTCAGGTTGTACCCACACAATAGGCTATGCATTTGTTCTGAATATCACAACTTTGAGTTCTTCTAATGTTTCATCAATACATTCAAATCCATCCTCAAAACTAAATGTTAGCAAAAATTTTCCTTCAAAACATCGCACTCCATGGTACCATGTCACAGCTCTGTTTCTAAGTACCAATTCATCAAAATAATATCCAAGGTATGGCAAAATATATGTACCCATTCAGGCTGCGGTGCCTCTCCCCATGCTTTCATCCAACAAGCCAGATGCTCATGCAGATTATCCTTCCCTATATATTTTTCAGTAATGCGGGTATTTTCATAGCCAAATCACAACTTCATCATCCTTTGGTACTTCTTCCAGTTTGAAAAAGTGTTCTTATGTGTACCCCACCATCTGGAAGGCATAGCTATAAGCGCGATGTCCAATGCCTGGAATCGATGCTTCTCCTGTACATCCCTTTCAAATTTATCAAGAAACAAAATTACATCTTCTAAGCCATCATAATATGTTAAAATGCGTACCTCAGTAGATATACATCAGAGTGATTTAGTAAGTCTATTGCATTGCAACGTTGATACTTAATGCAATCTATTTATCAATGCTCGAACTCCTCATCTGAATTCGAGTTGCAAGAGCTCTCCTTTTCCCAAGTAATTCTTCCATCCACCATATGATTGATCCAATCCTTGTTTCGCACAGTCAGCTTATAGATCTGTTCAATATCATCCTCCTCATAGTAATCTCAAACTGGTTCAGTATACCACACACCCTCGGCTGGATCCAATGGAACAATGACTCGTAGTTCCTTCTCAAACGTTATGCTGCGTTTCTTCAGGTTGATGATCGCATTCATATAAAATTCCCAATCGATTCCAAGCAGCACTGAGTAGGGATTACTATCATCCACTATTTTGATTACCTCAAAATCAGCTATAGCGCACACCCCTTCAATTTCTACAATTACTCCATGTAGGCGCCACATAGGAATATTATTCTATTGGTTTTCCATTCGCAGCTGAATTGGTGACCACTATAGCGCCGAATTTCCCATTCTTTCCCAAGTTTGTTTAGGAAAAACATTCACATCATATCCCAAATCTAAGATTACCTGGTCCATTTCAAACTCTCCAATCTGTGCAGTCAATCTCATCTCCCAACCAGTCATTTTCTTACTTTTGTCTACTTTATGCACTTCACACTATTAAGGTAGGCGCTTACCCTTGCCAGTGTAGTTATCTATTAACTCTTGCAGTCCCTCCACTTCTTTCTAGTCCCTTAAGAGCTTCATGCAAGTTTTCAAGAAGGATTT
Organism: Pinus tabuliformis; assembly: GCA_031772625.1. Lineage (NCBI taxonomy): Eukaryota > Viridiplantae > Streptophyta > Pinopsida > Pinales > Pinaceae > Pinus > Pinus tabuliformis. The sequence continues at coordinate 1,269,054,511 of CM062809.1, forward strand.
CAATACTGAGGGATTTGTTTCCTGCGCAGCAATGACCTCTTTAGGATTCTCTATTCGTGCACTTTGATTCTTTGATGTGGAAGTTCCTAAATCCACAAATCTCTTCTTTGCCTCCATAAATGTTTATTTTTCCTTATGCAAATCAAATTCAATATCTTTGTCAGTAGCCCTGCGCACCCATGGATTATCTTCAGGTTGTTTCCCTGCGGCTTTATCTTCCCCAATAGTTATTCTACTTCACGTAACTATATTAACACTGGGGCCATCCTCGCGTGGTTGTGGCCTCATCATCTAGATGTTCTGAGTGGGTTGCTGGTTCTTCTTCTCTTACATCTTTGCGATGCGTACAAGACAATCTTATGTCACATGGTCAAACTGTCGGCAATACTGGCAAGTGGGGTGTGTTGGGTTTTGACAATTTCATGCATAGTGGCCTGGTTCCCCACAATTGTAACAAATAACCTGTCTGTGACCTCTTCCAGCTCCTCCCCCTCATCCTTGAAATCCTCCGCATGCTGTAGGTGTGCCTTGATCCTGATGCGGACGAGTATTAGCATGTACTCTATATGTCAGAGTTATGTCCATCATTAACTCATAGCTTCGGAAATTGCACTCATCATGGACTACAGACTTACAGAAATTGTAGAATAGTTACTAGGGAGTCTATACAAACTTTTGCAATAAATGACAATTGTCAATTGAGTGTTTCCCTGTTATGGTGGAGGCGGAGTGGATGGATGTGGTATTCACGCAGTGCCCTGATCTACTGACTGTGGCGCACCTCTAATCGTCTTCAGACTATTACTTTCTTCTTCGCTATCAGATGCTCCCAATAGAGGATTGTACTCAATAATTGTATCTATATCTTTTCTAAATTGTTTCCTGCTTTGTGTAGCTCCCATCGATCCTATTCTAAACATCAATTTAGTGGCATAACCCTTTTCTCACATGATAGCATTTTAATCCAAGTTTTCAGAGACTTCAAAAACTTACATCTTGGTCCTTTGAAAAATTCGGTGTTTAGCTTCGCTATAATTGATAAACATATCAATTATGAACTCAATGATCAATCTTCCCAAAATACTAGCGATCTAGTAATCGACAACCTTCGCAATCTTGTATTCTGATCCTTCCAAGCACTTCACCAACTTTCGAGTCCACACAGTGGGGTTATCTAGCTTCCAGGTAAGTTGACCATCTAATAATTTAGCCAACCAGTCGTATAATTCACACAGAAAAGAGGAAAATAAAACTTTGTGTTCCTTTGTATACAGGTATCTCTACAACCACTCTTCTTTTGATATGCACAATTTTTTGTTTTTTTGGGATGCAAACTCGTGCAGCTTCTGATCTATCAACTTTTCAATCTCCTTATTTGTTGGTTTCTGTTGGTTTTGTGGGTCCTGACCCCAGTTCAAAGTTCGTTGTGCAAAAAAAATCCCTACACTACTGGCCCTTTCGGCATCAATCCACGGAGGGCAGACTGAAGTCTCACCCGAAGCAGTATGGGGGGATGCTGGAACCAAGTTTCCACACCCAAAGATCAGTGTGATGTCGTTTTGTGCCCTAAATCTACCTTTGTGCAGATCGATAAGTCTTTATGGCTTATCGATGTAACTTCCTTTAATCAACCTCTAGACCTCTGTGAAGGTCTACGACTGGATTTTGTGGACCCTGAATAGGTAAATTAACTACTTACGTGCATCAAAGATTACTCTTAACCCAGTATTTACTCAGATCTACTTAAGTGTTTGATAACTTTAACATACAAAGATATAATCTTCGTGTAAACCCTTAATGTCAATTACATTTATATAACAATATAGATCCAGTAAAGTCATGCATCAATACAGCATTATTTCATAAACCCATCATTCATCACAGCATAAAGCGCACTCATACACAAAAGAAGTAAATAGGTAAAACACAGGAATTTCTGTAATAATCCTTTTTATTAATATTCAGTTAAGCTTATAGACTCAAGACTTCCCTGCGCAATTAGCTGCAGGGGTCCGCACACTCAGCTGCAGACTCTACCCTAGGCCTCTGTGCAGACAACTGCAGATCATTTTCCTCCTCTAATACTTTTACAATATTCTTCCTATTGACCCATTACCTTCATCTCCGTCATCGCTATCCTCCTTTAGACTCTCTAAGGTATACTTATTTATACAATCCCATGGTCCATGGACCATGGATAGATCTTCAAAATGCCAAATCAACTTACATAAAAGAGGGTAAAACCCTTTTTGAATCTTTAACTATCTACGCGCTCTGCGACCACAATTTGCAGAGACTTTACATTCCTTTACATAAAACTTTGGGGTTTTTCCCCAAAATTGACCCAGGGGACCCCATCCCAATAAGACCTCAACACAAATATCGTGACTTGCCCTCGAGTCACTTGGATGGTTTGGAAATATTGCTACGAAGATCACCCCAGCTCCACTTGTGCAACCGCTAATTCAACCGCGCTCTACGTGGCTACCTGCTTGATCTGTTCTACTAGCTGCTCTGTGGCTGGTCCTGCACTATCCTGCTTAATCTTCTGCTGCATACTCTGCAAGTTCACCAAATTTTCTTGTATGTTGGAAGAGACTATGTAGGCTTCATCCAACCAAGGCCCTAACTTGGCCTTAAGGACTGCCTCTTTCTTCTGTGCTCCTTCTACCTATGTAAGCAGCTTCTTAGCCTCTTGTAGCTTGGTGAGGCATTATGTTGTAGCAACAGTGTGTGTCATCACCCTCACTTCATTTTATTGTTGTTGGAGCTTGCAGACTTCTGTATTCAATACCTACAAGGTGGGATCTTCCTACAGGCTCGTCACTACTTCCGTAGTCTACTCAAATAGCACGATGCATTCCACCACTGCGCCATCCATCGTAGTGAATCGATCTTTAACAACAGCTTCGCGTTGTTCCCTAACCTCTAGCAGGGTTGAAGGTTGTTATTTCAGCTCTAGTTCTGTTATCTTCATGTTCAGCTCAAACTGAACTCTGGCCACCTCTGCCTTGGCATCGCACACGCCTGCAACAAGTTTTCTGATCTTTGCCTCCAGCGGTGCCTCCTCAGGAATATGCAATTCCAACACCGTTTTGCATGCTTCTACCACTACAACTACCAATTGAGTGCTCTGCACCTGGATTTTTTCTTTTGCTTGCAAGGCCTTTGTCTTCTCAGTGAACATCTACTCTTTGATCACCCGATACTCACTGATGAGGCTAAGAGCGTGCTGCTCCCGTGCTCTAAACTCTGCGGTCACACTTGCATGTAACGTGTGAAGATACTCATTAGGGAGCGCAGCAAGGTTGAGGCCGATGTTCTTCAAAGAACTTATGATGACCTTGTCATCAGCTACCTCTACGCTCAATGATCCTTCCAGTAGTGCGATTACCCAGAGATCCAGTGATCTGACCATTTCTACTGCCTGAGTGGTCCCTGGTGCCAAGCTCGTTGGTGTAGCGCTTACCTGCCCTGCATCAACCTGGATCCTGCTGGTCTGGATCTGCAGCTTGTGCAGATCCTTCTGAATGGTACTTAGCGCTTAATGTTGCTACTATTCGAACTGCTGCAACAGTTCCATTATTGTGTCACACACCTTATCTCCAATTTCGTCAAGGTCACCTTCTGTTAGAGTGATTGGATCCAGTGATGGCTTTGACGCTTTTGATTTCATCCAGGGTCCTTCTTTTTGCTGATCCCTGTACCTTTTTATCTGGACAGAAGTGCTTTTCTCCTCCTGACCGCCACCGCCCTACTCTGACTACTCCTCTTCCTTTGTTTGGGGTGAAGAGGACTTACCACTCCGCTCAGAGTCATGCTCTTCTTGTTCGGCCTACTTCTTTGCGGCGCACTCCTCTTCCACCTGGACCTTCTCCTCGACCCCTTTTCTGCACTTCTCAGCCAACTGATGGACCTTCTACTTTTCTGCTTCCCTCTTTTTCTTATCTGCGGATTTGCTGGTGCCCACGACTAGATTGGATGGAGTATGCCAATCTATCGGCCAACACTTGATAGTTTCCTGGATAGCGTCATCTGTGGCCAAGTAAGGCAGATCAAACCATTTTTGTTGCAGATCCTTTCACGCCCTAATGTACACACGGTGGAAGTATGCTTTAAACTCCGTGTATTCTAATAACTGTTCAAAGATAGTTGGTGACAACCGTGGCTTCTGGTTGATGGCCATGTGCAGGCTCGCCTCCATCAGCACCCAGAAGACTTTGGTCTTTGTGACACGCGCAACATCCTTTATTGCCCAAAGGGATGCAAACTATGCAGCCTTTGGTAATCCCTTGTCCATGAGAGGAAACTGACTGTCCTCTGGCAGATCCCAAGCGATGAGCACAATGGAGAGAAACAACCACACATAGTGGAATGTTTTTCTCTCGTCCTGAGCCTCACGACAATTCACAAGGAACTCGCTACAGAGGTAGCATGACCAATTGAATTGCATGCCCTCTGCGCACTGTGCAGCCAATGAAATTTTTGGCACCGGAACCTCATCTGCGCAACATTTTCTCATGAATTTCCCAGCTAGGATTTGTGTAGCAATTTTCACTGCGGGATTGTGAGTACCCGCGGAGCTTCTCCACTAGCTTGAATTTTTCCTTCATCTTCTCTACGAGGTTGCGCTCACTCATCTTTCTGCCAAACTCCTTGGCCGGATTCAACCTTGAGTGTAGCAAGAGCGTGATCTAGTGGATCAGCATATCTATAATCGGGATCAGTGTGCTCAGCCACAAACATCTGTCATGCACCAGGGTCAGCAATTGCTTGATGACAATGAGGTTGATGTTGGAGTGGTGGTAGTGGGGCACCCATAGTAGGTTTAGAAACCTCGACTGATTCACTCCGCGAATCCACTCCACAAGCTCCAATGCAGTGACACCTAATTCCTTGTAAAATACCCTCTTCATATAGTTTTCCATCACAAGGTGGGGGAACCTCTCATGGTCCACCAAATGCCAATCCTCCAATTTTAAATGGGGGACCTGCACCAAGCGCAGACCTTCAAATGTAATACTTTTCGGCAAGAAGGGTGTATGAATTAGAAACTTCTCTGCGCCTAGATATTTGGTTATCTTCACTTTTCCCTTACGCAGAGGGATATAATACGACAACTTGGAGATAGGCTCCACCCCTTAGTGTCTATATCCTTCGTGCCTTCTTCGGCCTCCAAATCCACCACTTTCCCGTTATCCTTCGTCGACTGTTTTTCTTTCTTTTAGGCCTGGGTGGCAGAATTCTTCCTTGGTGACTCGTGCATCAACATTGAACTCTTCTATTTGTCTTTCTTGGGTTTGGGGACTTCCCACACCAATGTAGGTTTTGGCCTAGTTGACCTTGGCGCCGTAGGGATAGCAGCCGGAGCCTCCATGCTCACAACCTCTAGAGCAGCTCCCTTAGAGGCGATAGTTCCTCCAGTGCTTGAAGTTTCGCCTAGTCTGGACATCGTGCTGAGAATAAACTGCTGGGTATCCTCGGGGAACTTATCAAACACATAGCTAGCGACCAAATTTGCGAAAACTTGAGGTTTCATAAATGTTCGACAACACAGTGCAAAAATTATAAGGATACAAAGTGTTTTTCATTAGACAACCATGCATAATTTATAGGAGAATTCAAATTCAAATTCGACCATTCCCCCGAAAATCCATCCATAAATGTTGATTTGGTACCTCCCTCTATAGTGCAATTCCCTTCGTGCCTTTTCTGGTATTGTGACATCTCCCTTTTTCGCGTAGCCTCCCTGTCACGTAGCTCCACCAACTGGGCAGTGTAGTTTATAGTCCCGCGCTTCCTTGCAGCTGCTTGGAGCACTAAGACTGTTCTACTGTCATGTAGTCATTGGACTAGATCCCCCATGTATGGCTTCAATCAACTTCAATTTACACTTCCCATAAATGGATCTCCATTCAACTTCGCGAGCTGAACCACTCCACCATCTGTAATTTCTTTGATGACTTATTGTTGTGTGTGGAGCACGATTGTTCAGAGGTCTTTTGTTTCAGCCGATGTATACCCCAGGAAGTTTGCACACCCCTCCACGCGGGGGGTGCGGAGGGGGCTTGTCCCCCCCATGGGGGTTCAGGGGGGCCGATCCCCCCCGACTGGGAGGTCCGGGGGCCAGCGGTCCCTCGGCGGGGGTTCGAGGGCAGTGCCCCCGGAGCCAAAAATAGATGTAAAATTGCCTAGTAAAAGTATAATATTTCTATTCAATCTGGGCCATTCATTAGGCAGATGATCTGACAGTAGAACTTATGTTTAGTTTAGGGTTTTCTTGCCCTAGAAGGCAACCCCTCTCTTGGTATGAGGGCATTGTATTTGAGGCTATGACATAGATGTGTATTCTCTGAGCGAGAAACAAAGAGGTGAGACTGTGAGAGAAAACAAAGGATATTACAGCGGATTTGTTGTAGGTTGTGTCTCTTCATTTTGCTGGATAATAGAAAGGAAGGACTGGTTGTTCGGGGTGGACGTAGCCCAAACTGGGTGAACCACGTATATCTATGTCTCTCTTGTTTTATGCGATTTCTGTGTTTATATTTCTGCAATATTTTATGTGTTCCATTGCTCCATAATATATAATTTTCTAACAACTGGTATCAGAGCTGAATGTCTATTTAGCTGATAAACTCGCAGGAAAGAAGGGTTCCTCATTCGGTGGGAGAAATGGTGGAAGATGGTAAGTTTAGGGTTGAGAAATTTAACGGCCAAAACTTCTCACTATGGAAGATGCAAATGGAAGATTATTTGTATTAGAAAGATCTGTACCTACCATTGAGTGGAAAAACAAAGAAGCCGACGGCTATGACAGATGAAGAATGGAACCTTCTCGATAGAAAGGCACTCGGAACAATACGGTTGTGCCTCGCTGCGTCAATCGCCTTCAACATTTTGAAGGAAACAACGACAGAGGGTTTGATTCAGGCGTTGTCAAAACTATATGAAAAACCGTCGGCCTCAAACAAGGTATTTCTTATGAAACGGTTATTTAATATGAAGATGTCGGAAGGTGGATCTGTTGCAGATCATTTAAATGATTTTAATACAGTTACAAGTCAGTTAAGTTCTGTAGGGGTGAACTTTGAAGATGAAGTTAGAGCTCTGTTATTCTTGTGCTCATTGCCAGAAAGTTGGAATGGTTTAGTAATTGCCATTAGTAACTCTATCTCTGGATCTAGTACTTTAAAGTTTAATGATGTTGTCGGTTCTATCCTTAGCAAGGAAATGCGACGGAAAAGCTCCGGTGAGACATCGGGTAATGCTTTGAGTGCAGAGTCTAGGGGAAGAAAAATGGAAAGAGGAAAGAGCTCAGGATATCGCAGTAAATTAAGGAAAGGCAGATCCAAGTCCAGATCGGGGATAGTGTGCTGGAAATGCGGAAAGAAAGGACACCTAAAGAAAGACTGTAGATCTCGGAAGGGAAAAGAAGGAGATACACAGCAAGAAAACAATCATGAAGAAAATGTGACAGGTGAGGTGTTACAAGATGCTTTGATTCTTTCTTTCGAAAATATTACTGATTCCTGGGTGGTAGATTCAGGGGCCTCATTCCATGCCACACCTGATAAGAAATACTTTCATGACTATGTTCAAGGACATTTTGGACAAGCTCGTTTGGGTGATGATAAACCCTGTAAAATTGTTGGAATGGTTAAGGTTCTTGTAAAATAGCAGAATGGAAACCAATGGCCACTAAAGGAGGTAAGGCATGTTCCAGATCTAAAGAAAAATATGATTTCAACATGGCAGTTAGGCGGTGAAGGTTGTGTGACAACTTTCACAGATAAAGCTTGGAAGGTCACCAAATGAGCCCTGGTAATAGCAAAAGGCGAAAAGGTTGGTACATTGTATTTATGCAATGGTATTTCTAACTCTATTAATGCTTTAACTTCCAAAGGAGTAGATGCAGCATTATGGCATCATAGGCTCGGACACATGAGTGAAAAGGGGATGAAGATTCTTCACTCAAGGAATTTGTTGCCGGGTTTGAAGAATGTTGATTTGGACTTCTATGAGAATTGCATTTATGGAAAACAGAAGAGAGTCAGATTTCTTAGAGTTGGGAAAGAAAAGAAGAGCGAAAAATTAGAGCTTGTGCATACAGATGTATGGGGACCTGCTCAGGTATCATCTCTTGGTGGCTCTCGTTATTATGTTACCTTTATTGATGATGCAACTAGAAAATCTTGGATTTATTGTATTAAGAATAAATCTGATGTATTTGATACTTTCAAGAAATGGAAAGCTTTGGTTGAGATTGAGACAGGAAAGAAATTGAAGTGTCTTAGATTAGACAATGGAGGTGAATATTGCAGCAAAGAGTTTGATAGGTACTATTCAGAGCATGGAATTCGCAGAGAGAAGACAGTTCCAAGAACACCACAAGAAAATGGTGTGTCAAAAAGGATGAATAGAACAATCATGGAGCGTGCAAGGTGCATGAGATTGCATGAAGGATTGCCTTTATAGTTGGGCAGATGCTGTAGATACTGCTATTTATCTAATAAACAGAGGGCCTTCAAGTTCCTTGGATGGTGGTGTTCCAGAGGAAGCATGAACAGGTAAAAAGGTAAACTACTCCTTTTTAAAGACTTTTGGTTGTGAGGCCTTTGTCCATATTGATAAAGAAAATAGAACAAAGCTTGAGGCAAAGTCAAAGAAATGTACCTTTATTGGATATGGTGTTAATGATTTTGGTTATCGCTTATATGATTACGAAAATCACAAAATCATTAGGAGCAGAGATGTAATATTCAATGAAAAGGTCTTGTATAAGAATCAGTTGCAAGAAAAGAAGCAAGAAAAAGAAAACAAGGAATATGCAGTTCTTGACGAAATCACTGAAAAGGTAAAGGTGCCTGAAAATAATAATAATCAACAACCACAACAACAACAACCATCACAATAGCAACAGGCACCCCAAACACCTGAAAGTGGTGTTAGAAGATCTACCAGGATAAGTGGACCCCCTGAATGATACTCTCCTTCATTATATTATTTATTGTTGACTCATTCTGGTGAACCCGAATGTTATGAAGAAGCAATGCAGGTTGAAAGCAGGAAGAAGTGGGAGGTAGCCATGGAAGAAGAGATGGACTTCTTAATGCATAACCAGACTTGGGACTTAGTCAGGTTGCCTACAGGAAAAACTACATTGAAGAATAAATGGGTTTACAGGCTAAAGGAAGAAGATGGAGGAAAACAGAGGTGCAAAGCTAGACTTGTGGTGAAGGGGTTTGCACAGAAGAAAGGTATTGATTTTGATGAAATATTTTCTCCTGTTGTTAAAATGACTTCAATCAGAACTATTTTAAGTCCAGTAGCATCTGAAGATTTGCATCTTGAGCAGTTAGATGTAAAGACAACCTTTCTCCATGGGGATTTGGAGGAAGAGATATATATGCAGCAGCCACAAGGATATGAGGTGAAAGGGAAGGAGAAACTAGTGTGCAGGTTGAAGAAGAGCTTGTATGGCTTAAAACAGGCTCCAAGGCAGTGGTATCTAAAATTTGACAAGTTTATGTCTGAACAAGGTTATACTAGATGTCACTTTGATCATTGTGTTTATCTCAAAAAACAAAAATTATGGCAGCTATATTATATTGTTATTATATGTAGATGACATGCTTGTTGTAGGGTCTAACATGCAGGAAATAAATGTGCTCAAAAGAAAATTGGCAAATTCATTTGCAATGAAGGATTTGGGAGCTGCAAAACAAATCCTTGGTATGAGAATCACTAGAGACAGGAAAAATCGCAAATTAACATTGTCTCAAAATGAGTACATACAAAAGGTGTTGAAAAGATTTAATATGCACAATGCAAAACCAGTTAGTACACCTTTTGCTAGCCATTTCAAACTTAGTAAGGAAATGTGCCCAAAAACCCAAGAAGACATGGATTATATGTCTAAATTTCCATATGCATTAGCAGTTGGAAGCTTAATGTATGCAATGGTCTACACAAGGCCTGATATTGCACATGCAGTGGGAGTTGTAAGTAGGTACATGAACAATCTAGGAAAGGAACATTGGATGGCAGTAAAATGGATTCTTAGATATTTGAAAGGTACCACAAATCAAGCATTATGCTTTGGTGGTTCAAACATTTCTCTACAGGGATATGTTGATGCAAATATGGCAGGTGACAGAGATAACAGGAGGAGCACTACAGGATATGTATTTACTGTTGGTGGAATAGCTGTCAGTTGGGTTTCAAAAATCCAAAGTGTTGTTGCACTTTCAACAACAGAAGCAGAGTATGTTGCTGCTACAGAGGCTAGTAAAGAAATGATTTGGTTACAAAGGTTTATGGGTGAATTGGGTAAGAAGCATGATATGGGCACGTTATACAGTGATAGCCAAAGTGCCATTCATCTTGCAAAGAACTCAACATTTCATTCCAGGACTAAACACATACAGCTCAAGTACCATTTCATACAATCAGTGTTGGAAGATGGAGAGTTGAAGCTGGAAAAGATACACACTAGCCAGAATCCTGCAGACATGCTAACAAAAGTTGTAACCAGGGAGAAACTGAGAACATGCTCAGTTTCAATTGGTCTTCAAGGATGACGATGAAGATGAGAAACAACCAGGTCCAAAGAGGAGTCATTTTCCAGCAAATGAAGCAGTGGTGGAGTTGCTACAATCATTCTCCAAGTGGGAGATTGTTGTGTGTGGAGCATGATTGTTCAAAGGTCTTTTGTTTCAGCCGGATGTATACCCCAGGAAGTTTGTACACCCCTCCACGCGGGGGGGTGCGGGGGCGGGGCTTGTCCCCCCCGCGGGGGTTCAGGGGGCAAATCCCCCCCAGCTGGGAGGTCCGGGGGCCAGTGGTCCCCTAGTGGGGGTTCGGGGGCAGCGCCCCCAAAGCCAAAAATAGATGTAAAATTGCCTTGTAAAAGTATAGTAATTTCTAGTCAATCTGGGCCGTTCATTAGGCGGATGATCTGACGGTAGAACTTATGTTTAGTTTAGGGTTTTTTTGCCCTAGAAGGCAACCCCTCTCTTTGTATGAGGGCATTGTATTTGAGGCTGTGACATAGATGTGTATTCTCTGAGCGAGAAACAGAGAGGTGAGACTGTGAGAGAAAACAGAGGATATTATAGCGGATTTGCTATAGGTTGTGTCTCTTCATTTTGCTGGATAATAGAAAGGAAGGATTGGCTATTTGAGGTGGACGTAGCCCAAACTGGGTGAACCACGTATATCTGTGTCTCTCTTGTTTTATGCGATTTCTATGTTTATATTTCTACAATATTTTATGTGTTCCATTGCTCCGTAATATATAATTTTCTAACACTTATGGTTCCAGCCAGTGCATCTGAAATTTCCCTAGAAACTTAGCAAACTTACTGTCATATGATAAAACCAAATAATTTACCTTGAAGGTGCACAGTTTGATGTGTCGATCATGCCAAGATTTTTCACGTTCCTTCTGAACCTACTGATGGAATCCAGCCAAAAATATATCTTCCTCGAGCTCCATTAGCTGCGCGAGCCGTTCTTCTAAGGCTCTGCGGTCCGCCATTCCTATGAAATCCGCTATGCATAGACTAGGCACAATGTACTCCATAGGCATCACAACTTCTACACCATAGACCAACCTAAAAGGTCTATGATCAGTAAGCTTTTTACAAGTAGTTCTGTAAGCCCATAACACTGTCGGTACGCACACGTCCCAATCATTTCGTTGTGCGTTGCAAACCTTTGTCAGTGCATTCTCCAATATCTTATTAAAAGCCTCAACCATTCCATTGACCTGAGGATGATATGGCATACTCTTCTAATGGTAAAGCTGGAACTCTTCTGTCAACGCGCCAATTGTTTCATTAAGAAAATGCGTACCGTGATCACTCATCAAAACCTTCAGGCAACTAAACTTTGTCAACACGTATTCAAATAAAAACTTTGTTGTTTTTGCCCCTGTATAGTCTTTCACAGGTTGTGCCTCTGCCCATCTGGTCAAATATTTAGTGCGGTGATGATATACTGTGCACCTATCTTCTTGCCTGGGGGTTGAATTGGTCCTAGAATGTCAATTACCCTTTCTCAAATGGCTGCAATGACACCTGCGGATTTAGAGGTAGCTCATCCCTTCGTGATGGCTTGCCTATTCTATGACATGCATCGCATGCCCTACAATATGCTTTAGAGTCTTTATGTAGTGTCGATCACCACAACCCAGAGTGTAAAATCTTGTGCATTGTTGATTTTCTTGCATAATGCCCTCTCGCAACTCCTCCATGAGCTTCAACGAGGAGACTGGTTCATTCAAAATCAGGCACATATTGTCGAAGCATCTTGTTCGATCCCATTTTATATAAATGGCCCGCAATGACTGAGAAGTCGGTTGCGCGCACTACCAATTCTTTCTTCTGTTGACTGGTATATCCCTCTGGAGCCGTCCCTATAGTTAGGAAGTGGATAATATCTGCGAAGTGGCTATCTGCTATGTGCACCGTGAAGAGCTATGCGTCACGCAACCCTTCCTCCAAATTGGTAGGCTCCTCTCCTGTTTCAATGCGCAACAGATGGTATGGTCCCGCGTTCAATCTTTTTGGCTTCACAATTACTTCAAAATCATATTCTTGAAACAATAGTAGCCATCTGCATATTCCCCCCCCCCCCCAACACAAGCTTATTGACTAGATACTTTAATGCAGAATGGTCTGTGTACATCTTGGAGAAGATAATTGGAAACAATGCCTTCCGTCTTAATTTGCCGACATATATCCAAATGTACTCCATAGTGAATGTGGAAAACTTAAAGCTGTATGAGCCACCATTGATTATGGACACCAAAGAGGTGGGAATAGTTCCTACAGTTGATGACTTTGCACCAGAGTATCTCAATGAGTTACCTAAAGATATCATCCTTGACAGAAGAACCAGGACTTCACAATGGGGAGATGTGGAATACCTTCGAGTTGGTTTCAAAGGGATGCACCCTAGCAAGGCAAAATGGCTGGAAAAAGAAAGAGTGAGGGAAAAATTTCCTCACTTTCCAATTGATTGATAAAGCTTTTGCCGGTCCAAAAGCTCCTCAATGGGGAGGATTGATCCAGGTGGATCTCTAGACACTAGGAGCATGAAAAAGGCTCAAAATTCAAAGTGGTAGAAAGTCAATTAACTTGGCATCAGATCGAAGTGCTTGTCGACTTGATTCCAATGATGTGAATGACACTCCAATCCAAGTCCGTATGAAGAATATAGAAGCAATCAAAGTTGTGGGTTGACTTACCCATGTGGTAGGCTTAAGGAGGGCGTAATTTGGAAAGAACTCGGCACCGGAATCTAGCCGATTTTCCTAGTAAATTTGTGGGTCCATTAATTTTTCTCCTAATGCCTAAGGTTTTGGAAAATCCCCAAAGGGGCGGTGGTTATAAAGAAATTAATAAAAAAATGGGGCGTGTGGCCATGACCCCGCCACCCCCGAAGCTACCATCTAACAACAGTTTAAAATAGTGGGGTGGGTGGCCATGACCCTGCCGGCCCCGGTACCCACCAGAACCACCTAAAAAAATGACAAGTGGGGTGGGCGACCATGACCCCACCACCCCGGAGCCCACACACAACGACATGTAATAATAGTGGGGGTGCAAGATGTCAACCCCACTGCCCTTCCACCTCACCTAAACATAACATCATCAGTAGAGCTGGGGGGGAGCGGGCCACCGGGACTAGCGGACCTGCCTCCCAAAAATATATTTATGGCAATAACCATATGTTAAATGGGGAGGGGTGGGATTTGATCCCCCGACCCCTCCTCAACAAATTTCCAACTTTTCCATTGCACCAAACTATTTCGTTGGCTAATCCGCCCATCAAACTTATACTTAAACATTTTTTCACAATGCGCTGAGGAGGAGCATGCATGCAGTTCGAGGCATACCAATATTTCAGGTGGCGAAACCATGAGCAATGCAGAGGGGGGGCGGAACCATGATCTAAGCAATTTCTCCAAGGGGCCAGATTTTCACTTTGTCAGATTTCGACAAATTTTATATGGTTTCAACATTTCTCAACACCACGAACTCAATGGTGCTATCTGTTTCTTCATCAGAGTTCTCCATTTTTTGGCCATTTTCCATAATGGAGGTATAAGATGTAGGTTTTAACCCTATACAGAAATTACCTGCATACGAATTCTAAAACACATAAAATAAACAATGCGAGAGCATAACACATAAAACACATATACAGATATTTTCCCCTGGATCCCAAAAGCGGGACTACCAGATTGATTTTTCATTATATTCCTTTCAATGTTATAATACATATTTATACATGCCGAAGCATCCAATACCATGGACCGAAAACCATCACGTCCAATACCATGGACCGAAAAACCATCACATCCAAAAAACATGTGCAAAAATCATGCACAAAACCATAGGTGGGTCCGCCCAACCTAACATAGGGTCCAAAACCAAAAAATTTCGAGGTGCTACCTCGAACCCCATAAAGTGGGGTTACGGTGCCCCTCAAACCCCCTATGACCTACCCCCCTCTAACCCTCGGTTAACTACATGGGATAGTCGTGGAAAGAATATAACACAACCCAACATTCTCCCACTTGTTTTTTTCTTTCCACAGGGAGCCACAAGAGAGCTCAGTCATTTATCCAGCCCTGCAACGCCCATTGTTTCTCTACACCAAAAGAACTTCTCAGAGCTCACAGATTTTGTCAATGCATCTGCAGTATTCTTCAAAGTGTCCACCTTTACCAGCAACACCTTTTTGTCTTCTATCATATCCCTCACAAAGTGATACTGAACATCAATGTGCTTTGTCTTTGAATGATATGCAGGGTTCTTTGCCAAGAAAATTGCACTTTGGCTGTCACAGTCTATCCTTATAGCTTCCTGTACTAACCCCATACTTGAACACAATCTCTTCAACCAAACTGCTTCCTTGCTTGCATGAGTGGCTACCATGTATTCTTCCTCTGTAGTTGATAGTGCCACTACAGATTGTTTCTTACTCATCCAACTGACTGCACCTCCAAATAGGTTAAACACATACCCACTTGTAGATCTTCTTTGATCTAGATCTCCATCCCAGTCTGCATCAACAAAGCCATGAATATCCAATGCTCTATCCAATGCTGGTCTTCCTTGGTAGCACAAACCATAATCACTAGTGCCACGCAAATACCTGAAAACCCGCTTCACTGCTGTCCAGTGCTCCTTCCCTAGTTTTGACATAAACCCGCTCAATACTCCCACTGCATGTGCAATGTCTGGTCTAGTACATACCATTGCATACATCAAGCTACCGACTGCACTTTCATATGGAACACGGGACATGTCCTCTTCCTCTTCTTGTGTCTTGGGACACTATTCAGCAGATAGCCTCACACCTACAGGAATAGGAACCTTCACCGGTTTATTATCCTGCACATTAAATATCTGCAATATTGTCTTGACATACTTCCTCTGGTTTAACCAAAGCTTCCTCTTTTCCCAATCTCTTTTAATTTCCATGCCCAAAATATAGTTTGCAACACCAAGATCTTTCATGTCGAATTTGGAGGACAATTGGGTCTTCAAATCCTCGATAATTTCTTTGTCATTTCCAACCAACAACATATCATCCACATACAAGACCAAATAAATAACAAGGTCACCAATTAATTTAAAATACACACAGTGATCTGCTTTGCTTCTGGTGAAGCCAAGTCCTCGTATAAATGTATCAAATTTTTGATACCACATCCTTGGTGACTGTTTTAACCCATACAAAGACTTCTTTAACTCGCATACTAGTTCTTTCTCACCCTTCACTGCAAAGCCTTCAGGTTGCTTCATGTATATTTCCTCTTCCAAATCCCCGTGAAGAAATGTTGTCTTCACATCCATCTGTTCTACCTCAAAATCAAAAGAATCAGCAACAGATAAAAGTAATCTAATAGAATTTACCTTGGAAACAGGAGAAAAAATATCACCAAAATCAATTCCCGGCACCTGGGAATAACCTTTTGCTACCAACCTAGCTTTGTATTTCTCCACCTTTCCTTCTGCATTTGTCTTCTTCTTGAACACCCATTTGCTGCCAATGGGTTTCCTTCCAGCCAGCAACTCCACCAGATCCTAAGCGTCATTTTTGTGCAAAGATGCCATTTCATCAACCATGGCCTCTTTCCAAAGTTTGCCATCCTCTGAATCTACTACTTCCTTCACAGTTCTGGGATCATCGTTAGTAATAGATAAAGAAAAATTTGAACAGAAAGTAGATGGACTATACCTTTCTGGTTGCCTTCTTTCTTGAACTGATCTTCTCACACCCAGAGTTTGTGGCTCTTCATCTTCTAATTCCTCCTCTGTTGTAGAGTCTGATTCTTCCTCCTTAAGCTCAAACTTTATCTTCTCAGGTTCCTTCGGTTGGACTTCATGTTTAATAACATCTTTTACCTCTCTGAACACCACATCTCGGTTGTACACAACCTTCCGTGTGAATGGGTTCCAAAGCTTATAACCCTTTAAACCATCCTTATACCCAATAAAAATGCACTTTTCAGATTTACTATCCAACTTGGTTTGTTTCTCCTTTGGAACATGTACATATGCATCACATCCAAATACCCTCAGATGTGAAAGAGAGGGTTTCTTACCAGTCCATACCTCTTGTGGAGTCTTATCCTCCAACACTGATGAAGGTGACCTGTTGACCAGGTAACATGTAGTATCCACCGCCTCTGCCCAGAATTCTTGTCCTACCCCGCAACCACTGAGCATGCTTCTTGCCCTTTCCATCAACGTCTTATTCATTCTTTTTGCAACTCCATTTTTCTGAGGTGTATATGGAGTAGTCTTCTGTCGTGCTATACCACACTTCTTACAGAGTTCTTCAAATTCCTTGCTGCAAAACTCTCCACCATTATCTGTCCTCAACACCTTTATCTTCTTCTCTATCTAATTTTCCACGAGAGCCTTAAATTCTTTAAACCTGTCAAAGGCTTCAAATTTCTTCTTAAGGAAATATATCCATGTATTCCTTGAGAAGTCATCTATAAATGATACATAATACATATACTTACCCAGTGATGGAACCTTCACAGGTCCAAACACATCACTGTGCACAAGTTCTAATATCTATTTCGCCCTCTTACTACCAGAGGGGAAACTCACCCAATTCTGCTTCCCATATACAGAATTTTTACAAAAATCAAAATCCAGAGAGCTATTACTCATACCTTCTACCATACCTTTACCATGAAGTATTTGAAGGCCCTTCTCTCCAATATGTCCAAGCCTTTGATGCCACAAAATGGTCTTCTCTCCAGAGACCACTAGATTTTCTACTCCACTTTCAGGAACCACAAAACTGTTGCACCCATCAATAATAGTGCTACCTTATAGCTTGTACAGAGTTCCAATTCGAACTCTCTGCATCAATACCAGTGCTCCCCGAACCATTTTGCAGGTATCCTCCTCAAACACTGTTTTTACACCTGCATCATCCAACTTACTTATAGAAATTAGATTTCTGGCCAATGTAGGAATATGCATAACACCCGGAAGTGTTCTAACCCTTCCACCTTGCAACTTTTTCCACGACCAATGATTCTAGCCTTCCTATCATCCCCTAAGAAGACATCACCACCATCGTATTTCTCATACTCACAGAACCACTCTCTATAGGAAGTGAAGTGAAAGGATGCACCTGAGTCAATCAACCATGCCTCATGATCTATGTGTGTACTTGAAGAAGCCAAGTACACATCCCCACCTTCATCTGAGGTGATTTTCGCCTCTACAAAAGGAGCATCATCAGATCCCTTTCCTTTATCAGGAGCTTTAGCTTTACAATCCCTTTTGTAGTGCCCTTCCTTTCAACATTTCCAACACACCACCTTTACAGGTTTTCTTGGAGATTTAGATCTCCCTCTAGATTTAGATCTCCCACTCGATGACTTATTTTTGTTTCTATTCTGGGACCGTCCTCGTACAAACAAGGCATCACCATTCTGGCTCTCCATATTTTTCCGTCTCATCTCCTCCGTCAGCAAGGATGAGACTATTTCATCAAACTGCAAGGTAGTTGCATTGCTACCTATTGCAATAACCAGACTATCCCACGAATCTGGTAGAGAACACAACAAATTGATGCACTTATCTTCATCTGAAATTTTAATATCAACAGATGCTAACTGACTTACCACAGTATTAAATGCATTCAGATGCTCTGTCACCGAGTCTCCATCTTTCATCCTCAGGTTATACAACTTTTTCCGCAGGAACAGTTTATTCACTAGAGACTTAGATTGGTACAAAGTCCCTAACTTGTCCCACAAAGCCTTCGCCGTAGCTTCCCCTGATACATTCAGCAATACTGAATCTGAGACACACAATCGTATTGTGCTCTTTGCCTTCCGATTCAACTTCTTCCATTCTTCATCGGACACTCCCATTGGTTTATTACCCGGATCTACCGCGATCCACTAATCCTTATCCACCAACAAATCCTCCATCTTGAGTTTACACAACTCAAAACTCTGACCATTAAATTTCTTGATCTCTATCTTTCCACTGCTCACCATCTTCTTTCACCACTAGAATCAATATCGCAGATCTCCCACTGAACAGGGTCTACCACAGGCCCGAGCGAAACCCCTCAGCAACAAAGGCGTCCCCTTGGAGCCAAAACTACTCTGATACCAAATGTAGGTTTTAACCTTGTACAGAAATTACCTGCATACGAATTCTAAAACACATAAAATAAACAATGCGAGAGCATAACACATAAAACACATATACATAGATTTTCCCCTTGATCCCAAAACTAGGACTACCAGCTTGAATTTTCATTATATTCCTTTCAATGTTATAATACATATTTATACATGCCGAAGCATCCAATACCATGGATCGAAAACCATCGCGTCCAATACCATGGACCAAAAAATCATCGCGTCCAAAAAACATGTGTGAAAATCATGCACAAAACCATAGGTGGGTCCGCCCAACCTAACATAGGGTCCAAAACCAAAATTTTCCGAGGCACTGCCTCGAACCCCATAAAGTGGGGTTACGGGTGCCCCTCAAACCTCCTGTGACCTGCCCCCTTCTAACCCTCGGTTAACTACGTGGGCTAGTCGTGTAAAGAATATAACACAACCCAACATAAGACTCCTTTTTGTAAATGATGATTGTTCTCTTCTTTCTCATGTCACTTAATGAATGAAGGCCTTCCCATTGATTGAGCAGGGCCCGGAGACATAGTCCAAATTTTACGAATTCCATTATCAAGTCTCTTGTCTTCTTTCATGCTTTTATGTGTTTCTCCTCTTCTCTCACGTGCACATTAAATTTCTATGTTTAAGCTACAATTTATGCATGTAATTCTTTAATACATCTATAAGCGAAAGATCTTGGATCAATTCCACATAACAACTGTCGGCAGTAGGAATTGTTTATTTTGGAAGCAACAGACCCAAGCGGTTGCAATCCTAACTAATGTATATTTGTATTTAGAAATCGGTTGTAACTACTTTTATATTTTATCAGCATGAGAATTGTGAGATTCTCATGACTGATCTGTTTCTAATTTTGGGTATGTAATAACTATAAAGGAACTCGATTTTTCATGTACAAGGATACGGCATATAGAAAAAGTAGTGTTACTTTGCCTCTGTAACTCTGAATTTATTTTTAATATTAATCAGCATGATGATGTTGTTACTACTCTTCAGTTGATTTGTTAATTACTTTTATGTTATTCCTGCACCTTGCTGAGGAGGAAGGGCCCTCCTCTTTGGCAAGGACTGCAGTGATAGAGGTAGTGTACATTCTAGTTTAGCTAATTGATTTATGGTTTCTTGCTGTTGCTATACAAATTGTGGGTTACATTCGCTGCTATTTCAATTTACATTATGTTGTTACACTGAGTTAATCAACAAAATGGTAGTAACCAGCTGGAGTAGATATTGATTCTTGTGTGGCGCGCCTTTACTTTGATAGTTGTGAAGTGTGATTTAATTATGTAGAGTTTTTTTTTTTTTACGTCTACATGAATGGTTTGATTCAGCAATTTGGTTCAGTGACATATTTTACCGTTTTCTACATTTTCTCATTCTTGGCTATAGTGTATCAGCACAGATAGTGTGAACTCCATTGAAACAACAAGACCTACCCTGAGTTGAAAATTAAATGTTGCAGTCTCGATTAATTAGGATTGATTAAAACAACACTACATCATCCAATAGGTAAGAGTAGTCGAAGAGGAAATTCCATGAGGATGTGTAAATCCAATATGGGAATGGTCCTAAAAGGACATACCTTGTGAACTTCTGGATGGGGTATGTGCCTTTAGAGACAATGATGAAGGTGCTTATAAATCATTTGTCTACCTAGCATTGTTCTCTAATCTAGTAGAGAGATAGAACTGTTAGTCAAGACCTTGCTATATGACAATGTTGGTTGATATGATGAGATGCATATATATAAGTTGATAAGATATCTTATGATATGGCTTACCAATCTGAATCTTCTTATGAGAATTATTCTTTATGATAATGTCCATGTACCATGTATGTATTATGAATACCTCCCTAGTTAAGAGTAAGTGTGTTAAGTTGTAGCAAGAAAATGCTTCATTTGACTTGTGCCTTAGTCAAATGGAGAAATTTGAATTTACACATCATTAGGATGACTTGAGTTGTAGATAGAAGGAGTGACATGGCCAAGTCACTTAGTTAAGTTAGTCAATTCGATTTTGTGGGCGAGAAGTAGAGTTGTACATGAGTTGATTACTAAGATCTAGAAATCTAGTGGAGTTATAGTTAGTGAAACTCAACTATCTGAGCTATAGTCATGAATAGAGTCAGTATGAGTTTAGTTGGGTAGTTGTAACTATTGTTAACTCATTGATCACTCAATTAACTAATCAATTTACTAAAAATATCCCTAGTCATGCATGCAATTTGAATTGCATAGTTGACTGGAGGGAAAGGCATAATTGTAATTATTATTGTATACTAGTGAGTGTACAGAGTTTTCATGTAGCATGTGAGGAATTATCTTGAGATTGCTGAAGAAAATAGGTTCTCATCCTATTCTTTAGGAGAAATAATTGCGCAAGGAAATAAGAGGAAGTAGGAGGCCTATTTTGGATAAGTATTGGCTAGAGACGATTCAGGAGGATATTAGTATTGCAGTGCATATTGAGATTTAAGGATTGAAACAATCATTGTAATATATCTATATTCTCATCTGATATAATAAAAATAGAGGAGGGGTTTTTCCTAGTTGGGTTCCCTAGTAAAAATACTGTGTTCATTGTGATTGAATGATTGCATGTGTTTCTATTGTATGTTTTCCTTTCCGCGGATTGAGTAGAAGAAATTTGTGCCTATTGATCTGAGTCTGATTTCATTAGCAATAAAAAATTCTGAGTTATTTCTACGTGGTATTGGAGCTATTAAAAGATACATAGAAACCAGGTTCCTGATCATCTTTCAGAGAAATTATGAATAACAAATTTGTGGTGCGTGAATTTTCTTTAGTGCATGAACAATGTATTTATATGGATTGAGACTTGAGTATGCATTGGAGGGAACTTCAAATTTCATAGCTTGGAAAGACATAATGGAAGTTGTGTTGGATGACAATGGAGTATTGGAGTACACACAAACTGATATTCTAAAATAAGCAAGATCAGATGCACAACAGCTAGCTTAGTGGAAGAAAACATAGCAAAAGCTAGGAGGATTATCTTGGAGTGAGTCACAGACCATGTGGTTTTTAGTTTGCATGGAAAACAGACTACTTATGTAATGTGGAAAACCTTCACAGAGTTATTCGAAAGCAGCAGCGATGCCAGGAAATTGGCATTGAAATATAATCCTAGGAACATTCGAATGCATAAAAATGAAACCATTGTTTAATATCTATCCAGATTCACTTAGGTCAGAGATGAACTTGGAGGAGTAGGAGAGACTATGCCACCATTTGAGCTTGTGAGATTAGTACCCCTTGGCCTTCTGAAGTCCTGGTAAAACTATCAAGATTCAGTTAATTGAAGAGACAAGCTCCCAAATTGGGAGAGACTTTGGTTTGACTTGGTGCAGGAGGAGATTAGAAGAAACACTAGAGTTGGAGTCTCATCTATATTTGATGAGGGAGAAGAATGTGCTCTATTTGGAAAAGGAAAGAATGCCAAAGGAAAGAAGGCCCAAGGTGAGGCCAAATCCATCCAAAACCATGGCAAGAAGAAAGACCTCTATAAAATGAAATTCTCTCACTGTCATGAGTATGGACATTATGCAACCAAGTGTTCACACAAGAAATCATGTAAGGAACCTACAACAGAAAAAACAAGAGATTCTCTCACTTCAAGATTCAAGTTGGAATTCACCCTCATTTCTTGCATGGCAAGCAAAGTAAGAGTGAGTGAGTGATACCTAGACTTTGGTGCTTCATATCATATGATAGGAAATAAGGAGTTCTTTAACAGCCTAGAGGAGAAGGACCTACAATTACCCATAGAGCTTGGAGATGGTGGGAGATATAGTACAAAATGGATTGGCACAGTCACCTTTAAGAGGGAGTCAGGCTCCCATATTCACATAGAGAATGTAATGTATGTGCATGGCTTGAATAAAAATCTAGTTTGTGTAGTTGCACTTGAAGATCGTGGATATGATGTGGTGTTCAGTAGAGGGAAGGCATATCTAAAGCATGTTGCTACTGGACAAGTAAAATAAATTGGTGTTCAAGTTAAAAATATCTACAATCTAGATGTATATTTTTCCATGCATGCAACTATACCTCCAGAAGTGAGGTGGGGTGACGTAGAGCCTTAGTCCTAGAGTTGCAAAGATTTGGGCAGGGTCCATAGGAGAGCAGTAGTAGTTGTAGTATACTCTTCTCATGGATCACTACCCTTGCTACATGGGCCCATAATATTCAGTAGTAGAAGGATCAGTGCCAGTTGATGCAGTTAGATCTTGAGCGACAGTTGTAGGCTAGTATTTGTCAGAGACTTAGAAGACAGTTGTAGCTCAGAGACATAGTTGATTCAGTGTTATGGATTCTTCTCATTTGCAGTTTTTTCAATAGCAAAAACAATAATGAGAGGGAGTGTTAGTTGTGTTACAGTACATTCCTTGGGAGGAACAAGATTGGGGTTGTGCAAAACCCTTTTCTTGCTAAGAGGGAGTGCTAAATTGTAGCAAGAAAATGATTCATTTGACTTGTGCCTTAGTCAAATGGAGAAATTCGAATTTCCACATCAGTAGGATGACTTGAGTTGCAATTATCAAGAGTGACATGGCCAAGTCACTTAGTTAAGTCAGTTAATTCAAGTTTGTGGGCAAGAAGTAGAGTTGTGCATGAGTTGATTGTGAAGATCTAGAAATCTAGTGGATTTATAGTTAGTGAAACTCAATTATCTGAGATCTAGTCATGAATAGAATCAATATGAGTTAAATTGAGTAGTTGTAAATGTTTTTAATTCACTGATCTCTTAGTTAACTAGGAAATTTACTAAAAATGGCCCTAGCCATGCATGCAATTTGAATTGCCTAGTTGACTGGAGGGAAAAGGCATAATTATATTTATTATTGTATACTAGTGAGTGTACACGGTTTGCATGTATAAGGTGAGCAATTCTCTTGGAATTTCACAAGCAAATATGATCTCTTTCTATTATTTAGGAGTGGGATTTGCACAAGGAAATAGGAGGAAGCATGAGGCCTATTTTGAGTAAGTATTAGCCAGAGAAGACTCAGGAGGAGATCAATATTGTAGTGCAGATTGAGCTTTAAGGATTGAATAAGTCATTGTAATAGATCTATATTCTCATATGATATAATACAAACGGAGGAGGGGTTTTTCACAATTGGGTTCCCTAGTAAAAATATTGTGTTCATTGTGATTTAATGATTGCATGTGTTTCTATTGTATGTTTTCCTTTCAACAAATTAAGTAGAAGAAATTTGTGTCTATTGATCTTAGTCTGATTTCATTAGCAATGGCGAATTTCGAGTTATTTCTACAAAGTGTTGAAATATGTAACTAGGTTCGGTCTTCATAATATCTTATGTAATATTGATTTTATGCATTTGATGTAAAGAGAAAAGAAAAATTGATTATTATTATTTTTATAGCATGGGTTTCATGCTACTAGTTAAATTATTTTTAGGTTGACAAGCACCCATTGTGTGCTTCTAGGTTTTGTCATAAAGTCAAAGGGTCAAAAGAATCATTGTAATATGTAATAGACCCTATTAGGCATGTTGTATCAATTCAATAGTGTCAAAAGTCCCCTCCAAGACCAAGTCGGCCTACAAGAAGACAAGTCAGCCTATAGAGAAGAAGCCAGCCTCGTTAGGGATATTCGACACTCACAAGAAGCCTATATATAAGATGATATTCGAACTCATTTGAAGATCATCCAAGAAGTTTGTAAAAAGACAAGAATGATACCTAAAGGAACAAGCAAAAATGAGGATAACCAAAGGAAGAAAAATTGAAGTTTCGAAGACTATTTTTTGGGCTACATCCACTCACACATGCGAAGAGAATTATGGCACATTTTGCTGCTACAAGATTGAAATTTCAGTCATCTTAAAATGATCAAACCTCGTGTCAAAATGATCAAGATTGGAGACTGAATCATCAAAGAAAGAGAAACACATCAAGCAAAGGAAGAAGCAGATCTGATTTACCATATTACTTCCACACATGCGAAGTTGCAACAACTGTAGGGAGGTCGAAAATTGCAGCTCTAGGAGGCCGAAAATTGCAGGTCTGAAGAAGGAAGTGAATTTTGTTACAAGGGTCAAAGTTGTGCCAAAGAAGAAGTGTTTGACCTAGGTTGACTTTGTTAAAGAGAATTTCATCAAAAGGGAAGATTTACTTGGTCTTGGAGGGGTCTTGGTCTAGAGTCTAAAGGTCTTGGAATTCGTCATTTAAAGATTCTATATGAAGAGAAGAATTCTTGTGGGGTTTCCTCTCTAAGAGAGGTTTTGGCCCTAGTTAGCAACCTATATCTTGTGTCATTGTATTTTATTGATATTCATAGTTTGATAGATGTGTGATGATAAGAAAATTACAATAATCAAGAGAAGAAGCTAAATACAAGTACAACAAGTTTAAGTAAAAGAACATCACAAGCAATTATCAAGTATAGCGAAATCACCCTAATCTAGTTGTCATTGATTTCTCAACAGATATTTGGATCATGGGAGTTGATTCAATTTTTAGCAATGTTGATTTTCTTCTTTGTGCTCATCAAAATGGAGAAATACTTTTGTTCTTCTAGATTAGGGTTGACCACTTCCTTGTAGTAAATTATCTTTCTTTTATCTTCTAATTCTTTATCACACCATAGATTTCCTTTAAATTTAGATGTAACAATATTTTTAATATTATAGATATTCTATAGAATGACATCTTCATGTATTCTCCAATAATTTGGTCAAGACTTGGTATCTTGATGTCATCCTTTCTTGAACCATTTATGATTTTAGCTGAACTTAGAAGCAATTTTGTGGATCCCCTTTTCATCACATTGTTTAACTGAACTTAGAAGCAATTTTGTGGATTTCCTTTTCATCTTGTTGTTTATCTTATTCTTGTATATTAAGTACCTCATCATGTTTGTGGAGTTAATGGAGGAAAGGCTTGCTTCGATGATGAGAATATGATAGGGTGTATTGTCTTTAATTTCGAGATTATAAGTTATTGGATCTGCTCCATCTTTATCATAGATTCTTTAGAGATCCCACATCCCCAAACTGCACAATTTTATAACATAACAAGCATGACAAGAGTATGAAAGATGAGTTTTTTCTCATCCTACAACCAAAGGTTTGTGAATATACACTTGTTTTCAAGCCCATAAATCTTTCCACGCTCCATTTATCTTTTTCTCAACACTACACTTTCAATTGAGCTTCTAATGAATACCGATTCCAAGATATTTGTATGAAGGCACATTCTCCACACTATTATCATTATATATAAAAGTGTCATAGGTAATTTTTTTGGATTTGATTAATATAACCTTTTTTTAAGTGTTCATAGTCATACCCATACTAGAGTAGAAATACTTGAAGATTCTTATATGCTTATCAAGGTTATGATGATTCCTTCAATAAAAATAGTATCATCAATAAAAAAAGAAGGATGACAACTATACTAGTAAGAACGAAACGACCACAACCAACATCTTCCAACCAATATTCTAACTTATCAATGTATATGCTAAAGAAAACAGTGAACAAGTAACAATCTTATCTTACAATTAATTTTCTTCCTCCAACCCTTACTATTACGTACTATTCCTGAACTTAACAATAATATTCTCATATAAACTTATTAAAATAACATTCCATTCCCAAAAAAATAAAAATAAAACTAACTTATATCTCTTTTAACTTATTAAAAAAGTGAATCCACAACTAACTCTATATATATACCTGACTCTATAAAAAAAAAAAGTTAATCCACAACTAACTCATTTTGTATCATTGTAAATGAAAAAAAAGCGGGCAATTTAAAAAAAAAAAGCGACAAACTTTTTAAACTGAAAAGACGAATAACAGTTGCCAACGAAAGTAAAAAAGTAAAGAGTAATCAAATAATTAAAAATAAAGTAACTTTCTCAAATTTCGCCAAAGGTTTGAAAGATCAGGGACATTTGAAAAAATATTATAAGAATTTGAAACGGGTCGAGCGAAGAATTGAAATTGATCACGCAAAGTTAGCCGACGGAGAAGAAGAAAAGTAGAAAAGTAAAAGGTTGAAAAAGGGTGAAGTAAATTTTATGTATTTTTAAAAAAATAAATATAAAATTAAAAATAAATTTCCAAAAAATTGGAAAAATTAAATAATGAATTAGGACTTTTTTTTTAATGAAGAGTAAAATGATTTTGTTTTTGATCATTGGTTTTTTTTCTACAGGTGGGAAAACTTATCATAACTCAATTGTCAAACCAACAATGAAGACAATTATCTCTGGCTACTATCCACGAATGTAGGGTGACTCATCACCCTTATTGAAGGAAAACCACACCACCAGGAATAACCTGCTGGTAGTCGTAAGAGGGGGGCAGGGTTTCACTCCTGCCAGGCTTTCACTCATGCCAAATGTATTTGGGTCTTGGGTCATTAACGTGAAGACAAACTCTTAGCTAAATAGAAACAATTTTAAGGCATACTCCAAGCCCAAAAAGTTTTAAAACATACCTCTAGATGTTTGGTTGTAAATTGTTAGAATTGCATTTACTCATTCATTTCTTTAATAAATTTAATCAAATAATGTTAAGTTTAAACAAAGATCTTTTTAAATTAAATATTTGATATGAAAATCTTTTTAAGTTAAATGTTTAATATGATTAAAATATTAAAGTGTATAAAATTTATTGATACACTTATATATTAAAATACCTTTAAAAACTTATTTGAATTATAAAATATAAAATTTGATTTTTGGAAAAAATTATAAAATTTAATTTTATAATTTAAATTATAATAAAAATATTTTTTTTCATTTTTAAATTATTTAATTATAAAAATAATATTTTTATTTATTTTTATTGATAATGATAATCATTAATGTTTATTAAGACTAATGTAGTCTATCAGACTTTAAGAAAGAAATTAATTGTATTTTATTTTTATGATCAAAAAGAAGGGAAAGAAATGCTCTAAATCACTATATTTTTGTTGACTTAACAAGTCAAAAAGATTAGTAGTGTGGCAAATATTTTGGAAATGAGAAGTGAGTAAGAACTAGATAATCCAAGAGAAAGTGTTTTCATCTTCAACCCTCTTAGTATCACAACTCTAAGAGAAAAAAATTATTATTTTCTTCACCAAAATTTATTTTTTGCGAATAACATATTAAGTTCATGTATATTTTTGTAACAACTTTAAATTTATTATTTCTTAACATTTTAATATTTAAAAATTTATCTTGAATATCATATTTTAAACCCAAAAAAAATACTTAAATTTTCTTCATAATTTTATTATTAAAAAATGTAAAATACACAAAAACATGAATCTTGAATCTAATCCAATAATAAAATTATAAATATCCTAATTATAAAATGATTTAAAAGTTTCTCTAACTTAAACATCATCTATTTATAAAGTAAGACTGCATATAATATGATGTTTCTTTCTTCGACCTATTAAAGTAAGTTTGAATCAAAGTAGTCTTTATTGCATTACTTTTATAGGGAAAATTAAAAGTAAACACTCACTTGTTTGGAAAATTTCCAAATACAATAGAATCTGAAATGTGTTGAGATTCACTTTCATCTCATATACAAGGACATATCTGCTCTCAAAGCAAGGTTGTAGCAAAGATCTTGGAAGGTTACTGTGAACATTTTGTATTATTTTTTTCTTAACTAAATTTAGGCAACCTGGGTTAAGAGGAGATCCACATCTTGTGTGATATCTCCCTGAGGTTGTTACGATAGGTTGACTATTGTGGTTGGTTTTTTATATAGGGTTGTTTAAATCTATGTAAAATGAGGCATTTTAATGTATTACTGGATAATTAAATTATATTTTAATAAAAATTATAAGGTATATTAAAGATAAGATGTATTATTTAATTTTAAATAATATATATATATATATATTTATTGGGAAATTAAAAAAAATAGATTTTAATTTTATGAAAGAGAAATATTTATACACTTTCGTATAACATTATATCAATTATATTTTAATATAATAAAAATTATAAGGTATATTAATGATAAGATGTATTATTTAATTTTAAATAATATATATATATATATTTTGGGAAATTAAAAAAAATAGATTTTAATTTTATGAAAGAGAAATATTTATACACTTTTGTATAACATTATATCATTAAAGTGAGTTTAACCAATTTTAAACAATATACTTGAATAGTGAGATGATAAACAACATAGATTAATTAAACGCAAAATAACTATCGTTATATATATTGGTGGAAAAATGATAAGTTGAATGACAATTATTAGAGCCAAAATTATGATCAAATGGGTTGATTAATGCATAAGATTCTCGATTAGTGGATAACAAAGATAGATCACTTTGAGCAGCTTTGCAAATGCTTTGAATAGTAGAATCATCTTCCTCGCATGTTGAATGTAGCAAACCATTTCCTTGCACCTGGCTACAAATTGAACTAGCATCACAATCATTGAAAGAACTAAAAATGAATGATAGTATAGCAAATAAATGAAACTGGTCAGGATACAATGGGTGAAAAAGATGAACTTCATTCACCAAATAACTCAAGCATTCACTAACACTCAAGAGGATATCTGGTGCCATAATGAAAATGATTAGCATCACAACATTCACAAGAAAGACGAGGAGCTGATTCTTTTCAAAAATATTTGATAGGTATGAATCTTTCGGCCTATGATAATGTTCAAAATGGTCAGCTTCATAGCTTTGTTCATCCATGAAAAACATACATTCCAAACCAAGCTCAATACAAGAGATTTGCATGAAGATGAATCAACTGAAACAAAATCCTCAATCCGATCAGAAATCAAATCTTGAAAATTAGAAAAGTTATATCCAAAATACGAAGATCTTTCAAGAAATAATTTGTATCCAGTGAAACCATGCAAGAAAAGAATCTTACGAGAAAATCCAGATCTGATTTAGTTCGATGATCTCATCACGATTGCAAGAACCTTACATAACCTTCAACAGAAGTTGAAGTTCCTCAATTTCTTGGCAAGTCCCGAAACTTTCAAGGAGTGTAGAATTGCATTTTGAAGATTGGATCAGATCATGCATGGTGTGCGTACAACTACTACCAGTAATTTCAATAAGATCACTATTGTCCAGATGGAAACCATCTACATCACTGATTTGATCAGATTTGTTAACTTCAACAAACAAATTACTCAAGTCATAAGATCGTTCTAACTACACATCTAAGGATGGATAGATTGGATTAATCTCATGAGAAATCTAATTTGAAGAGTTATCCTCATGCAACACTCGGAATGATAAGGAATGAAATGGATGCTCGATGATTTCATTTCTTTCTTCTTCATCATGGATAACCCCACTACCTTATGTTAATTCAAAATTCTGCTGATCGAGTGGGAGATCTGAAGAGCAAGCAATAGGACACAAGGAATAGTGAGCTAAAGAGGAAGTTTCCATAAGAAAATATTCTTTGACCGAAATAGATTATGGATCTAAATATTTCAAATCAAAATCTTCTTAAGAAACCAAAAGATCAATTGGTATATTTGGGCATTCCTCATCATGTACATCAATGGGGTCATCATCATCAGAATGATGATTTCCCAAAACTTTAGATTGATTAGGAAAATTGATTTCATTTAATTGATAGTCGAGATTAGTAGGTTCTAAATCAGCCAAGAATGGAGGAACATCATCTTGACATAGAGGATTTTTAAAAGGAGAAGAGAGATCGAAAGAATCTTCATCTTTTTTCCCCTCTAACTGTGAAATGTGACTACCTTGAAATTGATCATTATTTGGATTAACAAGCTGGAAATAAAGAGAGTTTGAAAGAGACTAATCAAGCATATCAAGGGATAAGGGCTCATGAGAATGGGATGATAGAGGAGGACAAACATCCCTTGAAGAGATCATGCTTTCAATTAGGTCAAATTCAAGATTGAAGTTATGAGTGTTAATATCATCTTGAAAGATCAAGGGATTATTGTTGGGTGTTAATATTGACTTATAGATGACTCAACACTTATTTGTCAATCCGAGGCTTGTAAGCTTCGAGACATAGAACTATAAATGCCAAGAGACTCCAGAAACCTTGCAAAAGTTACTCCTTTCTCCAAACCAACATTATAATTCTTCTAAGTTCTAAAAAAAAATGATAAATTTCCAATCTCAATTCCTGCACTAATACTGTGACAACTTTATTAACAGAAATAAATAGTGATCAACTTAGGCTCTAGCTACTTCACTCGCCAAATCATCAATCAAACAAAGTCTATAGATTGAACAAATAATAAAAAATTCCGAAAAGAACACATTCCTCAATCATGCAATACCAAAAGAGTGCTTGGAAATCCACACAAGTCTTCAAATTGTTCCTGCACTACTTCAATTCTTCACTCTCCATGTTTTTGAAAATAAAGTGTGGTGCTACTATTGCATTAATTAAATGTATGAGCTTGCATACAAATTAATCACACTCTACTTCACTTATTTAATATGAACATTCCAAACTCTACATTTGAAACTATGACAGGAAGAGTTGTAGAGAAAAAGAAATAACACTAGATTTTAATATGAACCACTAATTTCAATTAACCAGTGACGAAATAATAAACCAATCTATGGAAAATACTTTCTATACTAATCCACCTGAAACACCATAAATGTTGGTTCCACACATGCACTAGTTAAGAAAATCAAAACACCTCAACCGAAATGAATATAATCAACCACACACATTGACTATGTAAAGAACTTGTTGTAAATATTCCAAGAGCCAGGTTACACTAGCAAGCACTTTAATATGACTTTGTAGTTCAAAAGGAAACCAAGGTTGTAACAATATAGGGTTTTTAGTGACCTCAGTGCTATTTCATTCACACCCTATATCATAAGATCTTTTAAGAGAAACAAAGACTATCTTCTTTTTATTAGATCAAGAAAAGTTCAAGAATTTCAGAGAGGATACTTGTAAATATTGATATTAGATCCTTATGGCATTCAATCTTTCGATCTGAAGCCACCAATACCCAGAAAAGAAAACCCTAGTGAAAGTATTACTGCCACCAAGTCATATGAAAAACAACCACTCAAAGATAAAATGTCTGTGCAACTGAGCTCACATAAAGATGGAACAGGGGCTTTCAAAGAAAAGAGTCTTTCATATATCGATATCAAATCCCAATAACCTTCAAAGCTTTCAAACTTAAAACCACCAATACCCAGAAAAACAACTCCGAATGAAAATATTAATGCAACCAAATCATATAAAGGAGAATAACGATTCCAGGTGTCGGTCTTCACACTACTCGACTCAAATAACAATGAAACAAGGGGATCCCATCAATATCCAATGAAAACCTTCCAGATCTAGGTAATGACCAATTTCAGTTCATAGATCAAGATATCCTTTTCAAAAAGAAGAAAGGCAGAGTATGAAAGAAATACTATATCAAATCACACAAATGCAAATGCTCAAATAAGAAATACTTACTTCCTTTCAATCTCACACCACACAATGTTATTTATCATAGGTGTGGTGAGCTGGATTGGTTGGGCCCAAACCAACCAGGTGGTGAGCTCTAGTATTGCAGCAATGATGTTGTAACTCATGGGACTTCCTACTTTACTTTTATCAACCCGGTAGTTCGTAACAAACTTGGAAGTGACAGTGCTGTATGCACAAGTACTAGCTCTTACTGCAGGCTGTCACTTGATCAGCTAGCACAAGTTCGCTAGGAGCTTAAGCCAACTTCGATGAGTTCTTAGAAGAAGCTTTTAACTGTGATGGAAGAAAGCTAACTCAAAAGAGGCTATTCTACTTGCAGAAAGAAGATGAAAATTGAAAAGAAACGCAAACCCTAGAAAACCCTAGTTTTACCCACTAACCCTACTTTTGCAAGAAAAAGAGAGGAAACTACTAAAATGGATGCCATTGACTACTGAAAAGGTAAAATGCATGTGTTCAAGCTACTTCTGAAGGAAATGTGGAAAAATCATCTTTTTGTACTTTTGAGCAATTTTATGCAGAATTATTATGCTTGTGTTTTAACTATTTGTGACTGTGCAGTGGTTTGGTGGCAAAGGAAAATGGAGTTGGATGTTACAGATGATGAGGAAGGTGTGGATAGGACCTAAGGAGTCCCTAGCACCCTTCTGGAGATTTCCATTGTGATCAGACTTCGAAAAATCGCTCGCATGAACTTCTACAGGAAGTCTGCAGGGGATCTACAGGAAATTCTACAAGAAGTTCTACAGGAGGAGGCTGAAAGTGATTTTTGAAGGTTTGGAGGAGGAAAACGGTGGGAAAAGGGAAAGGAAGGCTAGATGGAGGTGTCAAAGGGTCTAGGACTCTGTCAATGAAGGTCAGACATGAAAGAGATGGTTGGATTTGTTCAAAAGGTCAAGGAAGCAATTTTGCACAAGAATGTAGAAATTAGGGCTGTTTGGGAAAGTGTGGCGAATGAGTGGAGAAAACCTTGAGAGATGGGCTAGAGCAGGTTGGGTGATGAAAGGATGATAAGCTGGGATGGTATTCAAGTGAGCTGCACACCTGCTTCTGAAAACTAATTCAAGGAGAATTAAAAAAACAGAGTTTTACCTATTTTAACCTAATTCTGACCTAAAAACCAGAAAAGTGCTGAACATAACTTTATGGACAGGAACTGATGCAAGAAAGCCATGGAAATTGAACAAGAACAGATCTAATCATGTAAATACAACTAACATTAACTTCTCCAACTCAAAATCTCTCACTTAGCAATTGCATTGGAAAGCAAAAACAGTGTTTTGGTGGCAGCAAGAGTGCCTTGGTCTCAATTCATGGTCCCATAGAGGGAGAAAGGAGATCAAGGCCTGCTCGGTGGCCTTTTGTGAATCTTCTTCAATTATTGCAGCAAACTATCTAATCAACCCTAAAACTAGAACAACTATTCTAATCATCAAAAACAACCTAAGTAACAAAGCAAGATTTAATCTAAACAACAGAAACTATTTCATGAATGCAAGAAAAACACATATAAATACAAAAAGGAGGTACTGGGCACTTGGGTTGGGCCCAACCCCAAGAGCTACAGCCCCCTAAGAAAGATCAGTGCTGGTTCAAAGTTGGATTCATCTTCATTGATCAAAAAGATAATAGTTACATCACAAAATTGTCTGCAAAAAGAGCTCGAAAATGAGCTGAATACAAGGCTGCACTAAAGTGTGAAAATAGACTGTTCAATAGCTAACCTACTGAGGCCTGAGGCCTTCTTATTTATACAAGTGAGGACTCCCAATAGTCCTCCTAAACTTTAGGAACTCGGCTGCCTAAAACTGTAGATAACAGCAACTTCACTAGACCTGCTCGGCTGCCCTTGTAATCATCGATGTGGTGGCCTTTGAACTCCGAGCTGTTGGTGGAGAACTCGAGGAAGGGGTCATAAATGCAGGAGACACCCCTCCTATAAGTCCTCAGCCCTGTTTCTTTGAATTTGGCTGCCAATCTGCTCATAAATGCCTGGTCTTGGTCCAAAAATGTCCAAAAATATGCAATAAACACTCATTAGACTTTGTGGTAAAGTGACTATCCCCATTCACTCAATTAACATAAATATATTCAAAAACATGCACAAAACTATGGAGAATGGTGGATTAAATGGAAACAATAGGCAAAATGAGCCCATATAGTTACCCATTTCTGGGGCTCATCACCAGGTTGCACCCTCCTTTAAAAAAGAGATTAAGTTATAGAGCAAGAAGAATCATTAACAAAACATAACAATTATAGGAAGAGAACCTGGCATTCACCCTTTCCATTAATAAAACTTAGTCTTCAATACATTGGGAGCTCAGTAGTCTAGTCCTAACTGATTTAAGTGATACAACATTTTTCAAACTTAACAATACATCGATCCAAAGTATCACTAACCTAATTCCTCTCACAACCTATATTATATAGATGTTTACATGATAAATCTTGGCCATGATAAAGCCATTCATTGTACAAAATAAGATAAAATCTAGTTACAACAATCTTCTAACAGTAGACTTCAAGCAAAACTATCAGTTGTTCATAAAAAATTTCTCCTTGTCATATTGCTTTCTTTGGAAAATGGTTACTACTACTATGAGTTCCATGCTAAATACCAAGGCAGGGTAGGCGCGCTTGTCCTTCAATCACGATCCAAAATAATCTTTGACAACTGTTGACTTTCCAGCTGGCCCTCGCTGGCCTCTTTTAACCTTCAGTCTACACCTTGATCTTTGGTGCAGGAACCCCAAAATTAGTGCAGGAATCCCAAGATAGTTGTAAATTCCTCCTGTCGAGTACAACATTGCACTTCACAATGGTAAATGACTTATAGATATTAAAGACCCTAGTAATACAATAAATGGAAGCATTTTAACCATTTAAATCTCATCCTACCAACTTTTTAATAATAAGCAATTCTAAACTCGTAATCTCAAGACTACAACAAAAGAAGCATGGGAATGTGTAAATAAAGGCCTCAAAACTCATGAAATAGAGGGTGATAAGGGTATATTATGGGTAAAAATTACCTCATTTTAAAATCTCAACATCCTCCCATCCAAATTCATTATGTTTCCTCACACAACTGGGAGTACCAACCTATGCAAAAAACAAGATTTCAAAATCCCTCCATAATTTCCAAATTTGAATGTTGATCTCCGAGCCTATACCCTAAGCTCTTTTTAATTGCCTTTTGAATTTCCTAACTCTTGTATTTATATAAGCTACACACATCCTCCATTTTCTATCTTTCTCTCTTAATTTCATTGCTTCTCTTACCAACTCCTCATTCCTTGTTGTCAATGTTGTATTCTGAGATTTTAAATAGAAATCTAAAACCTCCATCTCCCTAACTTTATGCTTCAAGAACTAAATTTTTCTTTTCTCTCTTGGTTTTTGTAATTAGAAGTGCAAGAGGAACCAAGTCTTCTTGCTCTTCCAATCTCTCACATTTCAAGTTATTAACTGAATTGTCCAAGGTAGTTGTTACATCCGCCAAAATGGAAAAAAATTGTTTCTCAGTTGCATGGTTTTTTCCTAGAATTAATTCCCTATCATTGGTTGTACCCTTAGCTTCTTTGTTCATATGAACATCTTGTGGAGGATTCTTTCGATTAAAACTCTGTGCTTTTGGTGAAGCACAACCCTCCTCATGTAACCCTAGCTCCATGTCATGCTCATCATCAGGTAGAGAAATCAGAAGGTTTTCATCTGCTAGCACCTTCTCAGAAGGAGAAATATGCATACCGTTTAGCAACCCTCTTGTTAATCTCAGGAGTGGTATTGGTACCACTACCTTAAATGGCACATTCTACTTTACTTCCTTTTTCTTCTCAAATACCTCTTGTTGTCCTTTATCATCAATTTCCTTGTTCTAAGCAGACTTAGAACCATATTTATAACTTCGAATTTTCACTGTGAATACTTCCTTTGGGTGTGCTTGAATGTTAATTACTTACCTCGGGTTCCCAGACTGGTGTTCTTGAATAAAGAAATCCATGTAGAGCCTTTTTTCTTCAACTCTTCAACAATCAAAATCTTGATCAAACCGTAGTGACATAATTTATATCCCACCTAAGTCTCAAGACTCTTTTAGACTCCCTTAGACATCCTGGTCAAGATATCTAATACAAAGTAAGGAAAATTGATAAGTTTCCTAGACTCAAAATGCAGTAAGAGTCGTATGTGGTATAGGAAGGTTACCAAGTAACGTCCCTCGCAAGTAAGGAACTTCTGGAGCACAAAAAGTAGGTTCTTCGATGTGTCAATTATATGATTCTAAGGAATCCTTGTTTTCCAATCAACCTTTTAGTTTGAATCCACAATAAATCATCGCTAGGCCCCCTGTTTTACTTCATCTTTCTTAAATCATTCTTCCCCAACACAGGGAAACTCTGTGGCCTGCAAAATTAAGTGCTCAGACACTTCCCTTGTAAATATCCATGTTTTTATCTATTTGCATCCATCCATGTTTTGTTTCTTCGTATCTTGTTATATTTATTATAGTTTCATGATTAGGTCATATAAAACATTTTTTCTTGTAGACAAGTGGTTCGAAATGAACAACAATTGAATTCTTGTCATGGAACAATATGTCATAACTTTCTTCACACAAATCTGAATTAAAATGCAAATAGTTTTTCATTGTTGTCTTTGACCAAAGTCTTATGGAAATTTTCAGCCAATTCGATAACCAATGTATACAAAATATGTCTCCCCAAAGTCTTCTTTCCTCCGTAGCGATAGTATGTGAAGTTGATTTTGTCATCCTTTCCAAGTAAACATTTGGGCTATCTACACCATGCATATGTATTAATGCATCTATATTCAATTCATGTTCGTAAGATAGTATGGCTTCGGTCTTCCCTTCATGTAAATAATTCTTGAAATGTTCTATTGTTCCTTCACACAATTTTGTTGACGTGTATCTAAAATGCAACAGAGTTTGCATATTATCGAATATGCAATCTCCCACCTCATATGCAAATTTTTTCAAACGAAATAGATTATGATGCCTTAGTATTGCATCTGGACCATTTCTTTATATAATAAACAAATGCTTCTCCAGCAATGCTTTAACAATCACGCTTCAAACATGCTTGTTCATTGTTGCTTTAGCAATTACGTTTCAAAAAAAACAAAAGAGTATTTTAATTTCACTATGAACTATTGCTCAATGACAAGCACAACATAAACAATGTATAGGAAAACAAGTAAAACGATATAGATATAACTGATTCACCTAAAAATATTGTATATGAATGAGGTATAGAGTCACAAAACAAATGAGCCATAATGTACCTAATACAAATATCATAAAATCTGTATCTATTTTCAGAAACAAATATTGTGTACAATTCTTACGCTAACAAGAAAAACACACAATTCTCAGAACAAGAGTATTAATTCTGATAACAAGAGAAAAATCATTTGTAACAAGCATGCATCCCCAAAAAAAAAAAATGCATGATCAACACCTGGCCAATGCAACTACCGACACATTACGTGTTAAAATTAGGCCACAACAACTTTATAAAACTTAGAACATTTGATTTAGGATTCATAGGCTAAAGAGAAAGTTATTTATTTTTGTTATTATTATTATTATTAAAAATATATCACAAAAGCCTCATAAAACTTAGACCCTTTGATTTATGATTTATGCCAAATAATGAGTATACAAAATAACAAACGCAATATTTCTATGGAAAAATTTTGTACTTCCGCATTCACTTCTCCTCCCGCACAGTTCTCTTGCACACAAACATAGATTGGAGATGTTGTTCAGGCTCAATTGAAAATAAAAAATGTATTTTGCAATATATCATAAATATGGAAAACAACCAACATTCCCCCCTTCTCAAATTAAGCCACAAGTTAATGAAGCTCATGTCGCTTCTGATATCGAGGATATGTAGAAATTTACATAACTCTTAGTTTTCTTTCATTTTTTTCTTGGGGAGTTAATAAAGAAAATAAGTTTAGAATAACTTCATGTCAATCCTTCTTTGAATTTCTGAACATTAGAACAAGGAATTGTATTGCTATAAATCAACACACATATCCCATCAACTCCGCACAATGAAATGTCCCGCATATACCCTGTTTCGAGAAATAACACAGTCAAAGCACTCACGAAACCCCACATTCTGCTGTACATAACTCGTTTTCCAATTTTTTTTATCGCCGATAGAAAACACATATGATTCCAATATAACAAAAATGTATGTGTCGCATTTCACAGCAAATCCATTTTGCGCAAAAATATCACATATTAACATTAATAGTTTAACAATAATTTCCATATGCACCATCGCGCACAATGAAAATTAACAATTTTAATCATTATGTTCTCTCACAAATACCCTGACCTCTGTAAAGATTCATAGTTCTAAAATCAAATCTCTCCGCAATTTCTCCCCCACACATACTTCATACTCCGCACAGTAAAATCTCTGCACAATGAAAAATAATAATATTCCCTACTCTCTTGCACATACCCTCTCCTCCATACATTCAAAGCTCTACACAATGAAACATAATAATAATAACAAATTAACATTAATATTTTAACATTAATTTCCACATGCACTCCCCGTTCTCCCAAAAATACCCCGTCGTAATAAAAGCTCCGCATAATGAAATCTCCCACACAAACCACATCGTCAGAAAAGATTCAATTCTAACACCAATGCCTAGAGAAATAACACACTATTAGAGCACTTGTGAAACCCCCCTCGTTCTCCCGAAAATACCCCATCCTAATAAAAGCTCTGCACAATGAAATCTCCCGCACAAACCCCTTCATGTGCAAAGATTCAATTCTAAAACCAACGTTGAGAGAAATAACACAATGTCAGAGTACTCATGAACACCCCCCCCCCCCCCCCCCCATTCTCCCACACATACCCCATTTTCCATATTTTTTATTGTTAATAGAAAACACATATGCCTCCAATATAACCCAATTATCCACTTTGTGCAAAACAAATATCACAAATTAACATCAGTAGTTTAACAATGCCCTATGCACCACCTCGCACAATGTAAACCAACAATATTAATCATTATGCAAATATTAATAGCTATAAAATCAAAATCTCTATGCAATAGCTCTCTCGTAGATACCTTGGACTCTGCACAGTAAAAACTCCAAACAACGATATACCCCATCCTCTGTAAACATTCATAAGATATATGATCTAGAAATTTGTAAAAGTATCTCCACTCAATGCCCTGCGTAGCGTCCCCCCTTCCCTCTTACTTATTAACATCAATAGTTAAACAATTCCCTGTGCATCATCTTTCATAATGGAAATTAACAATATTAATCATTTTGCATAGTCCAATCTCCGCACAATGAAATATCTCGCACATACCTTGTTTAGAGCAATAACATAGTCAGAGCACTCACAAAACCCTTCGTTCTCTCGTACATAACTCGTTTTCTATTTTTTAATCTCTAATAGAAAATACATATGCTTCCAATATAGCACAAATACCTTGTCCTATACAATTGCTCCCCTGCACATACTTCGTACTTTGCACAGTAAAATATTTTCACAATGAAACATAATAATATTCCCTATTGTCCTTCATATACCCCGTCCTCCGTAAAAATACGACCAGGAAATGTCTCACAAAGTATTAGATTTGTTTGGGAAATTGAAAAACATACCCCATCTTCTGTACAGTCAAAGCCCTGCACAATGAAACATAATAATAAGAACAAATTGACATTAATAGTTTAACATTAATTTCCACATGCAACCCCGGTTGTCCTAAAAATACCATGTCCTAATAAAATCTCCGCACATTGAAATCTCTCACACAAACCCTGTCATACACAAAGATTTAATTGTAACACCAATGTTAAGTGCAATAACCCACTGTCCATGTAAAGCAAAAGAAATAATGCTAACAGTACAGTACACGACCACAATAATGTTAATTCTCTCATGCGGAAGAGATCTATCCTTCTCATTACGGACAACCACGTTAGTATATTTTTCACTATATATAAATTAACAAATAGTGGTGGGCCATAAAATCTTCAGTATATTATAGAAATTAATTAATTATAATATAGTTAATTAATCTTGTTTTAGACATTGTGCAGAGGTTAGAATTTGTGCATAGGTTTCATTGTTTCCAAGGTTAGTAATTTCATTTACTCTTTTGTGTGGAACTTTTCTTGTGCAAAACTTTCCACATAGTGAAAGCTCTGCACAAGTTATCAATGTCATTGTTTTTGTTTTATTGGGTTCAGGGAGTATATTATGTGGAAGTGGGGACAAAATGCTTTCTCCGCACAAAAGTTCCATGGTGGGTATACATACATATATCATTATTATTTTAAGTATTATTAAGGTGAAAACAAAGGCAAAGCAATAACATCCCGCATTCTCTCGTACATACCCCGTTTTCCATATT
Source organism: Pinus tabuliformis (assembly GCA_031772625.1). Taxonomy (NCBI): domain Eukaryota; kingdom Viridiplantae; phylum Streptophyta; class Pinopsida; order Pinales; family Pinaceae; genus Pinus; species Pinus tabuliformis. Next base: position 1,269,095,158 of record CM062809.1, read on the forward strand.
TTTTATCGTTAATAGAAAAAACATCTACCTCTAATGTAACCCAATTATCCACTTAGTGCAAAAACATCCCACAGATTAACATCAATAGCTTAACAATTCCCTATGCACCACCTCGCACAATGGAAATCAATAATATTAATCATTCTGTAAAGATTCATAGCTATAAAATCAGAATCTCTATGCAACTGCTCTCCCGCACATACCTTGTACTCCACACAATAAAAACTCTGAACAATGATACACCCCATCCTCCATAAACATTCATATGATATACAATCTAAAAATTTGTAATAGTATCTCCACTCAATGACTTGCGTAGCGTCCCCCCTTCCCTCTTACATATTAACATCAATAGTTAAACAATGCCCTATGCATCATCTTTCATAATGGAAATTAACAATATTAATCATTTTGCACAGTCAAATCTCCACACAATGTAATATCTTGCACATACCTTGTTCAAAGAAATCACATAGTTAGAGCACTCATAAAACCCTTCGTTCTCCCGCACATAACTCATTTTCAATTTTTTTTATCGCTAATAGAAAATACATATGCTTCCAATATAACACAAATACCTCGTCCTACACAATTTCTCCCCCACACATACTTCATACTTTGCACAGTAAAATCTCTGCATAACAAAACATAATAATATTCCTTGTTGTCCTGCACATAACTCTTCCTCCGTAAAAATACAACTAGGAAATGTGTCACAAAGTATTAGATTTGTTTGGGAAATTAACAAAAATACCCCATCTTCCGTACAATCAAAGCCCCGCACAATGAAACATAGTAATAATAAAAAATTGGCATTAATAGTTTAACATTAATTTCCACCTGCACCCCCTGTTGTCTTGAAAATATCCTGTCCTAATAAAATCTCCGCACATTGAAATCTCTCGCACAAACCCCGTCATACAAAAAGATTCAATTCTAACACCAATATTAAGTGCAATAACCCAATGTCCCTAAAAAGAAACAACTATAATGCTAACAATACAGTACACAACCAAAATAATGTTAATTATCTCATGCAAAAGAGAGCTATCCTTCTCATTCCACACAAGCACGTTATTATATTCCACACTATATATAAATTAAAAAATAGTGGAGGGCCATAAAAGATTTAGTATATTATAGCAATTAATTAATGATAACATAGTTAATTAATCGTGTTTTAGAGATTGTGTAGAGGTCAGACTTTGTGCGTAGATTTCATTTTTTTGAGGTTAGTAATTTCATTTACTCTTTTGTGTGGAACTTTGCTTGTGAAAAACTTTACGCATAGTGAAAGCTCTGAACAAGTTATCAATGTCATTGTTTTTGTTTTATTGGGTGCAGGAAGTTTATTATGCGGAAGTGGGGACAAAATGCTTTCTCCGCAAAAAAGCTCCATGGTGGGTGTACATACATATATCATTATTATTTTCAGTATTATTAAGGTGAAAACAAAGGCAAAGAAACAACATCCCCCATTCTCCCGTACATACCCCGTTTTCCAGATTTTTTCATCATTAATAGAAAAAACATATGCCTCCAATATAACTCACTTAGCGCAAAAAAATCCCATATATTAACATCAATAGCTTAACAATTCCCTATGCACCACCACGCACAATGCAAATCAACAATATTAATCATTCTGCAAATATTCCACAAATATTCATAGCTATAAAATCAAAATCTCTATGCAACTTCTCTCCCGCACATACCTTGTACTCTGCACAGTAAAAAATCCGAACAATGATATACCTTGTCCTTCGTAAACATTCAGACGATATATGATATAGAAAGTTTTAAAAGTATCTCCACTCAACAACTTGCGTAGTATCCCCCCTTCCCTCTTACAGATTAAAATCAATAGTTAAACAATTCCATGTGCATCATCTTGTATAATGGAAATTAACAATATTAATCCTTTTGCACAGTCAAATCTTCGCACAATGAACTATTTCACACTTACCTTATTCAGAGTAATTAGTCAAAGCACTCACAAAACCCTTCATTCTCCCGCACATCGCTCATTTTCTATTTTTTTTTTTATCGCTAATAGAAAATACATATGCTTCCAATATAACACAAATACCTTGTCCTACACAATTTCTCCCCCGCACATACTTTGTACTCTGCACAGTAAAATCTTCACACAACGAAACATAATAATATTCCCTGTTGTCCTACACATACTGCGTCCTCCATAAAAACACAACTATGAAATGTGTCAAATTGTTAGATTTCTTTGGAAAATCGACAAACATACCCCATCTTCCGTACAGTCAAAGCCCCGCACAATGAAACATAATAATAATAACAAATTGACATTAATAGTTTAACATTAATTTCCACATGCACCCCTCATTGTCCCGAAAATACCCTATCCTAATAAAATCTCTGCACATTGAAATCTCTTGCACAAACCCCATTATATGCAAAGATTCAATTCTAACACCAAAACTAAGTGCAATAACACATTGTCCCTGCAAAGCAAAAACAATAATGCTAACAATACAGTACACAACCACAATAATGTTAATTCTCTCATGCGGAAGAGAGATATCCTTCTCATTCCGCACAACCACATTAGTATATTCTGCACTATATATAAATTAATAAATAGTGGTAGGTCATAAAAGCTTTAGTATATTATAGCAATTAATTAATAATAATATAGTTAATTAATCTTGTTTTAGACATTGTGTGGAGGTCAAACTTTGTGCGTAGGTTTCATTGTTTCCAAGGTTAGTAATTTCATTTACTCTTTTGTGTGAAGCTTTGCTTGTGCAAAACTTTCTGCATAGTGAAAGCTCCGCACAAGTTATCAATGTTGTTGTTTTTGCTTTATTGGGTGCAGGGAGTTCATTATGTGGAAGTGGGGACAAAATTCTTTCTCTGTAGTATTATTAAGGTGAAAACAAAGGCAAAACAACAACATCCCTCATTCTCCCGTACATACCCCTTTTTCTAGATTTTTTATCGTTAATAGAAAAAACATATGCCTCCAATATAACCCAATTATCCACTTAGTGCAAAAAAATCCCACAGATTAACATCAATAGTTTAACAATGCCCTATGCACCACCTCGCACAATGGAAATCAACAATATTAATCATTCTGCAAAGATTCATAGCTATAAAATCAAAATCTCTACGCAATTGCTCTATCGCACATATATATGATTTGCAAATTTGTAAAAGTATCTCTGCTCAACATAACATCAATAGTTAAAAAATGCCCTATGCACAACCTTGCACAATGGAAATTACCAATATTAATAATTCCGTAAAGATTCATAGCTCTAAAATAAAAAGCTCTACACAACTGGTCTCTCGCATATACTTTGTATTGAGCATAGTAAAATCTCTGAACAACGAAACATAATAATATTTCCCATTTCGCCGCACATACCCTGTCCTCCATAAACATTCATACGATATACAATTTGGAAATTTGTAAAAGTATCTCTATAGCGCTCCTCCCCCACCCCCCACCCCACCCCTCTCCCATGCAAAGGACTTGTAACCACATTAGTTCTATCTTCATGGGAAGAGTAGTACCATAATAGTGCTAGTGTTAGTGTTAATGTCAAAGCACTAATGCTAGAGCACTCACTCACGAAATGGCCACTTAGGAAATTAGGATTTTTTTTACTTTTTAAATCAATTATCAAGCACCAAAAATATAAAAAATAAAACACTCTCCACCAGGAGAATTATGTCCCATCGAAAGTTGCTAGGCCAATCGGAAATTAGAAATAAGATTTTCGGAAAATTAGAAATTATTTTGGAATTCCTGCAAAAATATAATAACTCAACATTCTCTCGAAACTTTTTTTAAAATTGCAAACGAATAGAAAAATAATACACGGTCATTGTAATTTGATTGTGAGGCAAATTCTATAGCCTGTGATGAGGCAGGGACTAATAAAGTCTTTTAATAAATTATTCTACATAAAATCAATATTAATAAAGTATTAATAAAATCAATATTATTAGGCAGGGACTAATAAAGTATCCATTCAGCCATAGAGCAGAGAAGTTGTGACTTTGCTAGGTTTGTGAACGAACCTTGGTCACGAGAGGAGGCTAGTTTGGTGGTTGTGTTCATGGAAGAGAGTATATCCAGCTACTCTGAGGCCTTGAGTCTGTTTTCGGGGTTTGACAATGATTTTCAATGTAGTGGCTCGGGACTTGGTGTGCCCGGTGGTGACATAGAAGGGAGGTGGCTTGGTGGCGCAGCCTGGAACATTGGGGTGAGGTTTTATTCTCTTGACAGTTAAAGCCTCTTGGCCTATCCCGACCCCATGCTTCGTTAGCGAGGCCATGCGAGAAAGGGAGTGGGTCGTCGTAGCCAAGGAGTAGGTCACCAGGGAGAAATTTGAGTCCTGAGAGAAGAAGTCGACCCTCAGCCAGTGTTGTCTCCAAGTAGGGTGGAGATGCCTCCTCCCTTTGACATTTTGAAAGAAAGGCTTCAACAGATTACAGTGACCTTGGACTAGCTTTTTTGGATCTAACATGATGACATAAATGAGGTGATCAACTTTTTAAACAATCTTCAACAAAATCAAGGCTTTTCTCCTTCACAAGCAAGGAAGGATTAATGATAGACTAGCGAGCTTGCTAGGGAAGCTTGAGCATATGGAAGGCCATGTATATGATGCTTTTAGGCCTCTGCCTCAAGGTAATGGATAGGCCATGCCAATTCCACCTCTCTTTTAGGATCAAAGATGATAGTAGGTTGCTTTTAGGTTCTAGGCACCTTTTGGTCTTTTTGGGTTATCCGTCTTAAGTTATTTGGTTCAATCTGCCTTTTTGTAATGTGGTTATGTTTCTATCTTTAGGCCAACAAATTTAGTAGGATTGCGGCCAATAGTTTTTTTCTTTGGAGATCCTCACGATGTAAATTTGGCATGAATTAATAGAAGTTGACATATAAAAAACATCATTTATTTATTTTTAAAAATTTTAATTTGTTTCCCCGACGGGGGTGAATATTGGCATAAACGAAGGGACATAGGGGGGCCTGCCACCCTCATTCACTTGTCATAGGGATTAATGAAGTGTGTCAAGCATGCTTCCTACTACGAGTACACATCAATCCTTTTAGAGAAGGATGGGGATATATTTGGTAGAACCAGTTCTACAGAACAACGTTGGATGAATGTGGGTCATGGGAGTTAAGGTGGTGAGAGAAGTTGGATATCTGGGCACACAAGGTGGCATTCTGACTATGACAATCCCTGCTCCTCAAGCTTAGAAAATTTGGAAGGAGCTCAAGTCAATTTTGGTGGTGTTGTCAAATTCTATGTTGTTGTTCGAAGCAAGCGAATTTTGGACTCGAGTTAAAGGTGCCTTCCGTAGTCCATATTATGCGTCTTCATGGTTTTGGCAAGGTGGTAGAGGTAGGGCTTGGACGAAGGGGCGAAATTGTTGGAGAACTCATTGGATTTCAATCTTCTGCTAAAGTTTCTACTCCTTGTATTAAAGTTTGTTTATGTTTTCCTCCATCATTTGTTTGCTTGCATTTCTACTAGTTATGTGGGTATGTTCTTGGAAATTATAGTCGGGTCTAATGTTATAATTTGTATGGTCTTGGTGGCTTGGAAAAGAAACCTCTCTACGCATTGGTGTTTTAGGTTCTAGAAACTGGAGTAGGGCTCGCTAGTGGGCCTCTTGGGTTTACTTCTAAATTTGCATCTTGTTTTTTTGTATGAGGGGTAATTATAGAAAGCTACAAGCCTTGTTTGAATTATGACATGATCTTCCTATTGTTTGGAGATTTTTCGAGTCTGTGCATTGCTAAAGGTGTTATTGTGCATGTTTGGGTGACTTCTCGGGTGGCTTTCTGGAGTTTCACTGTCATTTGTCATTCGCATTGGGGGCAGTGGCTAATTGAGGCCCCTCGTAGGATGAAGGGGTCGCTTAGTTGGTGCAACAAAGACTTGTTCTCTTAGGAACAGGAAAATTAACGATGGGTGGTGAAGATGCCTCCCCAACGTGACTGGGCATGTCGAGGATTGGACAAGAGGAGAATCCAGGGATGACAACAACACCATGAAAGGAGCCATAGAGAAACAATAGAACTGTTGCTCTCTCAATTTGTTCCCTCTACGGAAAACCCTCTCTCGTTGGAAGATCATGGTAGTGTGATTTGAAAATTGAGTGATGCATTGGACTAGCTCAATCCATGGGGGCTTCACTCAGGGATCAATACCATACCATGTGGGTTCATATTGGGGGATATGTATTGAGGAAAAAATGACACAATATATTGAGCATATAATAGGGGGTAAAGGGTTTTAATATTGACATGTATGAAAAATGAAGCTCAAAGTTAATGAAAAAATATAAAGGGTTATAAAAAATGCTAATGAAAATATGGAAACCTACAATATCTAGTGAAAGTAGGGGTTTTTTAAATTGGGAAGGTGTATTGGGTTCATATTGGTAGGGGGTTGAACAATTTGATTTTCAGAGGTATTTTCCAATATGTAGTCAAATTAAGGGTATTTTTTAGTATGCAATGAACGCACTTGCTATGTTAGAGGTTTGTTGAGTGAAGCCCCCGTGGCTCAATCAGGCCAGGTAAGATGATCACAATGACACTATTGATTTCATGAATCATATCCAACACAACTTGTGGGAGATGCATGATAGATTGGCCAACCTTTGAAGAGGGCAGTGACACATCTAGGAGCAACTTGACCATTTGGAGATCCATTTGGATCAAATGGAGGGGCACGTATATTGTGGATTCAAATCTTCGTCATCCCCTAGATTGGGTCTAGATCATCCAACCCCAGTAAACTCTAATGATGTCTAATCTCTGTTGGTTGTCTCTTTATTTTATGGGTGTTTTGGCACTTTTTTCCTATGAACTTATGTAAAGCATTACCATTTTGGAAATGTACTATATATTTGGGTATGCAAATATTAACCAATAAATCTAGTAAGAATAAGACCAACAAAATTTTAAGAAACACCACAACAAAATATAATATTTTAAATTAATAAAAAAATTAATTAACAAAATAATAATACTTTTTTTTATATATACTTGATTTTATGTATGATAATTTCGAAATCGTAACCACTCTCCATCCATTTTATAAAATTTTATATATCTTGTTAAAAAAATCAACACAACATTTTTAATTTTTTTATAGGAACACGAGAACAATTTAACTACTTCGCTGATCAGAATTGAAGCGCTCACACCTATGAAGTTTCAATGTAATGGAATAACAACATCAAGAATTCTCTATCACTCGCTAGAATTTATAAAGGTTTTGGGGATTTTGAAAGTTGATATAATAATTCAAAGGTTTTGGGGATTTTGAAAGTTATATATAATAATTCAATGTCCAGATTATGTAGGATTGTCCCATGAAAAAGTTTATTTTATTGCATCACTCTATATGTAATGGTTTTATGCATATGACCCATTTGGTTTAGGGCATCATGTTCAAACAAAATTTATAATTTAAAATAAAAATATAATAAAAATATTAAAATAAATTTAGATTTATTTTAAATTAAAATTTGTAAGTGTTAAAAAGGATTATGTTTAGAATTAAGGATGCATGTGAGTTAGTATTCTTGTATTCTATAATAGATTTTTTCAAGTTATTAAATAGGTTTTATAATAACAAATGTCATAAGAAAATACCATAAGTTATGCAACACTATGATATTGTAAACAATCATTGCTAAATTCATCGAATGACTAACCCAAATTTATCTTAACTATTATTATCTTAATATAATATTTTACATCATTGCAATATTGAGTTGTAGAACCTGGAGGCAATGTAATTTTAATTATTTAAAATAAATTTACTACTTTTTCCGCATAATAAATTTATAATTATAACAATATTCATAAGCATGAAGCCATTGCAAGAATATTTCTCATCATTATTTCACTCATAGAGAATTGAATATAGAAGAACCATTCTACTTAACCACCCAAGATAACCCTAATTAACACATACACATAATTTGAATTATATATATATATATATATATATATATATATATATATATAATTGGGGTTATCCCGAGTGGTCGGGAGGAAGAAATGGAATCTTCCCTACTGAAATTCAATTTTCGCAAGTGCAATGATGGATGTTGACGTTGTTGACAGTATATGAATGTTCCTCATATATAATATACAACATTAATTATATATGTGTGTGTGTGTGTTTTATATTTTTCCAACTCACATAATACAATATCTTTATTTATTTATGTCTATGTGGTTCATAAATCATGAAGATTGGTGACTATTATGTCCACCAAATATTTGTATTAGGTAGATCCACCCAAAGGGATCACTTCATGTTGGCTCAATCATAAAACCTATCCCTAAATGTATCTAGAGAATTGAACTTATAATTTTTAAGAACAAAAATTCTTTAACAATAAAAACTCGACAAATTAAACTAACCTTCAAAAATATATAATAATGTCTTCTTTATTATATTATAAAGAAACACATTTTGAATGGACTAACACTTTTCAACCTAAATTATAAAACTAATATCTTTTCACATAATAAATTATAACCTTCTAAATTTTAATTAAAAAAAACCGTTAAAGTAAATAATCTTGGTCACATCACATATGAGTCCATGCACTTCAATTCGTATATGAAAAGGCATTATATCATTCCATACTTCTGCTTTACCCAAAACTGGATTTTATTCTATCTAATTTTGAGCCTTGGTCTTTCTCATGAAAACAATAGGACCATATTAAACTTTTTCACAAGGATTTTCAAATGTTTAAAACTAAATCTTCCAATTGAAAATATCAATGGACGTTTTAAAAGTTAGATGCCTTAATAGCATACTTAAAAACACTAATATTTTATTATCATAATATTATAATTATCCATTATAATGTTTTATAAAATTATTATAATATAAATTTTAAATTTATATAAATATATTGTTAAAAAATTACTTAACGAAACTAGTTTACTCGTTAGTGCATTATTATGATATTATTATATTATTAATTATAATATTTTATAAAATTATTATAAAATAAATTTAAAATTTTATTTTTTCTTTTATTTTTTTTAAGGAAATTTTGTTGATAGTAAGAAAATTACATATTGTAGATGTTGTGTCGCATATGCTATAAAGTGAGGCGATTCGCCCATCCAAAAAATATCAAAGCTCAAAATGGCTCCACACAGGGAGTACAGTTTTTCAAAAAACATCAAAGTTCAAAAATGCTCCACACAGGGAGTACAATTTTTGTTCTGCCTTTATATACAACAAGTATAAACGAGATATATATGTACTGATAAATATGCAAAAAATAATAAAGAACCATGTAAAGATAGGCCCCTCCGGGCCCATTATGCTTTGAAGTCCATGTATGGTCGATGGTAGTATTGGTAGTGTTCATCGTCCCTTTGTTCCTGTATCATCCATGTACCTCGAGGCCGGATCGCAGCTTCCTTGGAAAGCTTATCGGAAATTTGGTTGTGCTTCCTGTATATATTGCGACAAACAAAGTGATCAAAATGTGCTATAAGTCTGTGTGCCTCTTCCAGAATGTGCCTCAAAGTATAAGCATGACAAGAAGAAATATTGTTTATCCAATTGATAACAATCTTTGAGTCCCCAAATATTTGTATATTTCTGCAATGTTTTTCTAAGGCAAATTGTAGGAGATGTCTGAGAGTAATGAGATCGGCAAAGTTATTAGTACCCATTCCCAACCCCATCTGAATTTTAAAAAAATGTGTATCTCATAGGTAGAGTATAGCTCCCCCCCCCCCCCCCCCCACACCCTCCTTCTTGGGCTGACCCGTCAAAATAAGCCCAAGGGTAGTCTCTGTTGATAGCCTCAGGTATAATAGTCCTGGTGGATGGTATAACGTCATCGTCATCAGGGATGAGGTGACAGATGGCCAAAATGCATGCAAAGATGATGTCCCAGTTGGGTATGATGTCCAGGGAGATGAGATGGTTTTGGGCTATCCAGATAGCCCCGCAGATGAGGAGAGGAAGGTTTCTGGCTTTGATCAGGGTTGTCGATGCCCACCAAGATTGCCAAGCATCCCTTATAGGTGTGACTTGCCATCGGCTAGGGATGTGAGTGGCGTGGAGAGTCGATAGCTAGAGGTCCATAGCAATCGGAAAAAATAAGAAGAGATGGTCGATGGATTCTGAGCTATTCTTGCATAAACAACACCGAGATGGGTTGTGGAAAGCTCGTTTTATGAGATTGTCCCCAGTTGGGGCCTTGTTCCTAAGCGCTGTCCACATGAACAATCGTGATCTGGGGGGCGCCTTAAGTTTCCACAGCTGGCTCTACCAATGCTCTATGATCGATGGGCGATGGTTCGCATAGATGCAGAGATATCCTTCTTTGGGTGCATATATTTTGTGCTTAGCTTGTGCCCAAACTAGTTTGTCATCGCCCTCTGTGATCCTAACGTGTGATTCAACAAGGGCCGATAGCTATGTATCCTAAGTGTGATGCCAGTTATGTGGGAGATTTAGACGGTGAATGGACTTCCATGCTTGTTGGAAACGAGTGGTGTTTTCAGGATCTACAATGTGATCAATATGTGTGATGCCAACATTGTTGAGCATCATGATTAATTCCTGAGGGAGCCTGTGTGAGTTTCCACTGCCAATCCAGGGATCCAATCCAATGCACACTGAGGAGCCAGAGTGTATTTTCCAAGTAATCCCATCCCTAATGAGAGGCAAGGAGTTGAGTACTGCTTTCCATATGATGGATATACCTGTCTTGTTCCATGTGGGGTGTCTGATCCAATCCAGCATGTTGTGGGGGTATATGTATTTCGAGTAGGCCACCCTCATCCATAAGATGCAAGAGGTGATAAGCTGCCATCCCAGTTTAGCAGCCAGAGCAGTTGAAAAATGTGTCAAACTTTTGATACCCCAACCTCCCCACTTCTTGGGCAGAGCTAGTAACTCCCATCTAGCCCAGGCAAAAATCCTTCCTTCCTGCTTACCTTTCCAAAGGAATCTGCAGCATAGGTTTTGTATCCTAGAGAGAATGCCCCTAGGGATCCATGCTAGGGACATCCAATACACAGGTGTGGCCTCCAGAACGACTTTTATGATGACCAATCGACCTGCTCTGGAGAGATATTTATGATGCCATATGTTTAGTCTTCTCTCGATCTTGGCCACCAACCATATCCAATCAGCAATCTTGTAGCAGTGGGGTTTTAGTATGTATCCCAGATATCTTAGTCCATCATCCAGGGTATGGAGAGTGAAAAGGAACCTGTGGAGAGCGTATTGTATTTCATGAGGTGAACATCCCAAAGCAGTGATGGTAGACTTTATGCTGTTGATCTCCATACCTGTTGCAGTACTGAATATGGCCATGATGTTTTGTAATTCTGACAGGTCCCCAATACCACCATTGAGGAAAAGCAGAACATCATCAACAAAAAGTAAATGAGTCAGAATGCAATTATTTGTTATCCTGATTCCCTGTAATCACCCCATCCTGTGATCATCCAAAATGAGTCTGCTAAGGCCCTCCATGATGAGCAGAAATAATAGAGGGGAGAGGGGGCATCCTTGCCTGAGTCCCCTTTCCGAGTGAAAGAAAGGAGAAGCCGATCCATTTATAAGGACACTGAAAGATACATTTGTTATACAACACATAATCCAATTGATGAACTCTATGGGAAAACCTAGATGAGTTAAAAGCATTCTGATATATAACTAGCTAGCATGATCAAAAGCTTTTGAGAGATCTACCTTGAGTATCATACCTTTCAACTTCTTTGTCTTAATGGAATGCAGGACCTCCTGTGCTGTACCTACAGCTTCATGTATCTGTCGGTCCTGAAGGAAAGAAAATTGTTCAAAGGAGATGTGGGAGGATAAGATGGGGCGGAGGTGATTTGCAATGATTTTGGCAATGATTTTATATATATAATTGTAGAGTGAGATGGGGTGGAAATCATTGAAGGAGTCGGGGTTGTCAGATTTTGGGATGAGCACAATGAAAGTGGAGTTGAAGGCTTCATACATTTTCCCTGTGATTTGGAATTATTCAATGACTTTGAGGAGGTCCTCTCCTAGAATTTTGAAAAAAGCAATATAGAACTCAACAGTCCATCCATCTGGTCCAGGGCTCTTGTCCTTCTTGAACCATTTCAGAGTAGCTTCAAGCTCCCCCATTGTAATAGGCTTATTGAGATCCTCTGCATCCTCCTGATCAACAAACCAGGGGAATAATTGTGCCACTCTGATGATTTCAGCCAGTGATGCATTGGGAGGGGTCTTATAGAGATGCTTGAAGTGTGAAGTACCGAGAGAGGCTAGGTGCTGAAAGGAGTTAACCATGATGCCTTGTTCATTAGTCATATGCCATATGGTGTTGATTGCTTTACGTCCATTGGCGAATTTGTGGTAGAATTTAGTATTGTCATCACCTTCTTGTAGCCAGATGGCTCTACTCCATAACCTCCACGATTCTTCTCTGTCTCTAAGAATCTTGTCCCTTTGGGCAACAAGGGATGTGAGCCTCTCCTTATGCTCAGGTGTTAGATATCCCCTCCCATGTTCATCTTCCATGGAAGCAATCTCTGCTTCAGTGTTTCTCAGGACTTGATCTTCTATCAGTCTCTTGTTGTGAGCCCATCTCTTGGACAGGCGCTTCAGATTGTTTAAATTGTGAGAAAATCCTTCTGATATGTTGTGTCCTGCACCAAGGGGATGCACCTTCTAGTAGTCGGTGAAAAGCTTAATGTAGTCAGTATCTTTTAACCATGTAGCATTAAACTTATATGGCACTTTTGGCTTGTTTACACATCCACTAATATCAAGGTATATGGGCAAATGATCCGACAAACCCCCCGACCCAACCCACTACCGATAGTTACACCCCATTCCTAGGAGTCATTCTTTTAGGAGGAAGCGATCTAATATTCTGGCCAGCCTAGCTTCCCCAGTCCATATATTCCTCCATGTGGGTTGTAATCTAGCAGTAGGAATATCTATAAGGCCATGGTCCTCCAATACTTTCTCAAAATAGTTTGATAGAGTATCAATCTGTGCATTTTGTCCCCATGATTCTGAGTATCCAATGGAGAAATTTAGGTCTCCTCCCAGTATGAGGTTATCCACTTGCAGGAGGCTGGATCTGAGTAGATGCTCCTAGAAGAAGGCCCGATTTTGACATGGCCCATATACATTGATCATTCTCAATTCAATACCTAGATCAGATGTGAAGAGATCCACCCCGATGAATCTAGATCCCCCCCAGATATTGTTCAATTTAATAGTCCTGGAGTTATACCCCATCGCAATGCCTCCGGACCTCCCATGTACATCAAGGGCATGAAAATTCCATCCAGGAAGCATGGATTCAAGAAGGTGTGTAATGGGCTCCGCTAAACCTAGAGTCTCTTGAAGAAATATGACATCCACTTGTTCAATGCATAGGAGCCTACAGAATGCTAGTTTTTTATCAGGACTAGCTAACCCTCTGCAATTGAAGGAGAACAATTCATGAGGGGGAGGACACCAAGGTGTTCTGTGCTCTAAGAAACTGGTTAATAGCTAGTTGATGACCCGCTACGACATCCAAACCCACCTGTTGTTTGGCCTTGGAGAGAGATGAGGGTTTACTCTGAGGTGCTTTAGGGGGGATGGTGGGGGGATGATCCCAATGCCTATGGTATCTAGAGGCGTCGACTGGTGGTGGAATCAGAGATTGTAGGAGTGTGAACAATTCCCAGAATTGGAGTAAGAGGAGTGTGCAGAGGAGAGGGGCGCCTCAGGGAAGGATGGAGGGGTACAAGAGATAGTGGGAGGGGGAGGATTCAGAGAGCAGGCCAAAGAGTGTGGAGTCGGGAAAGAATAAATAAAACAATGTTGTCCAAAAGATATGATGGCTGATGCACAAGTTGAATCAGAGAAAATGAAAGAGAAAGGAGTAGACATAGACATACCCGAAGAGAGCATAGCTGCAGCTTCCACTCGGGCCTTGGTCATAGGAGGAGAGGGAGGCCAAATGGGAGCATTATCACACTTCTTCAGAGTCTCTTTGGCTGCCTTGTTCTGTGTTGTGCTAGTGGTCACTCGATTTTCAGGTACCCCTGTGTCTTTGCCAGGTTCTATCGTCCGATGATTCACTGCTTTAGTTGATCCGATTTAAGGGCATTCCTTTAATAAATGCACAACCTTGTGGCACCTCCTACACCAAAAAGGAACCCCCTCATAATCAAGAATTTGGATGCGCGTGTATTGTTTCCAGTGCAGTGTAATATGCTCTTCCAGGCCCTCCCTTGTGTCGAGGTGAACTAAAATCCTCACTAGGGACATATTGCCCGAGGATAGATATGAATTTTTGTACTCTAGATAGGTCCCCAGGCTGTTCCCAATACGTTGAAATATATCCTCAAACCAGAAGTGTAGGGGCAATCCAGGTAGTCTGACCCACAATGGCCCTACACCCATCTACTCCCGCTCAGGGTCAAAGAGAGGGCTCCATCTTTTGAGCAGCATAGGGGTGTGCTCAATATGCCAAAATTTGGATAAAATCCATGTGGTGTGTTCAGCCCTTGCAAAGCGAAGCGCAAACCATCCTCTGACTAGGGTTTGTACAAATGGGAGTTTTGTCAAAATGTGCCCCCATATTTCAGCAGTCCACTGCTTGAGCCTGGTCGTGGAGTAATTTCGTCCTCACACCCGTCCAACTAAAACCCTATCAGTGGTATCTAGTGCTTCGCCCATCCGTATGTCTTCGCCCAGATGAAGAGTTCTGGTTTTTTTTCCTTTACACACTTAGCCTTCTTCCCTTGCTTGTGACTCTTTGCACTGTCATTAGGTTGAGGAGTTCCCAGAGGGGGATTATGTTCGTCCGGGGGAGATTAGTGGGATTCTCTTCAAAATTTAGTGGAGTGCCCTCAAAACATCTAGAGGTAGGAGGCACTAAGAAGTGTGGGAGAGGTGGTTTGTCGGATAAGACCCCGGGTAAATGAGAAAAGATGTCGAACTGTGGGTAAAGTGAGTACCCCAGGGGGTAAATGGAGGGGTGCGAGATAATGAAACTAGCCATAAACTGTAGGGTTGCCGATGATGGAGGAGGGGTAGAGGAAACCGGCCAAGAGGGAGGGTCTTCTGGCAAGGATACAACTAGACGGGAGGGACCCGAAACAGAAGGCGAGGGTAAAAGGACATCGTGCAAGCCAGGGTTTTGGGAGAACAACCCTTCCGATATCGGGGGAGGAGACGTCGTCCAGATGGAGACAAAGGCAAAAGGGTCCCCAGTATAGGCGACCTAGACAAGCTCCATGACCGTAAGCACCTGAAAACAACGTGCTTGCTGCCAGGAGTCCCCGATAATGTTGTTCACCTGTGGATCGTTGCACTGCCAAGAGAGAATAATGGAACAGGTGTGTCTCCTCAGGTGCATAGGGTTAAAATGGCAATGGTGACGAAATATGTAGGCAAACACATGATCGGGGCAGAAAGTTTAGGCGCGACAAAGTGCATATGACCAAACCCTAACTTGCATCAAGCAGCGACCGATATTTTTCCTGGACCTACATCCTCTTGATTCTATTCATTCTTTTCATATTTAAAATTTTATATATAAATATGGAATATATTTATTTAGTTAAATTAGTTTATATTTTGTTTACAATATATTATTTCAAAAAAAAAAAAATTTCCATGGAAAATATATAATTCTATAGGTTTGTGAATAAATTAAAATTCTATAGGTTTCTCGATAAATTAATAATTTAAAGTTTCTTAAAATTTAGTTAAAAATTAAATAAATAAAAATATTTAAATTTATAAGTATTCAAAAGAATATATATATATATATATATAAAGTAACAAAACAAGGTAATAAAATACAGTTTTCGAGATTTTCTCATCTTCTTATATTCGAAGAACTTCGGTGCATTTTCTTAGTTTTTTTCACTATTGCGGGAAAGGAGGAGTTGACGCAGACAATATACCTTTTTCCCTGGGCAGATGTGATGGCCTTTGGAGTGGTGTGGCCTTGCCCTCCTTGGAACTGAACCAGGGTTGGTTTTCTAATGGACTTTCTCTCAGATTTGCTGGGTTTACTCTGCATTAGGGATCGCCAAATTTGGAGGTAGAGAGGCCTGGTTATGGCTCTCTCTAATCTCACCTCTGGATGGTCTTTGTGTAGTATTGATATTTTCTCGCATATTGAAGGCTTTCCCACCCCTTATAGCTTTATTTTTATGGTGTGGTTGAGACAGGGGAGGCCCCCATCGTTCTCATCTAGGTTTTCGTTCAATTGTACAGGCTGGTACAAATGGATCTACGAAAGGCAACATGTAACATTACTATTGTTATGTTCCCTTATGATATTTTATTGCTTTGTTATGGATGTCGAATAGTGGTTAAAATGTCCACTTTTTATTTCCTCTTTGCGTTGTCATGGGTGCAATAAAACTGAAGAGGGTTGATGGATTTGGCCTTGCGGGGCTATAAAATCACATAAAACAGTAAATCACACTCCTTAGAGGGGCCTGTCATCAAACTGTGTCGAGAGGTTACCACAACCTTTCAGATTTGTATCAAAAGCATTCAGGGGTAGAGAACCCTCTGTTCTTTTCTTTTTTCGAGGGGGTGTAAAAGCTACATATAATATTTATGCTCTGAAATAGAATATCGAGAATAAATGGATTATTCTTGCTAAATGTCAAATCCTCATTTATGCAGGGATTATATTACAGGACAATACACAAATCCAAGACAATGGCACCTCTAAGACTCATCCATTATCTTGAATCTATGATTACGTGGTTGTGGCCCACATTACAAGACACAATATGGAACTACTGCATACAAGGATGCAACCAAGGGAAAGCCTTCCCTTCCTACTGGTCCACCAAAAAATAGCACTAGACTACAGAACCAAAATAATCTCGGTCCATACATGTTTAACAAATGGAGAATGATCTTGTCATGGAAAAAATCATATTGAGGTAACCACCATCTCCTCTACTCTCAAACCAAAGGTTGTCATTTGTAGATTTAATGGTTTTTGGCCCAAGCTAGAGGCTTTACAACAATCATGATATTAACCCTTTGGACGTCAAACTGTGACATTTATTTATGCTACAAAGGGTTTTTCATTGTACAATTTGACACACAAAAAGAAACAAACATGGTACTAAATGATGAACCATGGTTTTCGCGTAATGTAGATCATTTTGTTACACCATAGTTCCCATAATTAGATGCCACTACTATGGTGGTTTCGACCATGTCGGTTTGGGTGAGACTCCCAAATATTCCCCTACCTTTATAACATCCAAAGGTCATAGAGGATATTGGGAACACACTTGGTAAATTCAAGAAGATAGATAATGAAAGGACAGAGAAAGGCTCTCTTTACATTCACCAAAATATGCGTAGAGATGGACCTTGGTAAATGCCTTCCAGGACATATACAAATGAAACATCAAGACTTCTGTTGGAGCCAAGTTTTAGATTATGAGAACATGAATTTTAGATGTCAGGAATATTTTTAGACTGGCCATTTACATAGCACATGTCCCTAGGCCAAAAAGAATCCAAAAAAAAAGAAGAGAACAACAACAAAATTAAAAGGTTGGTAGTACATAGATCCTCATTCCTCGGACACTGAGTAGGAGGTTTCTCTAGGAACCTAGCTTGTCCAATCTGAGGTGGAGGATTAACTACATCAAGTTTCACCGACTGTTGGGGGCGGGGTGTCTCATGGTGATGTCTCTCTCTTTCCGGATATAGTATATACTGAAATTCTCATGGATCCAGAATAACTACATCAAGTTTCACCTATTGTTGGGGGCGGGGTGTCTCATGGTGATGTCTCTCTCTTTCCGGATATGGTATATACTGAAATTCTCATGGATCCAGAATAACTACATCAAGTTTCACCTATTGTTGGGGGCGGGGTGTCTCATGGTGATGTCTCTCTCTTTCCGGATATGGTATATACTGAAATTCTCATGGATCCAGAACATCAGTCTAAAGAGACTTACACAGAGGATGGGTTGGGGGGCACTAAACGAGTCCATGTATCTGAAAACTCAAATTTGAACAAGGATCATTAGCTAGAATCAACCGAATTTTCTATGGCATTCATTCTAATTGGTACTAGTATGGGGGCTTGAGAGCAAGTCCAGAAAAAGAAGGGCAAGAAGGGGAAGAATGGTGTTTCTTCTTGATCCTCCCTATTTTTCTTCTCTAATTTTTGTTGATGTATTTATCTTCTTTCCTTGTTTGTACATATCTATATTTTTTGGGCCTTTGGATCTATATGACATGCTTTAGGCATCCTTTTGGTCATTTTCTTTGTGTGGACTTTTTTTATGTAAACCCTCAGGGTTATATTATTGACTGTTCACAGCCCCATGTGGGGTCGGAGTAGATCCCAAGGAATGCACTAAAGGTGCATATGTAGAATGTATTTTTCTTTCAACTCTATGAATGAAAATACGAGCCTTTTTTTTTGGAAAAAAAAGTGACAAAACCTAAAACACCTAAATAAAATAAAATAAATAAAAAAGGTGTAAATTAATTAAAAATAATAAATATATTAATAATACAATAACATTATGTAAAAATAAAAATAATAATAGTGATAAATAATGAAACAATAACTATAATTCATATATAATAATAAAAGTATATTATGAACATTCTTTAGGGCATGGGTTTGGTTTTGGATTCCCTTTGGCTACTATGGAGGATCACCTAGTGCATCTTTTCATTTTATATTTGATGGTGTCAATGTGCCCACTATGTGCTTTACTTGGCTATAAGTTTTGTGGCAATGTTGAATTTTCATCTCCCTGCTTTGAGTTTTTGTAGATCAACTGGTTATTTGTTGGTCTTGGGATTTTTCTTTACCACTGTTTGATTGGGTTAGTGGATCTCTATGTGAACTCTGGAAACTGATGTAAACTTCTTTTGATTATGAATACAATTTGTAGTAATTTACAAAATAATAATAATAATAAATTATAGTTATATAATACAAATATAAAAATTTATATAGAACATTATAACTACATAGATTATTATAACAATGTTTGAAAATGGACCAAGCTTTGGGATTTAAAACATCAATAGAAATATATCAAATTAAGGATCTTCCCGTCATGAATGAAAACCAACACTACATAAGTCTTAAAAATCTAAGGGTGATCATCATTTATTACTAAAATCCAATGGCGAGCATCATTTATTACTCTTTATTAATGTTGATTAACTCGTCGCTATTATTAAAGGAAAACCATATCACACGAAATGATTTATTAGTGGTTCATAAAGGGGTAGATTTCCATTCATGTAGATGCCTTTAGAGCTTATGTCTTTAATTAGAAATTGAAAAACACACTTGTATTAATCAAATAATATTACATTATAAATACATAAATTATTTCTCAAGATAAAGAAACTATCTTGATCGCACAATCAACTTGGTTGAGTAAATCTTTGAACTAAACACCAATATAGGAAGCCAGTTACTTGAGAACATATATCAACATAACTAGATCTAACAAACTCTTAAAGACTAGGAAAAAAATCTTTCTTGAGCCTATTATCACACCTTGGACAATTAAGAGTTATATACTCCAACACTCCCCTTTAATGACTATTGTCTTAATCTCGATTAGCTAAGGGCTTCACCAATATGTTTTCTACAACAAACATAATCCACTATGAATTGGAGCACCTCTTGATTACCAAATTCTATCTATGGTCCAATATAGGGTTTAGAAACATTATCAAAATATTGATTTTTGTATAAAGAAATAACCTTCCACCAAAATGCATGGGTAACCAGCGACTGCAATCGTTCGTCTACTAGGATGCCATTTGTGTACATGGTGTTGGCATTATGAGACAAGTGTTGTCCTTGATGGCAAATCACACTGATAACAAATCATAGTGCAGAAGGATAGCAGTAAGGAATTGATGATCAGTCTACAAGTATGAAGAAAAATATATACACGCTGGTTCACTATATACCAAGTCGCGTATACAAGCAGGTTCACTATATACCAAGTCGCGTATACGCAGGTTCGCTATATACCAAGTCGCGTGTACACGCTGGTTGGCTTCAGTAAAAGCGCGTGTATGTGGAAAACTTATCTTTGGTCCACGACGGTTATTCCTTGGAAGTTGTGCCTATGGTTTTGGACCTTGGTGTCTCGACGGACGTGTTGATCCCTAGCTTTGAAGATGATGGTATTGGATTTCTATGGTTTTGGCTCTTGGTATTGAACAAGGCCTAAGGCTATATAAGGAGAAGGAAATCATTAGGCAAGGGTATCTGAAATGTCTTGAATATCTGATGAAGTATTAGATCCAGTATGCAGGTTATTGGTTGATGATGTATTGCTTGATCTGAGCTAAGGAGAGATCTCATCGGTTGATGGAGAACAAGATCTAAGGAGAGATCGGGATCAAATGGTTTGAAATGAACTATCTTTATATAGTTGATTATGCGTATTTCTAGATCCGCATGACTGACGCAATATTATGTTCTGGGTATAACTGATGTCTGGTACAGCTGCAAGTTATGAAAAATTATTTTTAGATCTGTACGCAGGTTGTCTTCGGTAAAACCGCGTGTATACGCGGGTTGCCTTCATTGAAGTAGTGTATATCTTTTGGAGCTTGATTTTTGGGTTGTAGCTGGGTCTGACTGTTATTGCAGAGTTCTGTAGTCTACTCTGTGTTCTGGTGACTGGGTTTGACAGGGTTTCAGTGGTTCAGTGATTCAAAGATTGTTGATGTGAGTATTGGTTGTTTTGTAGTCTGCTATGAAGGTTGAATGAATTGTGGTCTTCAGATTGTAATATTGTGCTTCAGGAATATCCAGTCTGAAAATGTATGAAAAGTGGTACCTGAAGGAAAGAAGATTGTAGGCCTGCACCTACGTACTAGTATCTTAGCTAGTACAAGAGCAAAGGGGGTTGAAGCTCCCTTCCAAGGAAGTTTGGAGAACGAGAGAAGGTTGAAGCCTTCTGCAGGTTGTAGCCTGCGTACTGGTATAAGGCTGCACCAGTACAAAAGATTGTAAACTGAAGTTCTTATTAAAGAAAGATAGAGACGACTTGCAGCAGGTGGTTTTCACCCACATTGGGTTTCCACCTTATATCATGGTGTTCATGTGTGTGGCTTTTGTGTGATGATCTGTTCTGTTATACTATTTACTCTTAATATGGTGAATAATGACCTGATGCACTTAACTGAAGATAAACTAACTGAATTATAAGTTTTCTGGTTATACGCTGTTTTCTTTAGACACAGTAGCGTGTACACGCCGGTTCACTTAACTGAAGTAGCGTATATGTTTCTGAGCATTGAAAAAGTTTTATTGATCTGATAATACTGATTCACCCCCCCCTCTCAGTATTATTTCCAACAATTGGTATCAGAGCAGGTCCTTCAGAGAAGCTTGATCGCTTGAAGGTAGATCGTTCATCATGAGCAACTACGAGAGAGAAGCATCAATCAGGCCACCGGTTTTTTATGGGACAAACTTCAATTATTGGAAGGTAAGAGTTACTGCCTATCTTCAATCTCTTGGTACAGAAGTTTGGGACATCGTAGAAACAGGCTACGCTTTTCCTTCAGCTACTCCTACAGATGCAGCTGAGAAAAAGAAGTATGAAACAAATGCGAAAGCAGTCAGTACCCTATTAGGATGTATATCCCAAACGGAATTCATGAAGGTAATGCACTACAAATCCGCAAAAGAGATATGGGACAAAATTGTCACGAGCTATGAAGGAGATGAACAGGTAAAGCGTGCTAAACTTCAAACTCTCAGGATTCAGTATGAGACTCTCAAGATGTATAATGATGAAAGTGTGGCTAACTATTTTCTTCGGGTAGATGAGATCGTTAATTGTATGAAAAATTTGGGTGAAGAAATAAAAGAGGCTATAGTGGTTGAAAAGGTTCTAAGATCATTGTCCCCCAAGTTTGAATCTAAAGTATCTGCAATAGAAGAAAAGGAAAATCTACAAATTCTTACTATGTCTCAGCTACATGGAATTCTAACTGCTTATGAAATGAAAAAGGGAGGTTCATCAGACAGAAGAGAAGCTGCTTTCAAGGCATCAGGCAAAGAAGATTATTATGAAGCAAGCCACGTCCCAGAAGAAGAGGAAGAAGAATCAAATTTTGTCAGAAATCTTCAAAGGGGTTCTGGAAGGTTCAGAGGTAAGTTACCTTTTAAATGCTTTGCTTGTGGAAGAGTAGGTCATTATGCTGCAAAATGTCCTTATAAGGATAAAGGAAAGGAACCTGCTAGATGGAACAAGAAACAGAGTGCAAATAAGAAAAGCTACTACACTCATGAAGATAGTGATGGTCTATCGAATAGTGATGAAGATGAACGAGGTAATGAATATAAGTTGTTAATGGCATTTGAAGATGATGATTATATGGATGCTATAGATGTGGATAACCTTTATGATGAAATTACTAGACTCAAGAGATGTATAGAAGAAAAGAATATGATCATTGATACTCTACAATTTCAAATTGATGAAAAGGAAAAACATCTTGAAAAACTAGAAGGTGAAATTGTTGGTCTTAGAAAAGAGATTGAGAAAACAAAAGCTATTAATCTTAAATTTGTTAAAGGATCTGAAACCTTGGATGAGATTATCAATGTGCAGCGATCTCCTCTGATCAAGACAGGTCTTGGATATAATGGAGAAACATCTCAAGCCTCTACTATAAAAGTTATCTTGATGCAGCAAGGAAAAGCGAGCAACGGCCAAATAAAAGTAATCAGGTGAATCAGGGACAGTTTACCTCAAGAACAAATAAAGACCATCAAGAAATTTGGGGACAAACTGCCTTAAGGACAAACAAAAGCTACAATCAGCCACAGGTAAAATCTTCCCAATTTGCTCCAAGAATAAATAGAAGCTACAATCGGTTGGATGATAGATCTGATTATCGCAGAATTTTCTTTAATGGCCAATGCTTTTCTTGCCATAACTTCGGTCACAAAGCAGCTCAATGTGTTGCATACAAGACAATCATGACTAGAGAAGCTCAAAAGCAAGGGAGAATGACTGAAACCATGAAAAGAACTTATAACAACTTTTCGGTTCTTGAAAATGAAGTTGAATGCTCTATTTGTAATAACTTTGGTCATGAAGACTCTGAATGCAGGAGCAGGTTCCAGAATACAATTCAGAAGGAGCAAAACTCAAATGTCAGAACATGGAGAATAAAGGAACCACAACCAGAAAGATGTGGGATAGCCTTTTATGCAGAAGGTCAAGAAAGTCTATGGTACATTGACAACGGATGTTCGAAGCATATGACAGGGGACAAAGAAAAGCTTGAGTCATATACCGCATTAGAAAAGGGGAAGAAAGTTTCTTTTGGAAACGATATCTCTGCAGCCATAAAAGGAAAAGGTGTGGCTCCATTGAAAGAGAAGGTCAAAGCTGGAAATGTTTTGTATGTTGATGGATTGAAGCATAATCTTCTGAGTGTCAGTCAGATGTGCGATCAAGGAACAGAGGTAATATTTAGATCAAATGGATGTTGTGTTCGTGATCTTGATACAGGTAAAACAGTGATCAAAGGAAGAAGGACTCCAAATAATCTATACATATTTGAAGAAGGACCACAACAATGCTATTTGAGCAAGGATGATGAACACTGGCTATGGCATCGAAGGTTGGGGCATATAAGCTTTTCACAAATAAGGAAAGCATGCAAATATCAGGCAGTTCGTGGTCTTCCAGATATCAAAATTCCAGACAACACTATATGCAAATCTTGTCAGTTTGGAAAGCAAACCAGAACTAACTTTCCAGAGAAGGAAGGATCAGCTAGCATGCCTCTTGAGCTAGTACATACAGATACATGTGGTCCATTCAGAAAAAGAACACCTCGAGGAGAAGAATACTTGATATTATTCATTGACGATTTCTCCAGGTTTGTCTGGTTAGGACTTATGAAGCACAAAGATGAAGCATTCGAAAAATTCAAATCCTTCAAAGCCTTGGTTGAAAATGAATCAGGACAAAAATTAAGTGCCTCAGATCTGACAGAGGTGGGGAGTTTACCTCAAACGAATTTTTCGATTTCTGTGAAGAACATGGGATAAGAAGAGAATTCTCTACAGCTAGAACTCCTCAGCAAAATGGGGTGGTGGAAAGAATGAACAGAACAATCCAACAAATGGCTCGTGCTATGCTTGATGAATCAGGTACTCCCGCAACTTTCTGGGGTGAAGCTGCACATGCTGCGGTTATTATTCTTAACAAAACAAATGTCCGAATAAACAGCACTCAAACACCTCATGAGCTCTGGAGTGGTGAGACTCCTTTGGTGAAGCACTTCAAAATATTTGGGAGAAAATGTTATATTAAGAATATTGATGAGCAACTTGGCAAACTTGAACCAAGAGCAGATGAAGGCATTCTTCTTGGTTATTCTCCACATAGCAAAGCATACAAGTGCTACAATAAAAGACTTGGCAGAATTGTTGACAGCATTGATGTAGTGGTTGATGAGAAGGGATATATTCCTAGGCAAGTTCATCATGAAGACATTGAAGAAGATGAAGGCTACACTCAAAGGCAGAATGATGAAGAAGAAGAACCTCAAGAAGAACTAGAGGAGTAGGCAAGAATAGAAGAGAAGACTCCATCCAGATATGTTCAAAAGAATCATCCAGAATCTCAGATTGTGGGGCAGAAAGAAGCAGGAATACAAACAAGAAGAAGAATTGCAGAAGCTTCAAGCTATTTTGCATTACTCTCTTCCACTGAACCACAAAATGTGAAAGAGGCATGCAAAGATGAATGTTGGGTCAAAGCAATGGATGAAGAACTTGAGCAGATCGAAAAGAACAACACTTGGGAACTGGTTCCTAGACCAAAAGATAAGAATGTCATAGGGACAAAATGGGTCTTCAAGAATAAATTGAATGAAAATGGAGAAGTAATTAGAAACAAGGCCAGACTTGTTTGTAAAGGGTATGCGCAGCAAGAAGGGATAGATTTTGAATAGACCTTTGCTCCTGTAGCAAGACTTGAGGCCATCCGAATGTTCCTTGCTCTCTCAAGCTTTCAAAACTTCAAGGTATTTCAAATGGACGTGAAATCAGCCTTTCTGAATGGAGACTTAGAAGAAGAAGTATATATTGAGCAGCCAGATGGTTTCATTCTTGGGAATGATCCAAACCTTGTATGCAAATTAAAAAAGGTTCTCTATGGTCTCAAACAAGCTCCAAGGGCTTGGTACTATCGATTGGACAAATATCTTCACCAACAAGGCTTTTCAAAAGGATCAGCAGATAGCAATCTCTATATAAAAATTGAAAATAACAAATTGCTAATACTTGTTGTTTATGTAGATGATATTATCTTTGGCAGCAATGAAGAGACTATGAGTCAAAACTTTGCCTTGGTTATGCAGAAAGAATTCGAAATGTCACTACTTGGAGAATTGACATACTTTCTTGGATTGCAAATCCAACAAAATGAAGGAGGCATCTTCTTGTCTCAAACCAAGTACCTCAAGCAGATCTTGAAGAAGTATGGCATGGAAGATTCAAAGCCAGTATGTACACCCATGGTTACAGGATGCAGCCTCAGTGAAAATGATGAATCAGCAGCAGTTCATCAACCAACTTATAGATCCATGATTGGGAGTTTGCTTTATTTGACAGGTACCCAACCAGACATCATGCATGCAGTCGGAATAGTTGGGAGATTTCAGGCAAATCCAAAGGAGACTCATCTTCAGGCAGTGAAGAGAATCTTCAAATATCTTCAAGGGACACAAAATTATGGATTATGGTATCCTAGAGATACAGATCTCACACTTCATGCTTATACAGATGCAAATTGGGCCGGAAGCGTGGATTACAGGAAGAGCACAAGTGGTGGTGCATTCTTTATGGGCTCCAGATTAGTATCTTGGTTCAGCAAGAAACAGAGTTCGATTGCCTTATCTACAGCTGAAGCAGAATATGTGGCTGCGGCATCTTGTTGCACACAACTTCTTTGGATGATGCAGACCTTGCAGGATTTTCAAATCACTTGCACTTCACCAGTCTCTATCTTATGTGATAATACAAGTGCAATCAGCATTTCAAAGAATCCAGTCATGCACTCAAAGACCAAGAACATACCAATCAAGTACCATTTTCTTCGGGAACAAGTGCTTGAGCAGAAGGTCAAGTTGGAGTATGTTCCTTCTAAGGAACAAGTTGCTGATATTCTCACAAAACCACTGCCCAGGGAAACTTTTGAATATCTCAGACAAAAGCTGGGAGTAGTTGATGCTTCATCCTGCTGTTGAAGCTTGTCTGTTCTACAGAAAATTTGGTATACGCAAGTTACGTAAGGGATATCCGCGTATATACGCCGATTTATGCTGGGAAAGTCGCGTGTATGGTGTACGCGTGTTGCAGAAAGCATATCCGCGTGCATACACCGTTTTCTGCAGGAGAAGTCGCGTATATGGAGTTCTGAACAGCAAGGGCAGACTCTGGTCGGAGAAGGTCTGAAATGGGTATGCCAGAATTCTTCAGGCACAGGTTCAGGGGGAGCAGCAGGCACAGGTTCAGGGGGAGCAGATTAAAGTCTCATAAAGCATTGTTGGCATTTAGATGCTTTTGGTTCTAGTACACAACTGTTGTTGGTTTCAGGAGAAGGAGCTCAGAAGGAAATCTTGGTTGCTGATATAAAAGATGTGTATCAGATGTTGCTTGTGACTTTCATAAATTTGTTGTCTCTATGTCATGTATCTCTTCTATGGTGTCAAGGTCATGTAACGGCCTATGTTGGTTTCCCCACTATTCCTGGGATGAATGATGTAATATAATTGGTTGTTTCTGATGTATCCCCTCTTGGTTGGGAGTATGGATGTATGTATTGAGTCTTTTGTTAATAGGAAGGTCCCTTATGGTGTATAAGTCTTGGTTCCTTTGAAGAACATCTTTTGCAGATCTTGCCTACAGTCAGAGGAAGCATGTTTCAGCACAGCCAAGCAAAAGATATCAGCATGTACTCAGGGGGAGCACAGCCCTTTGCCCTTGATGACAAAGGGGGAGAGTGATTTGATTTGGTAGTGTTGCCATCAAGTCCAAAGGGGGAGATTGTTGGCATTATGAGACAAGTGTTGTCCTTGATGGCAAATCACACTGATAACAAATCATAGTGCAGAAGGATAGTAGCAAGGAATTGATGATCAGTCTACAAGTATGAAGAAAAATATATACACGCTGGTTCACTATATACCAAGTCGCGTATACAAGCAGGTTCACTATATACCAAGTCGCGTATACACAGGTTCACTATATACTAAGTCGCGTGTACATGCTGGTTGGCTTCAGTAAAAGCGCGTGTATGTGGAAAACTTATCTTTGGTCCACGGCGGTTATTCCTTGGAAGTTGTGCCTATGGTTTTGGACCTTGGTGTCTCGACGGACGTGTTGATCCCTAGCTTTGAAGATGATGGTATTGGATTTCTATGGTTTTGGCTCTTGGTATTGAACAAGGCCTAAGGCTATATAAGGAGAAGGAAATCATTAGGCAAGGGTATCTGAAATGTCTTGAATATCTGATGAAGTATTAGATCCAGTATGCAGGTTATTGGTTGATGATGTATTGCTTGATCTGAGCTAAGGAGAGATCTCATCGGTTGATGGAGAACAAGATCTAAGGAGAGATCGGGATCAAATGGTTTGAAATGAACTATCTTTATATAGTTGATTATGCGTATTTCTAGATCCGCATGACTGACGCAATATTATGTTCTGGGTATAACTGATGTCTGGTACAGCTGCAAGTTATGAAAAATTATTTTTAGATCTGTACGCAGGTTGTCTTCGGTAAAACCGCGTGTATACGCGGGTTGCCTTCATTGAAGTAGTGTATATCTTTTGGAGCTTGATTTTTGGGTTGCAGCTGGGTCTGACTGTTATTGCAGAGTTCTGTAGTCTGCTCTGTGTTCTGGTGACTGGGTTTGACAGGGTTTCAGTGGTTCAGTGATTCAAAGATTGTTGATGTGAGTATTGGTTGTTTTGTAGTCTGCTATGAAGGTTGAATGAATTGTGGTCTTCAGATTGTAATATTGTGCTTCAGGAATATCCAGTCTGAAAATGTATGAAAAGTGGTACCTGAAGGAAAGAAGATTGTAGGCCTGCACCTACGTACTAGTATCTTAGCTAGTACAAGAGCAAAGGGGGTTGAAGCTCCCTTCCAAGGAAGTTTGGAGAACGAGAGAAGGTTGAAACCTTCTGCAGGTTGTAGCCTGCGTACTGGTATAAGGCTGCACCAGTACAAAATATTGTAAACTGAAGTTCTTATTAAAGAAAGATAGAGACGACTTGCAGCAGGTGGTTTTCACCCACATTGGGTTTCCACCTTATATCATGGTGTTCATGTGTGTGGCTTTTGTGTGATGATCTGTTCTGTTATACTGTTTACTCTTAATATGGTGAATAATGACCTGATGCACTTAACTGAAGATAAACTAACTGAATTATAAGTTTTTTGGTTATACGTTGTTTTCTTTAGACACAGTAGTGTGTACACGCTGGTTCACTTAACTGAAGTAGCGTATATGTTTCTGAGCATTGAAAAAGTTTTATTGATCTGATAATACTGATTCACCCCTCCCCCCCCCTCTCAGTATTATTTCCAACACATGGTTCACTCAAAAATCCTATCTTAATGCATGTACTCATACCTTTAATTCATCATATATCACCATCATCATCCTGGGTTTTCTTGACTTACATGTAACAATGTTCTAGGTTTTCTCGAATTACCCTCAACCATGCTCTAGGTTTTGTCATCTTAACTCAACCATGCTTTTGGTTTTATCAGCTTACCCTCAACCATGCTCCCAATTCTCCTACACCAAACTCCCAAGGAACAAAAACACTCTACACAGGGATCTTTGTCCATACGTTCCCTCCCTCTTACATACTTCATGACATAATCACATGGTTAATGCCTACCATGAACAACATATCAAGTTGTTTTGGATGACCACAAACCATCATACCAAATGGTTTCTAGTTGACCATAAACTTTGGATATAAATGGCTTCAACTTACCACAAACCTGCAACAAAGTAGTTTTAAGATTAACGCAAACTACATGAGGGTACACATGCCTTATTAGGATTACATTATGACTGACTTAGGTACATAATATTAAAAAATCCACTCATGGAGATAATAAGTACATACATTCTCTAGGATCAATTGATCCAGGTGGATATTGGTGAATCACCACATTCAATAACTGTTTTCTGCTATTGGTGGTTTGCAAACCCATGGTTTTGGTGAACCATGGTATCCTCCCAGGGTATTTGAAAGGTGGAAGAAACCAATATAGAAATCTAATTTTACAACTATATTTTACCATATACAACCATTACTATAGAAAGTTATGGGATTCACCCATGGTATTTGAAATATAACAAAGTGCATCACCCTAGGTGAAAAGGCACCTGTAAATAATATAAATACAAGCCTTCACCATTGTAAAAGCCATGATTTTCCTCATGATGTAGTCTTACAACATTTTTACCATTTAATAAAAAGAATTAAGCTATTTTTATATTATTATTTCCTCTACATTATTTTCTATACACTTGTGACGTATTCTATTTTTGATATTTCCTCTGCATTATTTTATATACAATTTTGACATAGTCTATTGTCAATATTTATCATTCCTAGTACATCCAAATTAGTGTTATTAGAGAAATATGCTCCTTTTTGTTTTCTGGTGCATGTCCCTAATGAGGTCAAGATTTAGAGAATTGAATCTCAAACTAGTTTCACTTGAGGACAACCACTCTTTCCAGCCTAAGCGACCTCCCATGACAGAAGAAAAGAGAGATGAAAAAAAAAACAGATCTAATCAAGTTGTTGCTCGAGGAATAAATCATGCGATAGGGGAATGAGATGATAGAAAATTTCTCCTAGATCATTCAACAAGTACTATGTAACACCCCCTCCCACATTTACCCACTTTGATAAGATCTCAAGAGTAAACACGAGCTGAGTGTCATTATGATATGACCTGACCTCCAAATTCCAGTTATGGGAGTGGGGCTTATGAATCGGAAGTAAACTAATATCCCTTAGAGACTACATATCACTTAGGAGCCTACCTGTTAATTTTTCATAGGGTTATATTGTTCTTTGCTTTGATAATTGCATTTCGTCATTAGCACATTAAGTTCATCCCATAACATCATAACATTATTCAGATTTACATCATTATTCAATAGCATATGAAAATATATAGGAAGTACAATACCATCATCATTAATGCAACGGAACAAAGGAACACTAGAAGAAAAATATTCACACATAGAGACACCAAGATTGGTCAGAGACCAGGGAAAAAATCGGTATGGGGAAAACCCTTTCAAATTATTCTTCTTCTTAGATTGTCATCGAATGATTTAGAAAAATATAGTATAATGATCCATATCTTCATCTATGTCACTAAACAAGAAAAACAACTAGAACATCCATAAATGAACCCAAAACAACTTATACAAAAAAATATGACTCTAAAGTTTGTAATGAACTATCACTGTCTGTAGTAAACTATCGAACCCTGCAGTCACTGAGAAAAATCCTCGAACAACTAAGATTTCATCATTTAGGTCCCAGTCGCACCAAGGAGGAGTCATGCGAGCAACTATAACAGCCCAATCACACCCTTAAGCTTGGTAAGTGAGCAACTGGGGTCAGATTTGGTATGAGAGAAGCGAATGACTGTGATTATGAAACCCTAACTCCCATTCACATGGATGGAGAGTTTTCTATGTGACTGGAAGGCTCTAGTCACATGGATGAGATTTTATGCGAGTGACTATGGTCAACTTCTTCTTATGTTGTGCTGGTGATTGAGGCCCAAAACCCTAAAATTGAGATGTAAGCTTCTGTACCTGCTATTTCACCTTAGAGAAAACCCATTCCTCTGCGGACCTACCTCAGACCTGTGTGAGCCAAAACAAAGAAAGAAAATAGAAGAATGTCTCATGATTATATCCAAATGAGGTAGATGTCACTTGTATTTATAGCCTTCTAAGTGTGTCCACTTTGCTTTAGGGCTGACCTTGTCAAATATGTGCATGTGGGATTTTCTTCATAAGCACACTTTCCCTTATCCAATTTGAGTTATCTTTAGATCGATTTTTGTCTTCTTGAAAAGAATAATCCAATGCAATCATTATCTCCATCAAGTGAGATTTCCAAAGTGGAATTTGACTGCAGTTGCATATTTTTAACGCTCCCTCTCAATGAGAGATAGCTTAACCTGCACCATGTTATGAGTATCCTTTCAAAAAATCATATCTAGTCTCAAGTATCTCATCACCACATATCATCATTGATCATCTCAATTAATCTCTTGCTTATTCGTATTTGTCTCTTGATTGTCCCTACTCATATGGTTAATATTCTCAAGTCTAAAAGAAGAAAAATTTTGGCATTAGACGGAAGCTCAATCTACCATCCTTTGTTCATCGGGATACTACCTGGAATCTCTGCCAGCTAGCTACTATCCAGAATCTATGCCAACAAGCTACTACCTAGAATCTATGCTAGCAAGCTACTACCCAGGAATATCGGTGGGGAGTCAGATCTACGACACGCATCAACATAGGATAGCATATCATCAGGGAACACATCTCAACTTGGAACCACATCAGGTAGCATATATCATCCCAGAATCTCATGGGGGAGCTACTACTACGACCCCATATCGAGAAATAGGTGATGTAATGGAGCTACTACTCAACTCATCCTATTGCTTACAGATCTTCCCAGAAATGACCCTCAATAGTCATGTGGTAGAACACCTACATCATAATCTGAGCTTGGACGAGATACCCGACTTACCAATAGATAAGGATCACATGTCTGCAAGCCTTCTCAACCCATTGGCCAGACTAGGAGGGACAATCCCAACAAGACCTGCTTGTGGGTATGATGCCAACTGGGGTATACTTTGCAAAGACCAAGATAGGGTGAGCTACTACTCCAACCCTATGGGTAATAGATACGGGTGATACCCTATTTTACAGAGTTCCCTCAACCCCATGAGCCCTCTATATAAATTCCTCACCCTGGTGTTATGTCCATAAACCAAGAGCTTCTGAGTCCCTAAAAGTGTTGTTTCATGCCCTAAAGGAACAAGGTCAGTTGATTACATCATCTCCTAGAAGTTCTCCACAGAAAACTGCTCAGAACTGGTCAAGACTGGACCATATAGTTTGCTTAGTGCTAAGGGTGCGATGCATCTCACCTGCCCAGTGTAAAAGGTGTGATGCATACTGGAAAGCCCTTCTGTAGGGTGCGATGGGCGAGAATGGACAAATGGCAGAGACAGTTTGCGAGGTGGATGATCATGGAATCTTCCAGAAACTTCTCCTGTGACACTTGCCTCTCTGAATTCACCCAGGGATGAGTAAGAGATCATCAATCTCCAAGTGGAATCAAGAACTATCAGAGATAAGACACTAATCAAAATCCTAGAAGCTGACTCACCTCCCTGCAATCATCTATATATGGATCCCTCATCCCAGAGATCCAGGGGCTGGAATTTTGTATCTTGTAAGGAAGTGTTGTTGGTTTCCTGGTGGAATATCATAGTGTTGGGTGATCTAAGCTTTTCATGAGGTGAAGAAGGGCTTTCATGCTGGGAGGATGACGCTGGGTCAGATCAATGGGTTGTAATCCTCTCTTCTAATCTTTATATCAATAAAGCTATTCAAGTTTTCCTCCACATTCTTGTATGTCTGATAGTATATGCATTTGTGTGGTCAATATATATCTGGTCCTATATTGCTTATGATTGTAGATCTCTGCACTTTGAAGGTATTATGCTGCTTTGACTTTACAGGTACTCTTTGAAGCGGAGTGGTCAAGGGAGAAGCGGCAAAGACCTGTCAGTGAGGAGAAGGAACAAGCAAAGAACTGAGCGAAAGATCGAGGTTGGTATTCTTTGATCCTCTTCTATCTATCTCTCATAAAGGAAAACAAAAGTAACTTTAATCTGTTTGTTTCTAAGATAGCTACCCGTCTTAGTGGGACTAGTAGCTCTGCAAAGACACTAGATTTCCCGATAACAAAATGACGACTCCACTGGGAAGCGAATAACTTGTTTGCTTGTTTATAATTTTTTTCTTTATAAACTTACTCTTTGAGACATAATGTATAAAGGAAGGGAATATTAATATTCTAGAACAACGAGAATAATCCAATTTATCTTACTTCGAAACAAAAAAATAAATTGAACGAGAAGCCGTATGAGGTGCAAATCTCATGTACGGTTTTGTAGAGTGACAGTGAAGAAAACTTACCTGTCAACTTTTCCACTATCACCCCCAAAAAACCAAACTCTGCCTTACATAAAGTTGCCAGAGTACGATTAACCTCTGGATTTGAAATCACTGCTTATATACTTGGTATTGACCATAATTTACAAGAACATTATGTAGTATTAGTAAGAGGAGGAAGGGTTAAAGATTTACCCGGTGTGAGATATCACATTGTTCGAGGAACCCTAGATGTTACCGAAGTAAAAGATCGTCAACAAGGGCATTCTAGTGCGTTGTATATTATTACTTATCTATACTTCTATCATTTCATGATGATGGCTTCAAACCCCGCCTCGCTTTCTTCCTTATGTATGGAAACGGGGTATATAACTTACCTAGGGATTTCTTCTTATCTTTTGGTTAGACTACCTTCTATATTTTCACCCTTGCTTGCCTTGCGTTTCTTTTATTATAGATAACTAAAATACAGTAAGGGATGATTTCACCTGAGTCTTCCTTTCACAGGCTCCAAGTAGAACTGTCCTCCGGATTTGTCCAATCTCAAACCTTCAACAAACTCCTTCCATGACTTCACTCAAGGATATCTCAACTAATGGAAAAACATCATAACTCAAGGAAACAAGGGTTTCCTGTAGTGGGGAAGTGCTGAAATGACAAGGATCTTCAGACCTGATCAGGGATAATCTCAGCAGAGTGATTTTTCTCTCTATTCTCTCCTCCCTTAGGCCTTCCTATTGAAGCCTTTTTGTACTTCTCCCAAAGTAGTTTTTTAGTTGGGAATTCGTTGGGAACAGTTGGGCCACGGGAACTAATAGGTAATCAACAGGTAAAACTTGTGATCTCTGCCCGAAATTAAGGAGATTTAATTTTTTAAAGTGTTTTAAGACATATACGTGGGTTGGGTATACATAGACCCGTATACACAGACCCGCATACACATGCGTTTAGCTCAGGGCAATGTCGCGTATAGGGAGTAAAACACTGTTTTTTAAGTATTTGGACCAGGTCTGGAAGGAGGGGTTGCCTTAGGCCATGAGTGCAGCATCACAAACATCAAGAGTGAGATTTGGAGCTATAACAGATGCCCCCTAATATATGAGGTCAGAAGAGGTACATGATGGCCGAAATGTATTAAGTGCATGGAAATTAAACCTGTCAAAAACTGAGAAGGACTTCACCAAAGTTTAGCCCGCCAAGCCACAAAACGAGATCAGAAAGAAACACTGTCTGAGGCAGGCATACCCATGCTTAGAGAAAGTAAAGCATGTCCGCATATCAAGTACAAGCGGATCCACTAAGTATACAAGTATAAAAGACTAAAAAATACATAATGGATCATCTAGTCATGATCGAACAAGTACATGTCTGAATATCACATATAAGAATGTCAATGATGCTGAAGGATGAAGCGGATCACTGATATCAAATACTGATCCCAAAAGTACCAAATGAACATGATGGAGTAAGATGGTACTACACTGCGAACTCGGGTGCCAGCATATAGAATTTCACCATGAATGATTGCAACATATAAGGTGGAGTGGTATCAACTAGCAGCAACAGGAGCAACTGTCAAGTGAACCAATGAATGTTGATGCGACCTGAGGTCTTCACCAACCGCCCTGGTGGGAATAAATGATCTGAAGTCGATCATGTGAGAAATCATTTGATTACCGGTCATTGATGTATACCGTTAACAAATGCGAGACAACTCACCGATAATGATAATGAGCGTCAAGATACCCAGTACAATCTAACAAGTGTGAATATATGAGCTAGAGTCGAACACCTATAAGAATCCATCAATCAGGAGAGAATGATGGTTTCCCACTGTCGATAGTGAAGGATTTGCCACTAATGACTGCAAACCCCAAGGTACTGCCAAATGGACTCTAGATCTTTTCCCTAGAGCAATGAGTCATAGTCGATGGGGAAAGATCCGCTAGAAGGAAGGCATTAAGGCATACTTCATTAATCTAGCGCGAGTGTAACCCGTAGGCCAATAATGTGGAAGGAATCGGATGAAAAAGATGTAGTAACTCGACCGAAGCACGTTTCTGGCATACACAAGATGTGGCTAACGCATGATAGAAACCCTCTGAACCAACCAATAGTGAAAGCTAACATAGAGGCGAGGTATCCACCAATAGGGTCAAATGGAAACCAAGGTATTGCATGAATCCCAATGTGTGATAATGTAAATTGATGTCGAACATAAGGGAAACCACTCAGTCAAAGACCCATGATACTGATCGATGTTGAGCACAAGGTGACCTATCAATAATGAAAATACAGCTAGGGTGCGGCTCTAGGCCTGTCCTCAGAGCAAGATGTCGTCATCGATAAGGACAAGACCCATCAGCAAGAATTCAATGGAGACCTTCTCAAACCGGCATGAGTAAAGGACTAATATAACTAATGTGATGATATACAAGACATTGACAACCAGGGATGGCCGACTGAAAAATGAGTCAATAGACACCGCAGAGAGGCCAACTCAGGCTAACTTCCCTTGAACAAAAGCATGACTCAATGTGACTATGTGGCAGCATATGATGACTCTGTATAAGTTCATCATGCAGGAGGCACGAACGAACCCTCCATATGATTGGAAGAGATAACCAATCGGTGGAGAACTAACTCAATAACAAGGTTAAGGCGTACCTAAGTCAAACTAAATCCTGCCCAAATGGCGGAGACTTTGTTTTGAGTGCTTTGTTAAAGGGAAACACGAATGACTCTAGCTGCCAACAATAAGTGGAAATATTGTCCCGTTCCCACTCTTTTTGGAATATATAATTTTTTTTTGTCTTTTTCTTTTTGGAAAAATAATAAAAGAATGCTATAGTACAGTGGAAAGAACAAGTGTCAGTGAAACAGATGATCTAGTTCCTGGGATTGGAACAATCCTATGTTCAATGCAGGGAGGAGAAAACTGGTCAAAGACACTCAAAAGTTTGTTCCTTCCATGGGTCAAGGTTTTTTAAGTTGCAGAAGTCAAGGGAATGCAAGTTTGATTTTCAGTCATCATGCTCAAAAGTTGGCTTAAACACGAGTCCAAGTGAAGCCGGCTCAAGACCAAAAGGTGCAAATGGTCAAAATGCAATGTAGTAGTACAACTCAACACAAAGGAGCCTCTAGGGTATAAGGGCAGAACGAAGCGAAGAAGCAAAGAAGAATGAGTCTTCATCACATAAGTCATGGCAGGACTACAGAGGACTCCCGAGCCTACTTAGATCGAAGCAACATGGGCAACAAATGTCAGTGAGGTGCTAACTACGATGCCCATGAAAAAATTGGCTCTACCATCTTGTCATGATTTAAAAATCGGCGAGTGAAGATGGTTTACAAACCATAACACGATGGGATCAACCCTATGGCAAGTGTATCAACAAATGGAGGCTAGTATGCATAATGCAATGGAAAAAATGGCTTCCCTAACCTATATGCCAGTGAGAAAACGAAACCTGCCATGACGGGTCAGCAGTCATGGAACCGTCTCGAAATTGTTGAAAAAGCATCCAAAATGTCCATTATCACCGCGGGTATTGAACTATTTTGTGCTCTTTCTTCTTTGAGAGGGTCCCAGCACTCCGTCCTAGAGTATCAGTTTCGATTAGCACCCCACGAGATCCATGAATGGGCAGGTGGTCTGACTTGATGAAACGACTAGGAGGTGGGGACGTTCCATTGACTGCTTTCGACGATGACTTCTTCTCTTGGTGGGAGCAGTAGATCATCACCGTAGACGACTACCCCTATGCTGGGATGGACTTCTACGGAGATCCTGATCTAGCTTTACCACCAACCGTAGCATGGGGTGATATAGGTAACAAATGTTTTTAATTTTATGATTTTTCAAATATAATAATGAATTTTGAAAAATATTTTTGATAGGATTCAAATGACTAATATGATGATCATGTTCCAGATAGTGGGCCAGTACAACCAGATGGGTTCCCATGGCATGGATGTCGCGGCCGAGGTGCCGAAGAGGCGGCTGCGGACACAGAGCGAGTTATACACACATTTCAGTGGCACTTGGTGAGACTAACTCACCGAGTACCGATGGAGGCTGTAGAGGATCTCCCTATAGACATGCAGGGTCATGTGGTTGGCATGCCACGATACTAGATTCACACTCTTAGGTGTGTGGCCAAAGCAGTAGTCGCATACTTAGCCACTCTTCTTGAGCCGGGGCATTAGATGTACTGGACATGATTATGGGCATTTGAGTCCCAATTTTTGTATATTATTTTGGACACACTTATATACACTCAAGATATTTTATGATATATATATATATATATATATATATACAGTTTTGACTTTTTGATGCTCAATTTTATTGTGATGAATGAATGATATGCCAGTCTAATGCTTGATTAGCGATAGAATTAGCTAACCAATTATGAGATCTTGGAATGTGCAAACAATTCATGTAAGTAAATGATCTTTGCAACAACCTCACCCTTAAATATTGGCGATATAAACATGGATCCCTTACCCGATAAATGTTATTCAATCGCGACACTATCAATTGTGAATCAAGATAGACTACCAACGAATCAATTTCATAAGAAATTGCTTCGGATAGTAAATTAATGACGGAAGTATACTCAGCCATATTATTTGAAGCGGGACCAATGCATACTCCCCTTGACACCATCAACTGACCAGTTGGATAGTAGATTACCCAACCTGTGGAAGCGAGGTTCCGAGTGTGTCGATTAACACCGTTGGCGAATCCAAAATAGACTGAGTCATCCATCAACACCTACCACAGTAGACCAAAAAGTGTCGATATCAAAAACTCCCAATGAGATATGTACAAACATACAAAATGTACAAAGAAGCCATTGCCTAGCTGCTACTTAAGCAAAGTACTTCTTGAGGTAGAGCCCGTTTCGGGGCTCTGCCAACTTGTTTCCTTCAAAATCAATTAACTCATACGCCCCTTTTTCTAAAACTCATTTAATTATAAAGGGACCGTACCACATAGGCTTGAACTTGCCTGCCCCCAAGGCATCCTTATCTTGGTCATAGACCAAGACAAGGTCACCTTCAGAAAAGACTCGAGGACGGACAGCTTTATCGTACTGAGTTTTAACCCTTTTCTTATGAGCCTCATTGATTGTGGCGGCATCTCGACGCTGCTCATCGAGATGTTCCAAATGAAGGAGGCACTCTTCGAGACTAGAGGTCTTTGGAAGGAGCTCAATAGATAAATTAAGAGATGGAATTTCACATTCAACAGGAAAGATAGATTCCATACCATAAACTAACTAAAAAGGTGTAAAACCTGTAACAGTCTTTATGGAGGTTCAGTATGCCCAAAGAGCCGGATACAACATAAGATGCCAATTGGACCTATTTTTTTCGATCGTCCTTTACAGGATCATCTTAAGGGTTTTGTTCACTGCCTCAACCTGTCCATTGGCCTGAGGATAATATGGAGACGAGTGCTCCTGCTGGAAACCCAATTTAAGAGCCAATTCAGACATTAGTTGGTTCTAGAAATGACTGCCATGGTCAGTGACAATCTCTCTTGGGATACCGAACCTTGAGATAATCTGATTAAAAAGGAACAATGCCACTGTTTCACTATCATTTTTATAAGTGGGCATGGCCTCAACCCACTTTGTGAAGTAGTCTACGGCCACGATAATGTACTTGTGATTCACTGCTGAAGGCGGATTACAAATTGTAAAATCAATACTCCAGTTAGTAAAAGGACCGACAGTGACAACGAGGAAAAGAGGAGCTGGATGTGTGTGCATCTTCCAAGTATAAACTTGACAGGGGTGACAGCATTTGACCGCTTCAACACAATCTTTGAAGAGTGAAGGCCAAAAATAGCCGGCACGCAAGATACGCTGGGCTATAGCAAGCCTTGAAAAATGACCACCACAAGATCCACTATGGCAATCATTGAGCACTGACTCTGCTTCCTCTAGGGTTAAACAACTTTGAAGGATTGAATCAACCCCTCAACGATATAATGTATCACCAATGATGACATCGTTCTTAGCCAGGTGATGTAATTTTCGGTGTTCATCCTTAGAGAAAGTAGAGGGAAACTTAGAAGTCTGGAGATAGACAATGATATCTCCGTACCAAGGGTTGAGTGAAGAGATGAGGAATAAATGTTCGTCAAGGAAACTTTCCTCGTAAATAGTATCCTCTCCACAAGGCAGCTCGGAAATTAACTCCGCAAAAACCATAGATTTCTTAGACTTGGCAGACAAGAACTCGAGATAGAATTCTTATAAAATGACTATCCATCGATTATATTTGCCCCCAATCACTCGCCTACTAAGGACAAATTGGAATGGATTGACTGCCACTAAGACAAAAGTTTTGCGTAGTAAGATATAATGGCGGAGCCGTTGGATAGCATGGATAGCTGCCAAAGCCAACTTCTCAACAGGAGAATAGCGAAGTTCAGGACCTATCAAGCCTCGGCTCAAATAATAAATCACATGCTCCATGAGAGCATCGTCTTCCTAAACGAGAACCATACCTATGGTTGATTCTGCAGCAGCGAGATATAAAAGGAAATCCCTACCATAATCCGGTGGACTCAAAAGCGGGGCAAAGACTAATGCCTTTTTCAAGGCATCAAATGACCGTTGTGCAAAGTCGTCCCATACATATGGAACTCCTTTCCGTAGCAAACGCATAAACCCTTTAGTGATCTCGACATAATTCGCTATAAAACTTCTTAAGAAATTAGCCTTCCCTTGAAGACTTTGAAGTTTCCGAATTGAGGACGGGGGAGGCAACTGAATTATTGCCTCTACCTTGAAGGGATCAACTCGAATCCCTTCATTTGACACAATGAACCCTAATAACCGACCAAATGTAACCATGAAAGCACACTTATTAGGATTCAACCGGATCTTGTAAGATCAACATCACTCAAAAACCAATCAAAGATGACTAGTATGATCAGTTCTTTTTCAAGAATGAGCAGCTAGATCGTCCAAGTATGCTTCGATGATATGTTTAATGTCATGGAAAGCGTATGACATGGCCCGTTGGAAGGTAGCTCCAGCATTTTTGAGACCAAAAGGCATCTTTCTGTATGCAAGGGTACCCCAGGGACATATAAAAGTTGTCTTATGCTGATCTTCAGGACGGATAGAGATCTGATTATAACCGGAAAAATCGTCCATGAAGGAGAAAATCTCATTACCTGCACACTCATCAATAATCTGATCAATAAATGGCATGGGGTAATTATATTTGGGACAAGCTTTGTTTAGGTCCCTAAAGTTAATGCATACTTCGATTATTCCTTTCTTTTTATCCACAGGGACTGGATTAGAAACCCAATCCATAAGAGGAACAGGGTATATAAAACCCACCTTAAGTAGCTTCTCTACTTCAGCTTTAATGGCTGCTTCTTTCCTAGGATTAACCGCCCGAAGCTTCTGACGAATCGGCTTGGCATTTTCATACATCTTGATCTCATGTTGAACTATGGATGGATCAATGCCAGCAATTTCTTCATAAGACCAAGTGAATACATCTCGAAACTCCTTAAAAAGGTTGGTGTAAATTTGAATTTCTTCAGGGGAAAATTCGGCTTCGATGAAGAGATTCTTGATCACGTTAGGGCTCCTAGAAATTTTTATAGATATCGTTTTTGAAGTCACCGACATATTACCTTTGGCACGAAAGTGTGCTGGAGCCAAAGAATTTGATACCATACAAACATCACTAGTAAAGAGCTTGGAGAACCTAGATTCTACTTCCTACAACGGAGGAAGAAAATATGAACGATGGTGTAAGTCTTCCCAAGGTTTATCTACACCCATCATTACTTCTAGGATTGCTTCCTTGGAAGGTAAAATCGTGTCTAAGAAGCCCATAGCGGAGGTAGAATCAAGGGTCCAAGCCAGGGCCACATCACCATCTAGCTCCTCCTCAGAGAAAGGAGTAGAATGGTTGTCTGTAGAGTTGACGATAGATTGATATCTAAGCTTTTCTGCAAACATAGGAAATGCCATTCCACCAAATTGTTCTTCAGCTAATGTGGTCGTAGGTGAAGGAAAGGTCCAGGGCCTGAAAAATAATGAGTTCGGAAGAACTCTTCCCGTGAAGACTCTTTGGATGATGAAATGACATTGATTCTAGCGATAGGAGAGGGAAAATCAAATGTACCCATCAAGAAGAATACATCCCAACTCCTAGATTCTTAGTAGGCGAACGAGGGTTATCCGCTAAAGGAATAGTAGAATCTGAAGTTGCTCGAGGATCAACTGGAGAATAATCCAATTGATCAACCTTGACGATTTTCCCCTCATGATAAAAGCAAATGACACGAAACAAAGTCAAAACAACGACATCCATTTCATATACCCAGTTCCTTCCTAAGAGCCGATTGTAATCTAGGTTAGCATCAATGACTTCTACTTCGATATTGACGACCTTCCCCCTAACACATATGGGAAAGGCCGGGATAATCACATGCGGCTTATGAGAATGCCCATCAAATGTAGTTAGGAGGGTAGGTGAAGGAACAACCGAAGGCGATCCAATAGCCTTCTAGCATGACATCGACATGATGCACGTGGAAGCTCCTTCATCAATAACGGTTTGAAAAATGTTAATTTTTTGGTATGTAGACTTTATTTGAAAATCCATGTGATGAGGGAGTCACTTTTTGACATTAATCAAGTCGAAAGTGAGCACTAAAGAGTTGTTTGGATCAACTGCCCCTAACGCCAAAAGCAAAGCACTTCATTGAGCTGGACATGACTGGAGAACCTCTAAAGCGGACATAGCACATGGACTCTAAGCCAGATCCTCAACAATGTTGTAATTTTGGGTGGCCCTATCATTAGTATTGATAGTCGCGCATTTAGTGGAACCTTTCGGTATCCATGGTATAGTCTCGATAGGGGGTCGCTCAATATGAAGGTCGGTATTTCTGGGAGCAGTTTTATCCTTGGATGTTTCAGTTTCACTATAATCACGCGACTGAGTGGCCACACTGACGCTAGAACCCATCATGAAAACATTTGATGATTTCTCCCCTTCCTGGTTGTCCCCTGCAAAGGTACCAGGATTTGAACTTGCGCTAGCAAGAATTTGCTGCCCTTGGGGAAAAGGGTTGGTTAACACAACTTGAGAGCTAGAAGTCCCTTGCTGACCTAACAAGTGCTGAGTGTCTTGAATCTTTGGGTAGAGATGAGTTAATGGTCTCCACTGCATAGGTTGCATGGAAACTTGACTTTCTTTCTAGACTCATTTCCACCACCACCAACATTATTGCTAGGTTTATTTGCATCATTCTTCCCATCTTGACTCTTTTTCTTACCTTTTCCTTTCTTTTTCCCATTGGAATTTTGATTTCCTTTAGGGTTTGAAGATTGGACGAAATTAATAGAAGAGGGTTTTTTGGAAATACTGGGGGGGGGGGTGAATCAGTATTTCTTATTAATTTTTTTATTGTTCTAGTGATTTCCAAAAGCATATATAGATATGTATATGTATACACAGAACGCAGAAATCAACAGCTGGAATAAATGCTTTTATTAAAAAACTCAAGACAGTGCAATGAAATAAATACAATATAAATATATATCTGACTGTGAAAAGTTGCCAAGCTCCAACTTGGACTTCAGTGAGGCTCCAACCTCCAGAGCACCAACTCTGTTTTGTAGTGGTTCTGCACTTAGGAGCACCTACCCCCAATGACTTCAGTCCTGTTCAGTTCTGACGCTCAAACCTCTTGGGCTCCAACCCAATCTTAGTATACAATAGTATGCTGCTGCACTCTATTTAGCTGATGTTCACTCACTCCTACTCTCCTGCCTCTGCTGCTTCTGCTGCCTCTACAGCCTCCGCTACTTTTTTTGCCTCTTTTGCCTCTGCTGCTTCTACTACCTCACCCTCTGGTTCTTCACCACAACAACAACAACTATCGTTCTCTGTTTTTACTGTTTTATTTATATCCATACCTCTGTCCATTCGTTTCCGCTTACACCGCCTCTTAGGCTTCCTCCTCAGTCGTTGCGCCTTCCTCTGCACTGTGCAAGTTCACTGAGATGTTATGCTCCAATCGCAATCATGACATTATGCTCCAATCGCAAGTTCACTGCGCAAGTTTTCCAGTTTAACGGACCTGCCACGTCCTGTCGCAATCACAATCACAATCTCATTTAACTGACGTTCAGCCTTTTGAACTATAGTTCAGGGCTCCTGAACTATCGGGACCGTTCTTGTATGCATCTCTGCCTCAAAAGCCCGCGCACGGAAAATATACAATTACACAGGATTTATGAGTGAAACAGTCAAAACTTGTTAAAGAGCCGGACTTCAATTTTAATTCACCCACACCATTCGATCATCGCATCACGATCCGACAGTCTCCGCAGCTTTCTACCGCGCGTTAAACATCGTTCACTTCCTCG
This sequence comes from Pinus tabuliformis, assembly GCA_031772625.1. Classification (NCBI taxonomy): domain Eukaryota; kingdom Viridiplantae; phylum Streptophyta; class Pinopsida; order Pinales; family Pinaceae; genus Pinus; species Pinus tabuliformis. Next base: position 1,269,138,953 of record CM062809.1, read on the forward strand.
CCATCTGACTGTCCATCGCACGATCGGATGGTAGTCGCAAGCCCCGATCACACGACTTGTGCGCACGTTAACCCGCGGGGGCGGTGTTAAACCCCGCGCACTTTCCTCGTCATCTGACCGTCCACCACGCGATCGGATGGTAGACGCTTTCCCCCATCGCGCGACCTGCGCACACGTTAACCCGCGGGGGCAGTGGTTTTCATCTGCCACACGTCGTATTTTGATTGGATCGCTGGCCCTTGTACGTATACCACTGAACCCCGGTGGGCGGTGTGGGGAATACCGCTTACCGCCTACCTGTACGTCTCCTACGCATTATCGTCCGCGCATCTTTTGTGTGCGACGACCGTTGGATCCACTGCTCCTTGATTCGATGGCTCACGTTGCTCCGTCTACGTGTCCTCCCGATACATAGTCCCGACGCGACGGACGCGATATTACAATAGGCGCGATATAAAGAGGACCGTCGGGTCCGCAATTGTATTCGCAATCGGAGGGTTTCGGGGGTGACAACCCTTTTGAACTTTGCGATATATATATTGCTCCGTCGTTTTAACTTTGGTTGCTCCGTTGTTGTAAACTCCATATAACTAAGTCTTCGGCCGCTGATAGTGTTGAATGCACATATGTATGGTTTTTGCTGCCGATGGTGTATACAGCCTATATACACGTCTTTCTGCCTCTGTTTGCGTTAAATGCATGCAAATATATATGGGTTTTGCCTCTGATAGCTCCTCTTCTTTGGCATATATATATGGCTCGTCCGTTTTCTACTCTGACTTGGTCTGGTCCTCTTGGCTCCTCTTGGCTCCGTGTGCTCCTCTTCTTTGGCATGTCTGCTCCTCTCTTCTCCATCTGTTCGTTGAATATTGCCATATTGACATCAAAGACAATCTGTGTCCAACAGGGTTAAGAAGACGAAGGGTTAGACGATGTGACCTAATTGTTAGGAGCGATTTGTAAAGACAACTGTTGTAATTGGCTCAATAGGTTCATCGCATTTGTGTCTACGGATCCAACAATACCATCTGCATGGGGACCTGGCTTTGACTTGGCTATATCAACCTTAGTTCCAGGAGCATCAGGAATTTTTTTTGTAGAATCCCATACTGAGAGTAAATCAATTCTAACTGCTGGGCTCTAAAAATAGCTTGCTCCTCAGAATAGACTCCAAACAGAGAGACATCCTTAGAGATTTCAGGTTGTAAAGATTTAAAAAACCATTCGAGATGGTATTTCGGAGGAATTTTGGCTTTAATAAGCCTCTTTCTCTGCCTCCATTCCTGAATATGATCAGAAATGTGAGTTGTCGTATCCTGACGAAAATTGGCCAGAATTTCAGCTCTGGCATCATAACGGACGGGCAACTGGAAATGACTTAAGAAAATATTAGCCAAGTCAGCGAAAGATGTGAAGCTGCCCCCTGGCAACTCTATATACCACTTGGCCGCATTACTAGTTAAGGTGCGTTGAAAAAGTCTCAACCTAATTGAGTCATTGATAAGGGAGTTTGATGAGCACCACAAATGGAATGTGGTTACATGGTCACCCAGGTCTTCACCGCCCTTCCCCTCGAACTTTGGAATGTTCGAAGGGAGTTTGGTTGGGACCGGAGGCCAGGCCAGATTGTATTTGATTGGATCGTTTGTTAATTTTGTGAGATCTGGCAAATTCAAAGTTGCCAGAAAAGGAAGCCTAGGAGGACCCTAGGGATTCCACCCAGACTGGGTGGGGTTCCCAAAGTTTTGAAAAGATTGGCCTAGATTTTGAAAGGCACCATGCTACCCAAAGTAACCAGCAAAACCAGCTGAACCAAAAGGTAAACCTTGTGATCTAGCAAAACTCGGAGTTTGACCAACTCCGACCGAAAAACCTCCATAACCAGTGAAGCTCCCTCCTAAAGGATTATAAGGAGTCGATAACCCCTGATAAGGATTCCAAGTAGAAGTTAAGGGAGGAATACTTCGAAATGAACTAACTATGGGGTACGGCCTATTCCCCTATTGGCCGGAAAATGGATTCCCAGTTCCTATGCCACTAACTGCAGGGTTAGTCCAACCTTGAAAGGGATTACTGCCTTGTCCTTTAGAAGAAAAAGGCATAAATCCTATCATAGGGTTGGAATGTGGTATATGATCACTTCCAAAAGGAAAACCATGAAATGAAGCTGACCCACCCATCATGGATGTGGAGGCACTAAATGGAACTAACGAAATACCTTGTGAATGGGTGCCAAACAGGAAGAATCCAGAACTAGATGCATTGGCTTAGGAATTTCCACTCGTAGAAGGAATGGAGGTAGACCCAACTAAGGATGTGATAGAAAAAGACCCAAATAAAGATGCAAAGGGGATGGAAATAGTTCCTCCCCCTTGTACTGATGTTGGAGTCTGCATGGTTGTAGCACTTGTGGTAGAAGCCATGCTTCCAGTGGTGGTCATTGAAGGTAAGTGTGTAATATGACCTGGACTTGACGGTCTATGCGTCGGAGTCCCAACATATTGTAATACGTCTAGATGGTTAGAAGGTAGAGGAGAATTCAGAGCTGCTAACGACTCTGGGAGTTCTTCTACCTCTATGTTATCTTCTGATTGAAAGAGAACTCGAGAAAGAACTGGAGTGTTCCTCTCTAGTTCTGCGGAAGTACTAGGCCTATCCTGAACACTAATTCCCCTGAGGGGAGGATCAATCCCCGATGCATCAGCTACCACGGGATGAAACCTACCGGCAGTATTACCTCTGCACCATCTAGGAGAAGGCTCTAAACATGGTGGTGAAATACCACGAAGTCTTCGAGACCGTCTGGGCGATCGGTTAGCCACTTTGAATTTTTTTATTAAGATCTAATTAAAGACTCAAGAAAAAATGAAAGCTAGGCCAACTAAGAGCACAGAGCACACACTAAAAAGTCCCTAAAAGATGTCAGCCAATCAAACAACTTTCAAGTATTTCCACTCCGAGTGATGAGGATCAGACACCAAAATACAAGAAAGTGAAGTAAGGGGCCTTCCAAAGATAGTCTTGGATAATGACGGCCCAATCCTATCAGTGAAGGTAACAAAGGAAGTTACGCTGACCTCCTAACAACAGCCTGCGCCGGTGCAAGCCCCCAAGCTTTGCAAGGGTGCCCTCCAGTAGTACCGTTGAGAGTGATACAACGTCGACCTCAGGTGCCACAAGATTCCCCTTCGTAGCCACCTATGTAGATCTGTAGGAGAAGCAACTAAGGTTACCAACTCGTGTCAGAAGCCAGGAAAAACTGTCTTGAGGTAAGATCTGACAAGTAGGAGAGGGGGTATCTCTCTTCCTTATATTCAAAAACCCTTGTGCTTAACTCCCACATCTGGAGCTTTCCTAGTATTCCTAACGCTATTGGATTTGCACTCACTATTCAGACTCCTATGTTTGACAGTTTAAATGGCCTTGGAGAGTGTTCTCTCCACACGCCTAATCCAAGCCATAAAATATCCTAAAACTTGTTGGTGTGTCTAAATTGACAATTATAAAAAAGTTCTAGTGTATTTTAATTAGCGCTTGTTTTTAAATGGGCTGTTCTTAAGTCAAGGGATAAGAGGAAATGAAACTTGTGGTTTTTTGATGCAAAAGAAATTAGTAAAAACCAAACTATATGCAAATGCACTCATTTTGTTCTTCGATGAAAGAAATTTCTACTAGGTTCTGAGGAACTTCTAAGAAAGCAATAAATTTTTCTATTTTTTTTCTTTTACTCAAGCTTCACACTCACAAAAATTAAAAAACTATAGATGTCCTAAAAGATGCACAAATTTATCCTAATGCAATGAGTACATGTTGATGCAAAACTTAAGACTACTCTAAATCAAAGAAATGAAAGTAACTTGTTTATCAATTCTAATCATCCACTTAAGATGTTTAGATAGAATATAAGTTGCTAATGCTCATTTTGTGTCCAAACACTAAAATCAAATTTCAAGACAAACAAAAATGCACTTTCACTCGCAAAAAGGATACTAAATCAAAACAAGGCCAAAGAAAGCAAAAACCAAGTTTTCAAGAAGTTTCCTCAAAAGCAAAAACAAAAACGACTTTTCAAAAGTGCTCCAAATAACATTGAGAACTTTGAGACCGTAGAATAAGCAACCAAAACACTTTGCAAGTTATCAACTCAAAATGGGCAAAAACTCAACAAAATAGGTGTTTCAAGATGCTCTCAACAATCAAAAAGCAGCAAAAAAGAACTTGATGACAACGATTAAGAGATCAAGAAAGACAACTCTCAAAATCGTCACACAACAAATTTTAAAAAGCAAAAAAAGTAAATGGCCACAAAGATGCAGTTTTGACACGCAAAAAAAAAGATCACCAAAACAAGGTTTTCCACAAAGATTGAGACCAATCTTTCTGCCCTGGAAGACCAGAACATCCAAGATTCCCAGAAAGAAATCTTGTGTGCTTAAACAAAAATGATGACGCTTGCAACAAAACAAAACAAGACCAACACTTCCACAGCCGGAGAGAGTTTGAAATCATGAACTTGCTGTAAAAATGAAGACTAACACAAAAAAGTAACTGTTCAGAAAAGACTCAGACCAACAGACAGATCTTCAGAAACAAAAATATTTGAAAAATCTTGAAAATTTTAGGGTATATGCGACTATGTCAATACACAGTTGCGTGTATACGATATTCAGTCCACAAAAACCTACATATACGCAAGCTCATATGGTGAAACTTGTGCATATACGTGACTGTAACCTGACCAAGATGCGTATATAACAGATCACAAGAAAAAACAAAAAAAGGTATGAAGAAACTGATCAAACTTATAGTTCAAGTTACTACAGGAATAAACTACTCAGTCACAGCATGTAGATAAACAGTTAAGCCCTTATTGGCTTGAATAAACCAAAACTAGGAACAACAATACTGTTGTCCCCAGTGGAGTCGCCAATTCTGTTGAGGGACAAAGTCCCCTAGGGTCTTGGGTCAATACCCTAGCAAAGCAGGGGTTATCTACAAAGAAAAACAAGCATTCCATACAGCCATGATACTAATATAAACAAACTACACGAAGAGAGGTGCACCTGGGGGTCCTTCATTTGGGTAGATCCAGCTAGGGTCCAAACCCTCTCGGAGTTCCTTTCGATCCTTCAACCTGCAAGGCAATCAATTCAAGGAAGCATAGTAGTATATGGTGCAAGCATCATAAGGAAATCAACTTCATAGCATATTGAAAGGTAGTTAGTTATAAAATTGAAACAACCATTCATATGTAAATCATAAAATTGATATCATAAGCATGAAGAAGATTAATATCAGGAACAAGACAAGTGTTTCTTTTATTATAGATAACTAAAATTCAGTAAGGAATGATTTCACCTGAGTCTTCCTCTCATAGGCTCCAAGCGGAACCATCCTCCGAATTCGTCCAATCTCAAGCCTTCAACAAACTCCTTCCATGACTTCACTCAAGGATATCTCAACTAATGTAAAGACATCATAACTCAAGGAAACAAAGTTTCCTGTAGTGGGGGAAGTGCTGGAAGTATAAGGATCTTCAGACCTGATCAGGGATAATCTCAGCAGAGTGATTTTTCTCTCTATTCTCTCATCCCTTAGGCCTTCCCATTGAAGCCTTTTTATACTTCTCCCAAAGTAGTTTTTTAGTTGGGAATTCACTGGGAACAGTTGGGCCATGGGCACTAATAGGTAATCAACAGGTAAAACCCGTGATCTCTGCCCGAAATTAAGGAGATTTAATTTTTTTTAAGTGTTTTAAGACATATACGTGGGTTGGGTATACACAGACCCATGTACACACGTGTTTAGCTCAGGGAAATGTCGTGTATAAGGAGTAAAACACAATTTTTTAAGTATTTGGACCAGGTCTGGAAGGAGGGGTTGCCCTAGGCCATGAGTGCAGCATCAAAAACATCAAGAGTGAGATTTGGAGCTATAACACCCATATACACAATTTTCGTAGAAATCAAAATCCAGAGAGCTATTACTCATACCTTCTACCATACCTTTACCATGAAGTATTCAAAGGCCCTTCTCTCCAATATGTCCAAGTCTTTGATGCCACAACATGGTCTTCTCTCCAAAGACCACTAGATTTTCTGCTCCACTTTCAAGAACCACATAACTATTGCACCCATCAATAACAGTGCTACCTTACAACTTGTACAAAGTTCCAATCTGAACTCCCCGCATCAATACCAGTGCTCCCCGAACCATTTTGCAAGTATACTTCTTAAACACTGTTTTTACACATGCATCATCTAGCTTACTTACAGAAATCAGATTTCTAGCTAATGTAGGAATATGTAAAACACCTGGAAGTGTTCTAACCATTCCACCTTGCAACTTCAACTTTACTTTTCCACAACCAATGATTCTAACCTTCCTATCATCCCCCAAGAAGACATCACCACCATCATATTTCCAATACTCACAGAACCACTCTCTATGGGGAGTGAAGTGAAAGGATGCACCTGAGTCAATCAACCATGCCTCATGATCTACATGTGTACTTGAAGAAGCAAAGTACACATCCCCACCATCACCTGAGGTGGTTTTTGCCTCTGCAGAAGGAGCATCATCAAATCCCTTTCCTTTATCAGGATCTTTAGATTTACAGTCCCTTTTGTAGTGCCCTTCCTTTCCGCATTTCTAGCACACCACCTTTACAGGTTTTCCTGGAGATTTAGATCTCCCTCTAGATTTGGATCTCCCACTCGATGACTTATTTTTGTTTCTGTTCTAGGACTGTCCTCATACAGACAAGGCATCACCATTCCGTCTCTCCATATTTTTTTGTCTCATCTCCTCCGTCAGCAAGGATGAGACTCTTTCATCAAACTGCAAGGCAATTGTATTGCTACCTGTTGCAATAACCAGATTATCCCACGAATCTAGTAGAGAACACAACAAACTGATGCACTTATCTTTATCTGAAATTTTAATATCAACATATAATAACTAACTTACCATAGTATTAAATGCGTTTATATGCTCTGTCACTGAGTCTCGATCTTTCATCCTTAGGTTATACAGCTTTTTCCACAAGAACAATTTATTCACCAGAGACTTAGATTGGTACAAAGTCCCTAACTTATCCTAGAAATCATTTGTCGTAGCTTCCCATGATACATTCAACAATACTAAATCTGAGACACACAATCGTATCATGCTCTTAGCCTTCCGATCCAACTTCTTCCATTCTTCATTGGACACTCCCGTTGGTTTAGTACTCGGATCTACCGTGATCCACTAATCTTTATCCACCAATAGATCCTCCATCTTGAGTTTCCACAACTCAAAACTCTAACCATTAAATTTCTTGATCTCTATCTTTCCACTGCTCGCCATCTTCTTTTACCATTATAATCGATCTCGCAAACCTCCCACTGAACAGGGTCTACCATAGGCCCGAGTAAAACTCCTCAGCAACAAAGGCATCCCCTTGAAGCCAAAACAGCTCCGATACCAAATATAGGTTTTAACCCCATACAAAAATTACCTGCATATGAATTCTAAAACACAGAAAATAAACATGTGAGAGCATAACACATAAAACACATATACACAGAGATTTTCCCCTGGATCCCAAAACCGGGACTACCAGATTGATTTTTAATTATGTTACTTTCAATGTTACAATACATATTTATACATGTCGAAGCATCCAATACCATGGACTGAAAAGCATCACGTCCAAAACCATGGACCAATAACCATCGCATCCAAAACCATGGACCGAAAACCATCGCGTCCAAAACCATGTGCGAAAATCATGCATAAAACCATAGGTAGGTCCACCCAACCTAATATAAGGTCCAAAACAAAAATTTTCCAAGGCACTACCCTCGACCATATTTGCACCCCTCAAACCCCCTGTGACCCCCCCCCCCCCCCCCCACTATGTAATCGTCGCAACTAAGGGGGGGCTTCGCCCCCCTTCTAACACCCTGATTAACTATGTGGGCTAGTCGTGGAAACAATATAACACAACCCAACATTTGGCTTCACAATATAACATTTTCGATGCCCCTATTTCCAACAGATGTTATATTCCAATACGCTTATTTTGATAACTCAATCGGGTCCACAACTTATATAGCAATCAATGGTCGGGTTCACAAGACTTATCGTAATCGGAAGTCCAGCAGTGTCAACCCTTTTGAACTTCGTGATTCAACGGATGCTATATTTAGTTAAGCCATGCTATAATGGTGTAGCGATTCTGTAATGCTATCGCAATCACATTTTTCAAGTGGCATTCCTTTGTGATACATAACTTCCAACGCGGGTGCGATATACTATTAAATCATGTTATAATGGTGTAGCGGGTCCACAATAATATTGCAATCGCAGTTTCTAATGTGACATCCATTTATGAATTGTGATATGAAAGTTCCTATGGGTAGATGTGATATTGTGTTAGGGCTATTACCATAAACTATTCGGGTCCATGTATTATATCGCAATCAGGGATTTCAGTGTAACAAGACTCGTGATATGGTGGATGCGATATTTCAATAAACAGTTGTTAATAAATCTGTCAGGTCCATAGCCTTATCACAATCGACGGTTTGCGAGACTAACTGGAACATGGATTAAAAATCGGCCTTAACCCCCGCAGTTGACCATGATCTAGGGGTTGACTTATGAGATCGACAGTTGGGATTGAGTGCGGGACTCTAGCTGTACTTTCCTACCCCTGCTCTTCCGATAGATGTTGCTCCTATTGGTTCTTTCCTCGCTGCGTGTTTCTCTTTGCTCCTTCTGATGAATTCTTCCTATCAGTTCTTCTTGGGCATATATTACATGTGATACTCCCGATATGGCTCCTCCGATGTTAACTCCTCTAATATGTTGGCTCCTCCAATATTTCATGCAATATCTCTGATATGGCTCTTACTCTTGAGCATATGCAATATTTTAATAAGAATAGTTTGTAACAGAATCTTACTCATGGCTTGGCTTTCTTGTGGCTTCTCCTCACTCTTCCACTCTTACAATTTGGCTTCATGATGGCTTCTGATAAATTGCTTCCGATGAACTTTTCCGATATGCTTATATTGCTCCAATAGGTCTTCCTTTGACTTCCGATAGCTCTTCTTTGATAGCTCCTGTTACTTGACGGATCTACTGCTTACAATGAACTCTTCTGATAGCTCTTCTTTGACTGCTCTTATTCTTGACTTCCAATAGCTTCCAATATCTTTCCAATGGCTTCCCTGATGGCTTTTCTCCTTGGCTTCTTGCTCTTGTTTCTTCATGGATCTGCTCTGCTTCTCCTTGGCTTCATATCATCATTTAGTATCCTAGAATATTTCCATATTGACATCAATGACAATCTAGATCAACACCAATAAGCCCTTTAAGGCTTATCAAAGTACGTCTCTTATTCGTCCTTGAAGCCTTCAAAAAAGTCTCTAATCATCCTTCGTGGACCCTAGATAGATATATCAGGCACTTACTCACCTCCGTAATTATTCTTACTTCTAACTTTACTCAGATTCACTTAAGTATCGGTTAACTTTAACATGCATTACGGTTATTTTTGTGTAAACAGATATTCTTGCTTGCATTCATATGACAAAGTAAAATACATAGATTCGCGCATCAATATAGAATTAATTCATAACCCCAATATTCAACATAACATAATCGCAACATTCTTAACTACAGTAAAATAACGCATACACAGATGATTTCAAAATAATTCTCTGTATTGATAATCCAGATTTTTAGTATAGACTCTGACTACCCTGCACACATAGCTGTAGGGGTCCGCGCACTCAGTTGCGGACTTCTACCCTAGGCCTCTGTGCACTCAGTTGTAGAGCCTCTTCCTACGCTAAGACTCTTCTCTCTTAGCTCTCACAGACCCATAAACTTACTCAGAACTCTACCAAAACTTGTGACTTCACTCCCTTAGACTCTTCTAAGACTCCCTTTTTATACAATCCCATGGTTCACGGACCAAGGGTGGATCTCATCAAGCCGACACAACTATCTAAACTAAGGGTGGAAACCCTTTTTGAATGCTTACATCTTCGCGCTGTGCAGCCACAAAATGCGGAGACTTTACATTCTTTACACAAAACTTGGGCCTTTAGCCCCAAAACTTGGGCTTTTAACCCCAAAATTGACCCCAGGGGACCCATTCCCAATAGGCCCCCAACACAAATCTGGTGACTCGCCCCCAAGTCACTCTGCTGACATGGAGATCTTGTCGCAAAGACCTCCCAGTTCCACTTGTACCACTGCAACTTCGACAGTGCACTGTGTTGTTGCCTGCTTCACCTGATCGAGCAGCTACTTTGTCGTTGGCGCGCTGTCTGCCTAGTTTTTTATTGCATCACCTGCAGACTAGCCAATTTTCCTTCAATGGAGGCAGTGAGTACATAGGCCTCCTCCAGCCAAGGCCCCATTATGGCCTTGAGTACTATCTCCTTGTGTTGAGATGCATCCACCTGTTCTTTCAGCGCATTTGCTTACTACAGCTTCGTTAACCGTTGTGTAATGGTGAAGATGTGCATCACCGCTTTAACTCATCATATCTCTGTTGTAGCTCTCGTGCCTCTGTCTCCAGCCTCTGCACCGTGGGATCCTCCTGTAGGTTGGTGACTACTTCGAGCGACTGCTCAAAGAGCGCAGTGCACTCCTTCACGGTGGCATCTATAGCTGCTATGGCATCTTTGACAGTGGCCTCACGCTATTCCTTCACCTCTGGTAGAGTCGAAGGTTGGGCCCGCAACTCAAGTTTTGCAATCTTAAGGTTCAGATCAAACTGAACCTTAGCTAGTTCTGTTTGCACTTCGCGCACTCCGGTAGCGAGCTTCCTAATTCTCACATCCACTGGCGCATCTTCAAGAATATCCAGCTCTGGAACAGTCCTGCATGCCTCAGCCACTACCTTGGTCATATGCTCATTCTTGTCTATGATGGCCTTAAGAAGATCAATGGAAGAATTCTTTTGTGTAGCCATCTGAGTGTTGTTCATCCTCTACTCACTGATAACGTTCAGTGTGCACTGTTCTTGAGCCTGAAGTTTCGCGATCACACCATCCTATAGAGTGTGAAGGGCTTCACTAGGAAGTGCAGCCAAGTTTATCCCAACACCCTTGAGGGCATTGATAGTGGCCTTGTCAACTTTTGCTGGATTGGTCAATGCTCTATCCAGCAGCGCTATTGCCCGGGGATCCAGTGTGCACACCATTTCTACTGCCTCCAACATTCCAGGCACCAAACTAGTTGACACTGCGCAACTTTGCCCCACACTGGTCTATACTTGTGACGCATGGATCTGCAGCTTGCATAGACTTGTTTGAATGGCACCCAAGGCCTGTTGTTACTGCTGCTCGAATTGCTGTAGCAGTTCCATGGTTGCATCCCTCACCACATCACCAATGTCGTTCAAATCACCCTTTGTCAAGGTGATTGGGTCAAGGGACATTTTGCTGGCCTTGGACTTCTTCTATGGCCCTACTTTCTCCTGATCCCTGTTGCGCTTAATCTGGAACGGAGTAGTCTCTGAGTCTACTCCTCCGTGGTCGGTTCGTTTCTCTTCCTCTTCTGTCTCCGAGGAAGGATATTTCTGACTCCTATTGGAGTCGCACTCCTCCTCTTCTTCCTGCTCTTCTGTCTGCTTTTTGGCAGCGTGCTCCACTTTGTCTTTATCCTCGGCCTCTTTATTCCTTTTCTCAGCCAACTATTCCATCTTTAATCTAGCCTCTTCCTTCTTACACTTCACTTCAGACTTGCTAGACCTAGTTGTCAAGTCTGAGGCCATGCGCCACTCTACTGGCCAGCGGTTGAGGACCACTGCGATCGCGTCGTCTGTGGCAAGGTATGGAAGGTCATACCACTTTTTCTCAGGGTCCTTTCACGCTCGCATGGAGACACAGTGGAAGTCTGCCTTGAACTCCACATACTCTGCCAACTGGTTGAAGATAGTCGGTGACAACCGTAGTTTGCAGTTGATAGCCATGTTGATACTCATCTCCATCAAGATCCAAAAGATCTTGTTATACTTGACCCCTTGGGGGTCCTTGGTGGCCTAGAGCAAAGTGAACTTCGCTGCTTCTAGTCAATCTGGCAAGACCGGAGGAAACTAACTATCCTCTGGTAACTCCCATGTAACCAATACTATGGATAGTAGAAGCCATGCATAGTGAAAGGTTTTGATGTGGTCTTGTGCCTCTCTGCAATTCGCGAGGAACTCACTGCAGAGGTAGTGCGCCCAGTTGAATTGTACGCCCTCTGCGCATTGGGCTGCTAATGATACAATTGATGTTGGCACTTCATCTGCACGACACTCCCTCATAATTTTCCCAGCCATGATCTGGGTGGCTACTTTGATTGTGGGGTCAATTATGCGTGAAATGGAGTAGCTGCGCGGTTTCTTGATGAGCTTAAATTTGTCCTTCATTTGCTCGGCAAGGTCACACTCACCTCTCTTTCCATCAAATTACATGGCCGAATTTATCCTTAAATGCGGCAGCCGAGTGATCCTATGGATCAGCATGTCAGTGATCAGTATGGGCTCTTCCAACCACAGGCACCCATCATGCACCAAGCACAGTAGCTACTTGATCACTATCATGGTTATGGGTGTGCGGTTGTAATGCGGCACCCATAACATGTTTAGCAGTCCCACCTTGTCCACCCCTTTTATCCATTTCCTTGGCTCTAGTGCAGTCACACCAGTGTCCTTGTGGAAGACACGGCGCATGAACTGATCAGTTGCTAAGTGGGGAAAGCACTTCGTATCAACCAAATCCCAATCCTCTAGCTTTAAAAGGGGGATACGCGCCAGGTGTGGTCCATGAAAGGTGATCTTGTTCAGCAGTAACGATGTATGCAGTGTGACCTTGCTCTCATCAATGTCCTTGGGGATCTTTGCCTTACCTCGGCGTGGAGGAATGTATTCAGGTAGTTTAGAGATAGGGTCAGACCCTTCAACATCAACATCCTTAACCCCCATGTCAATGTTGTCCCCACCCATATTGATTTCTTCACTATCTTCTTCAGGTTCTAGGTCAACTACCTTGCCCTTCTCCTACGTGATGGGCTTTTCCTTTTGTGGGTGCTTCCTAGGTAATGCACACACCAGCGGTGTCACTTTCTGCTTATTTTTCTTTGTTTTTGGACCCTCTTTGGTCAGCATAGGCCTCGGCCTGGGCATCCTTGATGCTTTGGGTATCTCTATAGGTACTTCACCACTTGCAACCTCCTGGGCAACTCCCTCAACTGTCATTGCTACCTCTGGGGCAGCTCCCTCAGCGGCCACTGCCTCTCCAACACTCACGGTTTCTACGGGCGTTGACATGATACTAGACAACAACTCTTGTGTTTCCTTTGGCAACTTCTCAAACGTTGAACTTGATATCAAAGCTTCAAAGTATTCCCAGTTCATACACACCTGAGCGCTCAACACCTTAATTCTCAAAATGCCAAGTGTTTTTCGCTGGGAAGCCACCTGTAATTTATAGGCATTTTCGAATTCAAATCCAACCTTTCCCCTGAAAATTCGTCCATAAATGCTGGATTGGCGACAGATTTTCAATTATCTTGCCATTAAATTCCGACTTAAATGTCACCCCCCGCTCCATTTAGTTGTTTTCCCACTGTCAATTCATGAAAAGTGACCATAACGGTCACTTTCCAACTTCCCTGCGCGGTCCCTTCTTTGATAGCGCAGCTCCCCGCACGTTTCTGCTGACACTGTGACATTCCTTCTTTTTGTGCAGTTTCCCAATTGCACAGCTCCACAACCCGGGCAGTGTAGTTTATAGTCCCACGCCTCCTTTCAACTACCTAGAGTGCTAAGACCATGCGTCCACCATGTAGTCATCTAGCTGGATCGTCGGTGTATGCCTTCAATCAGTTGCCATTCACCCTCCCTGAGAAGGACTCTCCATTCAACTTTACCAACTAAACTGCTCCACCATCAGTAATCTCCTTGATGACATAGGGCCCCAGCCAATGCATCTGAAATTTTCCTGGAAATTTATCAAACTTGATATCATATAATAGAACTAAATCATTTATCTTGAAGGTGTGCAGTTTGATGTGCCGATCGTGCCATGCCATTCCGTGCTTCTTTTGAATTTGTTGATGGAATCCAACTAGAAATCTATCTTCTTCAAGCTCTGTGAGCTACGCTAGCCTCTCCTCCAGGGCTCCATAATCCTCCATTCCTGTGAATGCCGCTATGCGCAGACTACGTACAATGTACTCCATCAACATCCCAGCTTCCACGCCATAAACCAGTATGAATGGAATTTGTCCAGCCAACTTCTTGCAAGTCATTCTATAAGCCCATAACAACGCGGGCATGCAAACATCCCAGTCATTTCTTTTAGTGTTGCAAACCTTTGTTAGTGCGCTTTCCAATATTTTATTAAATGCTTCCACCATCCCATTAGCCTACGGATGATATGGCGTGCTTTTCTGATGGTAAACCTGAAATTCCTTCGTCATAATTATCTCATTAAGAAAATGTTTACCATGATCGCTCATTAAAATTTTTGGAAAGCCAAACCTTGACAGCAAGTACTCAACGATGAATTTGGGTGTTGTTGCACTTGTACAGTCCTTCACAAGCTGCGCCTCTGCCCATCTGGTTAAGTACTCAGTCACGGTCATGATGTATTGTGCACCCATCTTCTTTCCCAGAGGCTGAATTGGTCCCACAAAGTCAATCGCCCACTTCTTGAAGGGCTATAATGATATATGTGGATTCAGCGGCATCTCATCCCTGTGTGAGGGTCTTCCAGTCCTTTGGCATGCATCGCATGCCCTACAATACGCTTTTGAATCCTTATGCAAGGTCGCCCACCACAACCCAGCACGTAGAATCTTATGCATTGTTGTTTTTCCTACATAATGACCTCCCGTAGCTCCACTATGAGCCTCAGTGAGGATGTTGTTTCATTCAAACTCTGGCACATAACATCGCAATATTTCATCTGATCCCATTTTGTACAAGTGCCCTGCAATGACAAAAACGTTTGTTGCGCGCACCACCAGTTCCTTCTTCTATTGGCTTGTATATCCTTCTAGAGCCATACCTGTCATCGAGAAGTGTACAATATATTCAAAGTGGTTGTCCGTGATGCGCACTACAAAGAGTTGCGCGTCAAGCAGTCCCTCCCCCAAATTAGTAGGTTCTTCGCTAGTTTCAATGCGTGACAAATGATTAGGTCCTGCATTCAATCATCCTAGTTTCACAATGACCTCAAAATCATATTCCTGAAACAACAACAGCCACCTGCATATCTTTCCCCCCAACACAGGTTTGTTGACCATGTATTTCAACGTAGAATGGTCTGTATACAACTTAAAAGGTCCACCCAACAGATAATGCCTAAATTTCTGGAGCACATACACCATAGCCAATCCTTCACACTCTATTGTGGAATAATTTTTCTCAGCTTTGGACAGCTTCCTACTTGCAAACGCTATAGGGTGATCCAAGTCCCCTTCATCAGCCTGTGTCAGTACTGCTCCTAGTGCAATACATGACGCATCCACATGCACATGAAATTCCTTCTTCCAATCCATGAAGACTAGGATCAACGCGGTGACCATCTTCTCATTTAGCACATCCAAGCTCTTCTGGAATTATTCATTCCAACAAAACGTAACATCCATCTTTAGCAGTTTTTCCAATGGCATGGTGATCTGGGCATAGCTCTTAACGAATTTCCTATAGTATACCGTATGCCCCAATGTTGCACGCAGTTGTTTCACACTCCTAGGTGCCTCCAAATTGATTATGATCGCGATCTTCACAGGTTCTACCATCAAGCCTTCGTTGCATACCGCATGACCCAACAAAATCCCAAAAGGGACATAGAATAAACATTTCTTCAAAATGAGCGTGATCTGGTACCTCCGACATGTATCTAGCATCAAGCGAATACTTGCCACATGGCGCTTTACCAATCCGAACACTGTCCAATCGTCAAAGTATACCTCCAGAAATTTGTGAATGAAATCCTTGAACGCCACAATGACTACACACGAAAAGATCGTTGGCGCATTCTTCAGCCCAAAAGGCATCACCATATATTGGAAGTATCCTGATTCAATCACAAAGTTCATCTTACTTCTATCCTCCGGTGTGATCTTGATCTGATGGTACCCAGAGAACCCATCAGTGAACGAATATGCTTCTTGGCCGCCAACATTATCCAGGACCTCATCGGTGAATGAAGTTGGGAAGGGATCATGCACGCAGGCATCATTCAACTTCCTAAGATCTACACATATCCTTATTTCTTCCTTCTACTTCTTTTCTTGAACTACTATTAGGCTCACCCAATCAGATTCTTCCATTGGTTCAATAATACATGCCGCGAGCATCTTGTCTAACTCTAAGCAGACCCTTTCTTTATACTTCGGATTGAGGCGGTAAGGTCTTTACTTCATAGGTTTCATGTTCAGTTTTAGGGTGATCTTCTTGAAACCCAAGTCGCCTATTATCCCTTTTAGATCTGAAAATTTTTTGGGGAACAAATCTTGATATTCGCGGAGTAGTTCGGCGACCTTATCTACTGTCGCATCGTCCGAGTAGTCCCCAATATTTGCAACTTTGGCTCTAGCTCCATGCCAATGTTCACCTATCTGGTTTTGAGAGGCCGGTTATGTTTGGGTTCTCTAGTTTCTGTCCTTCAACTTCGTGGTGACCTTCAGTCTCTGGAATATTAATCTTCCTCGTCTCTTCATCTTCTTCTTCCACTGTTACATTTTAGCACTCCAACATGTGGCTCAGCTGGGTAGTCCAATCAAGTTGAATCAAATCTAGAGGGTCTTGCGGTATCCTGAAAATTGTTTTCTTAACCTCCTGCAACGCTTCATTGATAGATTCAAATCCATCCTCAAAATTGAACGTCATAAAAAATCCTTGGCGCAAACTATCCCACTCTTTGGTGCCATGGTAGAGTTTCGTCTCCAAGTACCAATTCATTGGTATAACATCCAGGTATGACAAAATAGATGGACCCACTTTGGTTGAGGCTTCTCTCCGTATACTTCAGTCCATTTGGCCAAATTTTCGTGCAGATCATTTCTTCCATCATACTTTTCTGTTAATCGCACCTTTTGATGACCAAAGAGTACCCTCATCATCCTCCTATATTCACGCCAATCATCAAAACTATCTTTGTGTGTACCCCACCATCTTGCAGGAATAGCACATAATGTCTAATCTAATGCCTAGAAGCGATGCTTCTCTGGTACTTCCCTTTCAAATGCATCCAAAACGTGATCAACATCAGTTAACCCATCATAGTAAGGCATATTTCTTACCTCTGATGATACACAGTGCAATGAATTGGTCATCATATTACATCGCAGTGTAGATACTTCACGCAGTCGATTCTGCCAGTGCTCCAGTTCTTCATTTGAATCTAATGTGCAAGATCTTTTGCATCCCCATGCAATACGTCTGTCTGCTGTTGGATTCACCCAATCCTGATCCCATACCATTATTTTGTAGATCTGGTCCAAATCGTTATCACTTTCATAATCACAGACTCATTCAGTATAGTGCGATCCTTCTATAGGGTCCAGTGGCACCACTACACAAAGAGATTTCTTCTCAAATATCATCTTTCACTTCTTCAGATTGATTACCCCATTCATGTCAGTGGCCCAATCGATCCCAAGGAGTGCAGGGTAGGGATTGTTGTCATCCACAATCTCTATCACTTCAAAATCAGCTAGTGCACTCGCGCCTTCGATATCAACTGTTACCCCTTGCAACCTCCCCATTGGGATGATTTTCTGTTGATTCACCATCCTTAACTGAATCGGAGACCACTATAGCGCAGGTCTCCCCATTATTTCCCATGTCTATTTCGGCAAAACGTTCACGTCAAACCCTAGGTCCAAGATAACTTGGTCCATTTCGTATTCTCCTATCTGCGCAGTGAGTCTCATCTCACGTCCAATTCTTGCCTTATGCTTACCAAGCTTTCTAACTACGCACGGTCCGTTAGTAGCGTTTTCCTTGCCAGTGCACCTATTGATCAGCTCCTGCAGTCCCTTCATAGCCTTATTATCGCATAGCAGTTTCATGTATGTCTCTAAGAATGTGGGAATCATAAATGGGTCCATCTCTTCAGTCGGCTTCTCTTGACTCCGTAAGGTAGAGGCCTTAGTGAAACTTTTCTTCTCTTCCATAAATTTTTCTTTTGCGCATTCTAGATCAAACTTAGTCTCATTTTTTGGTGCTTTGCAGGCCCACTCACCTTCTTCAGGCTGCTTCCCCTTGATCTGAAAATCACTCGTGAGTGATCTCAGTTACTTAATTAATGAATGAAGGTATTACAGACTCATGTGTTGATGTGTGTCTATGTTATCTTAGGCAACGGATTGATCAGATTACGAAATACACAGACACTGGAAAATGGAAAACAGTAAGAGAAACACAGTAAGCAAATACAAGAACACAACAAATTAATAAGGAGTTCACCCAATCCTCCTGGGCTACGTCTCCGGTCTAGCTTTTAGTGGTGGCCTTCTTTTATTGTGTCTTTAAGCAGAGTTTTTACAATGAGGAGCTCAATTTGAGTCTCCTGAAATAGATGATGCTTAGTAGGGTGGTTCTTGGATTCCCCAAGCCACTAGAGTGCACAAACTCTTCCTTACCAAGTCTCGACCTCAACTGGTCTGAATGGGATGAGTCCAATTTGGTACTCAGTTCCCGACAGATATCCTCACAGGGATTGCTTGAACCTCTCAAGCCTTCTGTCTGCTCGATGCTACCTTAGCTCTGCAGGTCAGCTCAGCTCTTTGCTTCTTGCTTCACTGTTCTTCTTCTTCCTCTTTCACTATCTTTTATCTCGCCTATTTTTGTTCTCTGTTTATTCATGGCTTAAAGCCAATTTGTCTCATGACTATTCGCTTCCTCTTCTGCCTCTTTGGATGGCCTGCTGCTGTTCACTTGGAATTCCATGCCTCTCCGTCATCTCCAATGTGTAACATCTCATAGGGAAGTGGCCACTTGTCCTCTCACGAACTGTGCCAGCTCTTCCTCAAACGGTTCGATATTTCGGTTACTCTGTGTAATGATTCATCCGCCAACTCAACGATCAAATCGGACTTCAGAATTTTATACATTGTCGCTTATTTCTCCCTCCAGATCCGGTCATTCATCGGGTGCAATCTCTGCCATTAGATCGGGAGCCCACAAATCCCACGGCGTTTGCTCTTATCGCGCGGTTGACTTGCCTAAATGTTAGCCTGCGATGAGAGGCGGTTTTCTCTCTCATATACCGGACATGCATCGTTCTCTTTATGGCATCACTGGGTCTCCTAACAATTCTGCTTACTGCCCAAAATGCCTCTGATATTCCACCGGTTTTGGAGCGCGGGACCCGCCTTTTTCTTTAGCGCTTTTCCCATGGTTTTCTGGCTTCCCTTATGACTGAGCGCTCGGGGCCTTTCCATTTCGAGGGGTTTTTCCTAAAACGGCCTTTGTTTTCTGATCCGGACTTCCTAACTGCTAGTTTATGCCACTACGTGGTCTCCATGGGCCTCGGTCAACGCGCTTTGGCCAACGTCCTCATCGTTCCTTGCTGGCTACAAACTGCCACTGTCCAGAGGTCCTTCCTGATAGCTCTTGTTCACAAGTTTTTGAAGTCTGTCCTGATTTGATACAATCATAGAACTCTAATAATTTTCATGGATCCAATTCGGATCACCCGTTATCCTCACCAATCGTTGCTCCACTCCGCAGCAAAATATTTACCTTAGGGTATTCCTTGCAAGGCTCAACCCTCATTATATGCAGGTTCTGAGTCGGTTGATGAGGCTGATCCCCCTTATCGCATATCTTAGCTAACAATATAGGGTAATCCTCCATCGCATGGTCAAAATGAGTACAATAGCGGCATGACAGTTGCGTCAGGTTCGGGAAGTCTTGCACGTAGTGTCCTAGTCCACCACAATTGTAAAAAATAACCTACCCTTAGCCTCTATCAAGTCCTCCTCCACCAAGGCCTTGGTCGCACCCCTGATACTTGCCTCGCACTCCTCCAGCACCTTGGTCTGGAGGCTGCGTTTTTGCCTGCACCCTATATGCAGGTGCCCTGTCCATCATTAATTCATAACACCGACAATTGCGCTCATCATGACCCACAGATTGACAGAAGTTGCAGAAGAGTTGTTGTGGTTTCTGTAGGAATTTCTACAGCAAATGGCAATTGTCTATCACATGTTTCTCGTCTACCTGACAGATATCACACCATAGCATGGGCCTTGTACTTGCCCCTCCTACAGCTTCCAGCCTTAGAGGCATTAACCCCCCTACTGCAACATAATTTTCGAAAACTGGACAGTGATCTCTGTCATGCCCCTGGCTTTTGCACTTTAGGCACCACACTTCTTCGCGCACTTTTGGCTGAGTTATTATGTCCTTTTTCAGACTTTGCATTTCGAGGCAAATTTTCTGCAACTGCGCATGAATCTGTTGAACCCCCAGATTAGCATCTTGCATCAGTGTCTCATGTGATCTCATCGCGATTTCTAGAGGTTCCGATTGGGTCCCAATCTTCTATTGTGATAGTGCAACCCTTAGATGAGGTAGGAGCGAGGCCACAAACCATTCATAGTGCTTCCCATCAGTCAAATTCGTGTTAGCCTCGCGAATCGTACACTTCAATCGTTGATACAAATCCTAGGGTGTCTCACTAGGCTTCATCATGATCTCTTTGAATCCCACAATTGATTGTGCCTCAGACTTAGGTCTACTAAATTCATTATTCAGCATAGTCTGGATATCTGCCAACGTGGACGTCAGATTATCAGTGTAGTAATTAATGTACCAAGTTAGTGCGCGGTCCTACAAAGCACTAACCAACGTCGCTTTCTTCATTTGATCAAATGTGATACCCTGAGCTTCCCATACAGCCTTCGCGATGAACAAAAACTAGTTTGGATCTTCATTTCCTACGCCCTTGAATACAGGTAGCTTTATGGAGTTCTCCATGTTGAACAGTGGTGGAGGTGGCGGTGGTGTGGGTGAGGGGGTAAGCAGTGGAGGTGAGGGTGGAGGCAGTGTGGGTGGATGAGGTATTCACAGGAACCCCTATCTTATCAACTGAATAGTGCTCAGCGGAGAAGCCTGTGCTTCTCCCTCATTGTCACTCAAAGGAGATTCAATCAACAAGCTATATTCAGGACCTTTTCTTCCTCCATCCTTGAAATTCCTTCCAATTCGCGTAGCCCCAAACATCAAGGTAACTGCATAACCCGCTTTTCACACAAGAGCATCTTAATCCAAGTATTTAATTATTTCAATTACTTACCTCGCAAACTTTGTCACAAACCCTCCTATGATACGGTCGAGCCAATGTTCGACAACATGTGCAATCTTATCCTTCCGATTTCCATACTAACTCCAGGGTCTAGACAATCGGACCGTCAAGCCTCCACCTCCCTTGGTCATCTGCCAACTTCACGATCCACTCGTATAATTTAACCAGGAAGGAAAAAAAGAATATTATGTGTATCTCTGTGTACATATATATATCCAACCACTGTTCTTTCATCAATCACAGATTCCTATTTTCTTGTGCCACGAATTCATGGATTTTTTTATCCAACCAGTCTTCAATCTCCTTCTTAGTTGGATTCCAATGATGTGACATCACACATCTCGTTATGCAAATCTCGGTCCCGAAAACGGAACCATTTGTTGGCTTGATGGGCCCTGACCCAGGTTCGGCGTTAAGCATCCAAGAAAATCCCTACACTACTGGCCCTTTCAGCATCAATCTGCGGAGCACGGATTGAAGTCTCACCCGAAGCAGTATGAGGCGATGCAGGAACCAATTTTCCACACACTGAGATGGTTTTGATGTCGATTATATGCCCTAACCTTCCTTCGCGGAGACTGATAAGCCCTTTAGGTCTTATCAAAGTACGCCTCTTATTCGTCCTTGAAGCCTCCATGAAAGTCTCTGATCATCCTTCGCGGACCCTAGATAGATAGATCAGGCACTTACGAGCCTCCGTAATTATTCTTACTTCTGAATTTACTCAGATTCGCTTAAGTATCGGTTAACTTTAACATGCATTACAATTATTTTCGCTTAAACAGATATTCTTGCTTGTGTTGATATGAAAAAGTAAAATACATAGATTCACACATCAATATAGCATTAATTCATAACCCCGGTATTGAACATAACATAATTGCAACATTCATAATAGAAGTAAAATAACGCATACATAGATAATTCCAGAATACTTCTCTTTATTGATAATCCAGATTTCCAGTACAGACTCTAACTACCCTGCACACATAGCTGCAGGGGTCCACGCACTCAGTTGCGGACTTCTACCCTAGGCCTCTGCACACTCAACTACAGATCCTCTTCCTATGCTACGAATCTTCACTCTTAGATCTCACAAACCCATAAACTTACTCATATCTCTACCAAAACTTGTGACTTCTCTCTCTTAGACTCTTCTAAGACTCCCTTTTTATACAATCCCATGGTTCGTAGACCAAGGGTGGATCTCATCAAGATGACACAACTATCTAAACTAAGGGCAGAAACCCTTTTTGGCTTCTTACATCTTCATGCTCCACGGCCACAAATTGCGGAGACTTTACATTCTTTACACAAAACTTGGGCCTTTAGCCCCAAAACTTGGGCTTTTAACCCTAAAATTGACCCCTGGAGACTTGTTCCAATAGTGTGAATGATTTTTTCCTTACCCATCAAGTAGTGTTTCCACTTTTTCACACTTTTCACCAATTCATACAATTCCTTGTCATATGTAGGATAATTAATCACTACACTATTGTAAGTTTCCAAATAAAAACATATACGCTTACCATGTTGCATGAGGACTACATCCATGGTGTAGTCACTAGCATCAGTATGGATCTCAAATGACTATCTCAAGTCTGGAAGTGCAAGTACTAGGGCTGGAATGATCTTTTCCTTCAATGAATCAAAGGGCTTTTGTTGTTTTCCTCTGCACTGAAAAACCTTTTTCACACTAGTCAATGCATGCAAAGGAGATGCTATAGAAGAAAAGTTAGAAATGAATTTCCTCAATTATTGAGCTGCTCCCAAAAAACTTCTTACCTCAGTAACTATCTTGGGCCTTGGCCAATTCAAAATGACATCAACCTTGGAGGGATCTATTTTCAACTCACCTCCTCCAACAATATGACCCAAGTAAACTAAAGAAGTTTTTCGAAACTCACACTTTGACATCTTTAAATACAAATATTCTTTCTTTAAGACATCAAGTACTTGCCTCACATGTATGACATGTTCATCATGAGATTTAATGAAAATTAATATGTCATCTAAGTATACTACTGTTGAAAAGTGTGCAACAAGAAATTCTTGTTGAGAATGCAACAAGATGATGGAGCTTAGTGGAAAGGAGTCACCTTCACTAAGTGGTCCCGCAGGCAAGTTTTGGTGCAAGTCTATTTTTAGACATATGGATCATGGTCTATGAGTTGCAGGATGCTATTTATGGATGATTGGTCATGTTGGGAAAAATAGATGGACTTCTATTTTTGGATCACAACAGGAGTGATCAGAGTCTATTTTTAGACTGCTAGTCAAAAATAGAAAAGTCAAATATTATTGTCTCATAATAATATTTAGACTATAAACTTTATCTTATCCTCTTGGAGCACTTCAGTTTGGGCTACAGATGTGGCAAATGCAGCTGTTAGAAGAAAATACGCTTTCTTTGTGGGTTAGTTGAGCTATTGCATGCAGGACATCAGTTAGAACTCATGTGGTTGAGTTCTGTGGAGTTGGATGTGGAGTTGATGGAGTTGTGTTCAGTTTGACTTTGTTAAACTAGTTGTATTTAGTCTAACTGGCCAATAGAATAAGTGATGAGTTGTGTGAATTAGTATTAATTAATTCACTAATTATTAACTCATAATGCAACTGAAGAATACATTAGTTAACTCAGTGCATGTACAGTTCAGTGGAGATAGGTGTTAGAGGTTGAGATTGCTATCAGTTGTGACTATAGTTGTGCATGAGATCTTGCACAAGCAATGTATTGAGTATGCACAACATATTCCCAGTAGAATAGCCTGTGCTCATGTGATTTCCAGTGTGAGTGATTTTCACAAGGTAAATAGGAGTTTGGATCAGCCATTCATCATTCATTCTCTTGCAGGGTTGTGCAGTGGAGGCAGGCAAGCAGCGGGGGAGATTTGGAGATCAGATTTGAGTTGTATTGTGTGTAACAGGTGGAGATTGTACTGAGATACTTGAGTGGAGTATTGTACTATGTAATGTTACATGTTCTCAATAATTAATATACAGATAGTGTGGGGTTTTCAACTGTAAGATTTCCCCGGGTTACATACTGTGTTAATGTGTGCATGCAATTGATGTTTCATTGTTTTTTATGCTGCTAGATTGATGATCAACGTAGAGGAGGTTATGTATTATGCATGTATTCTGCAATAGTGTATAATCGGGATAATCTCTGTGAATAAGTGTCATATTATTCAAAATTTCTACAACTATAACAAACTCATCAAGAAGTGGCCTCAACACATCCTTTATCACACACATGAAGGTAGCAGGAGCATTACATAAACCAAAAGGCATAACTAGCCATTCAAACCAACCTTGTTTTGTATTGAATGTTGTCTTCCAAATGTCTCCTTTAGAAATTCTAATTTGATGGTATCCACTCCTTAAGTCCAACTTAGTAAAATACTTTTCATCTTTCAATTGATCAAGTAAATCATCTATTTTAGGCAGTGGATAATGATTCTTTACCGTAATCTTGTTCAATGCACAAAATTCCACACACATGTGCCATGTTCCATCCTTCTTTGGCACCAAAAAAATAGGTGACCCACATGGCGAAGAACTTGGCTTGATGATCCCTTTATCCAACAAGTCTTGAATTTTCTTTTTAATTTCTGCACTTTCCATCCCTAACATCCTATACATGGCAATGTTTGGAAGAGGACAATCTTGTTGCAACTGTATTTCATGTTGGATTCCTCTCTTGGGAGGCAATCCTTTTGGTTCCTGAAATGTCTCATCACATTGGTTAACAACATCAACCAATTCATATTTCAATCTTGAGTCACAACCTTTAAAAGCTTCATTATCAATATCATTTTTGGGTTTGATCATTAGAAGCACAAAATTCTTTCTAGAATTCACTAGTCTTTTCATCTGCCCCGTCTTTACAATTGAAATATTTAGTTTCTTGCTATGGGCTTTTACACTGTATTCTACTCCATATTTGAACGAATGGTATTTGTTTTCATGTATATGGAATATACCTTTTCTTTCATAGAGATACAGGTTGCCCAAAACCACATGTCTAATGGCACATCAAGTTCCACTTCATCTATGAAATTTGCAGTAATGGCGAATTTCAGTCTACACTTTCTAGTTACTTGCAACTGTGCATTGTCACACACCCATACTAATGGATATGTCTTATGATGTGGAATGGTTTCCAAGTTTAAACTTTTGATAATGTTTTTAGATATGAGATTGGCTTGAGAGCCATTATAAAAAAGAGTATCAATTTTGTTATGTTTTGAGATTACCCTTATGTGCAAAAGTTCTATCCTCTTATTTTCATTTGGATTTTCATTGTGTAAATTTGATGTACTAGTGCTAGCAATGGATTCTTTTACTTTCATACCCATGGTTGTAATTTTAGTTTCATCACTCGAATCGAATCCCAAATATTGTTGAGTGGTTGCAACTGTCTTTTTCTTTCCCTTGTTGTTGAATTTCTTTGGTTTCATCTCAAGATGAAGCTTCCAACAATGAGCTTCATTGTGACCCTCTTTGGAACAATGTTTGCATGTTATTTTCTCTCCTTCCTTCTTAATGGATGCATTTTTCTTTCCTTTCCCTTTGAAACCCTTTTCTTTTCCTTTACCCTTAAATGGCTTTTTACTACCCTCTTTTGGAGTATTTTTACCTCTTTCCTCAAGATGAGTGGCTTGCACACAAACCTCATCTATATTATTGGCATTAAACATAAGGATAGTATTCCTAAGGTAACTATGTAAACCCCCTATATACTTCAACAACGTGTCTTGTGATTGCAAATCTACACCTAACATTAGAGACCTTATTCTAAATTCTTGGGTGTAATCTTGCACATTTTGACCTTTAAGTTGTCTAAATTTCTACCAATTCATGATGGCTTTATGCATATATGCTAGAGGGTAAAATTTTATTTTAATTGCAGCAATGAAATCAGACCAAGAAATTGAGATCTTACCATGTTTTTTATCTCTTCTTGTGTCTTGGCTTCCCACCATACTAGTGTTGCACCCTCCAGTCTCAAGGAAGCTAGCTGAATATTTGTGTCATCATCTTGAAGGTTTTGAATTTTTTAATAGACCTCCAACTGATGAACCCAATTGTCAAGCTTCTCTACATTCACTTCACCATTATACATGGGCAGTTCAAATTTAACATCAAGTTTTAACAAGGGTGTTTTACCAATTCCTTTTGAGGTATGTTGATGAGTATGAGTAAGGGTTGTATTAGTGGAAGAGGGTGAATATGCCTATGAAGATGAAGATGAAGATGATGGTGGAGATGGTGGAGGTTTACCTCCATTTCCATTACCTCCTCCTCCTAAAGAACCTTCTCCTTTTGTAGGCTTGGAGCTTTCACCATGTAGTCTTGTATTCCTCTCTTCATAGAGGACTTTCACCATCTCTGTCATGTCAAATAAATCCTTCCTAAAAACCTTCTCATCCTCTATCATATTTGCAGGCTCTCCCTCATGTGACATGCTTACTAAAGCTTCAACTACAATTTGAGGTAGAACTGGTGGTGGAGATTGTGGCAACCTTGCACTCCTTCTCCTTGACCCAACTTTAGGACCTTCAACCAACTTTCCTTATCCTCTCTTAAGCTTCAACCTTGTAAGCATCACATTCACTTGCAAACAGTTAAATCCTCCTTGCACAAAGAAAACTAAGAGCTCTGATACCAAACTTGATCTAAATGGGAAAATTAGTTTTGTTGTGCTAAATTCCTCTTCAGAATATGTAAAAGTGCTTAAGGATTAATGAGGTTAATTACAAGTTTTAACATGAGTTTTTGAATATTTTTATGTAAATTGCATGTACAAATTAACATAAAAAAAATGATTGAACAACAACATATAACAGACATGAACATCACCAAAATAGTATCACAACAACACATGATGAAGGAGTTCACCCCGCCTGGGCTATATCTCCTTAGTCCAGCTTCCAATGGATTGGACCTTTCCATTATGCTCAAAAGTGTGAATACATCAGTTTACAATATTGAAATAGCTCTGAAACCTGCTCCAATGGCTCCAGAATGCCCAAAAATGCTTGTCTAGCCTCTTTATGCTCCTGATTTGGTCAAAAAACTGAAGAAGTTATGAGCTTCCCTAGCTCTTTCACTATTCGCCCTACAAATTCCCCCAAATATGGCACCGGTACTACAAATCCACGCCAAATTGTGCTAATTGGGCACCAAATTCACAAGATTCCACGCGAAATTGTAGGTGCGTTAATTCATCTAGTACACCCTTAATTCCAAAAATTTGGGCCACATGGGGGGGCCATGTGCCCGGGGCTAAGGCGAACAGCCCACCCACACCAGTTGGGCCCCCACTCCGCTCCACCCGTGGTTCCTTGGGTGGCATGTTCCCAAGGGCTGGCCCTTTTCCCGGATGGCACACCTCCTTAAATTTAAATATATGCGGAACACAATATATATTAAGACATAATGTATGGCGTGTTAGCAATGGCTTGGAATTTGAACTTGGAGGTCACAGGTTCGACCCCCTCTCATTGTTGCTCGGACCTTAACTATATTTTTGGTGGCCCTTAGGCTACCACGTGGCGGCCCCTGGCTGGGCCATGTGGTAGCCTATAGTTGGCCACTAACCAACCAATCAAAATCATCCAAAACACCACCAATGAAATTGTGCCACTTGGCGCCATGAAATTCGCAAGAGGTGAACAGTCACATGCACAACCACCCTACCATGTAGGCCCACTTAGCACCATGTCAGCAGTACAGAATGCTGACTCGGCTACCTGCATTTTTTTTTAAACTTCACATGTTTAGGAAAATGAATAGAACAAGTTTTTGGGAGCATATGGAGTCTGTTTTGTGCGAAATGAGTTGCATTGGCTTCAGGATGATGAGCACTACGCGATCATTCAGGTTTGACATCGATCTGACAACTTTGAATTTTGAAAAAAAAATTGAGCACCTGATCAAACATTCAATAACACTCAAGAGGATATCTAGTGCCATAATGAGAATGATTAGCATTGTGAAATTCACAAGAAATACTAGGAGTTATTTATTTTTAAAAATATCTTATAGGTATGAATCCTTCAGCCTATGATAATCTTCAAAATGATTAGCTTCATAGCTTTGTTTGTCCATGAAATACATACATTCCAAACTTGAGCTCGATACAAGATATTTGCATGAAGATGAATAAAATGAAACAGAATCCTCAATCCGAGCAAAAACCAAATCTTGAAAATTAGAAAAGCTATATCTGAAATATCAAATATCTTCCAAGAAGGAATTTTCATTCAGTGAAACCATGCAATGAAAATAATCTTGCGAGAAAATCCACATTTGATTTAGTTCGGGGATCTTATCAGGATAGCGAGAACTTGACATAGCCATCAACAAAAATTGAAGTTCCTTGAATTCCTGTCAAGTCCCATAGCTTTCAACAATTGTAAAATTACATTTGGAAAATTGGATAAGATCATGCATGGTGTGTGGACAAATACTACCAGTAATTTCAACAAGATCACTATTATACAAATGGCAACCATCTACATCACTAGTTTGATCAGATTTGTGAACTTCAACAAATATATTACGCGAGACATAAGATTCTTATACTTGCAAACCTAGAGATGTATAAATTGGAAAAATATCGTGAGCAACCTTATTTGAATAGTTGTCCTCATGAAAAATAGGAAATGACAAGGAATGGAATGGATGCTCGATGATTTCATTTCTTTCTTACTCATCATGGATAACCTCACTATCTTGTGTCAATTCAAAAATTTTCTCATTAGGCGATGAACTTGAGGATCATGGAGTATCTTCATCACAAATTAATGCATTATAAAAAGTGGGGCACAAGGTATATTGAGTTGAGGAAGAAGTTTCAATAAGAACTTCTTCTTTGACTGAATCATATTCTAAATCTAAATCCTTCAAATCAAATCTTCTTGAGAAACTGAAATATTAATTGGGGCACTTGGGCACTCATCATCACATACATCCACGAAGTCATAATTATCATAATGATGGTTTATCAAGACTTCAAATTGATTAAGCAAATTGATTTCATTTGAGATATTACCAAGACTACTATATTCTAAATCATCCAAGAGGAACATCATATTGACATGGAGGATTTTGGAAAAGAGAAGAAAGATCGAAATAAACTTTACCTTTCTACTCCTCTATCTGTGAAATGTGATTACCTTGTGCCTAATCACTATTTGGATTAATAGGTTGAAAATCAAGTTTGAAAGAGACTGTTCAAGTGGATCAAGGGACAAGGGATTGTGATAATGGGATGATAGAGGAGGACAAATATCCCTTGAAGATATCATTATTTCAATAAAATCAAATTAAATATTGGAGTTGTGAGCGTTAATATCATATGGCATAATCAAGGTATTAGTATTCACGTTAGACTTCATGAGCCATTCCAAGCTTTCCTCCATCGGATCTATATCATGGAAAGTGGATGAAGGTGGAATAGACGGACCAAAAATTTGATTTCCGAATTTCCCAACTTCAACATCATAACAAGGAGGCATAAAAATTGGTATTGAGAAAGGAGGAGGACAAGGAACAAAAGGAATAATAGGATCCTCCTCTGAAATTAGAGATGTCTCATGGTTTGAAAAATTTGGGGGAGGAAATTCATCTAGGGGTTTAGATTTACAATGTTGTAAATATATTTGGATGATATTTTGAAAGTTTCTTTTAAAGAAATCCCAATATGTATCTTCTACAAGAAACTCATAACATAGGTGAATGAATATATTAGAAAAAACCTCAATTGAGTCATAAAGATTCATTCTTATTTTATTAATCCTTTTAAGAGCATCTCAGTAATCATACCTATCAAAGGATTGATGAATCTCCTTGAGGAATTGTGCAAATAAATGCATGGAAGCAGATGGTAAGGTTTGACACCATCAGTTAACTTAACCTTCAAGTGTGATGAAGAAAAGTACATAAGCCACATTTTCATAATCGATTTCAGAAGATTCACAAAACTTGAGAAAATGAGATATATGTTCAACTATGGATGTTTCACCCTCACCATAGAATTTTAATTGAGACAATTTATTCAAAGGTTGCTCAAGGATTAGAAGTTTAAAATTGGATTTATTATAAAATCGCCTAGGGATTATGATTTCGTGATGACCCTTTTAAGATAAGAGATTCAAAATAGACTCAACATGCACAACTTGTCATCAAGGCTTCCTTTTAGTGCCAAAATGTTGACAGTGTTGGATACTGCCAACATACAGGGGGTCTCTGTGATGCGAACTTCCAATTAGAGCTAACTTTGTTTTGATTAGGATCCCCATCCAGCGTATCAACATGGCCACCATAACTCTAAGGTTTTCCTTGGTTTCAATGGATAACATAAGATTTATACACATAACCTTTGAACAAACAAGTAAGTTGACATTGTGAAACACCAATTGTGATATGTAAAAGGAGGTTTTCACGAGAGGGAAATAAAGAGTCAGTCTCTAGAAGGAAAGTAATAATAGTATCTTAACACATGCACATGAGAGAAAGGAAAGATTCGTTAGTTATCTAGCGAAATATTTCACATAGACATAACGATCATTAAAGAAAATAAAACATACATTCAACAAAATGAGCATCAAAGAAAATGTAGTTCAATTTATTTTGTACATATGAACATAACATATACTGTAAACATCTAAATAATAGTCTTAAAATATTCATGATATATGCATGAAAATGTGTTGGCTCGATGAGCTTTTGATTATTGAGTGAAAGGTTCAAGTATGCAGTTACAATGGTTAGGAACTAGCTCCAATAGTGGAACATTAAGTCACTTCTTGCTTCTCTAAGGAATTATCTTCTCTCCTACGCTAAGCTAGAGAAGCCAAAGCTAGCTCTCCAAAGTCTATGACTCCAAAAACGAATTTTCTTAAGTTATGAGGTTTCTTTTATAATAAGAGGAATGACCGTTAATATTCCCTATGACTCTTGAGTTACCCTCGTGACTCTTGGACTCCGAAATGACCTATGAACTTATATTTACTCTTTGGTTTAGATGTGACTTTTATATTTACATTTTGTCATTTTCATTTTTATAATACATCATTACATTCCACATCATATGGCAAGACACATTGACACCTATTACATTGTGATGACACTTGTACAAGCCATGACTTGTCATTGATGACATGGAACTTCATGATGATGTGGCAATGCCAAGCTAGTCTCATTGTTGTTGTGTCTTGCATTCTTGATGATAGATCTGATTTGTAATTCTTATTCACCGTCCAAAGGGTCTTGGATTAGTAATGAGACCTTATGAGTCACCATGAAATGTCTTCATTCTTTCATGGTCTAGGATCTCTTCAAGTGGATTTTTTTTTCCTTCTCTTTGATATCTTCCTTGAGCATCATCCTTCCATGTTTAGGGGGTACACCTGCCAATGAAGTTCACTCGTGACAAGGAAAGATAAGTACTAAAACTATCTATTTTATCCCTAATTTTATCATGGAAGAAGCTACTTAGAATGAGCATGTATAAGGATTGAGGAGAAAGGGCTAGTTTAGGATTGCGCAGTTGAGCTCAGAAGTGGCTTAGGGAAGGCACCAATATCAACTAGAATTGGACAATGTGTTGTAAGGAGGGGATATTCAGGGTCTACGCAGTGGGAAAATGCAAGAGACATTGTGATGAGCTTGCTAACTGAAATTGTGTAGTGTGCAGGGTTCAAGGGAGAGGAAGAACATCACTACACAGTTTGGCTTCACAATGACTGAGGGAAGGTCTCACTATGGACCAGAACTATGCAATGCACAAAAGGGACCAAGAAATACAAGATGACTATGCAGTGGGTGATTCTAGTCAACAAAGAAGGTAGACTAGACATTGCAACTACATAATGCACAATACTTGAGGGGCACAATATTTTGCTTGCATACTTGTAGGATGTAGTGGCTTAGAAATGGATTGAATGTCCACTAGAACTGTGCAATGTAAAAAGGAAGGATCACTGGAGAAGAGGATTGCACAATTAAGCAATTAACCAAGTGCTACATAAATTGTCAACCCAGGGAAGTCTGTTTATTTCAAAGGCAACTTCATACTATATGTACTCAATCTTAAAAGCAATGAAAGTTGTAGTAAAGACTAGTCACACCTTGATTAAGCAAACTAAATCTCCACTCTGAGTTACAGCAAAAACAATCTATTGTAGACAGCTACCAAAGAAGGATTAATTTCATTAAAGGAGTAATCTAATGAAAAAGAATCAATCTACAAATGAAAGCACTAGCTATGTTGTAACAGAGAACAAGACCCTATTCCCAGAGCAGGAATCTTCAGCACCTGTTTCTGATTACCACGCTGCCAACTCACTCTGTAAACTCAATTTCCAATGAAACACTCATAAATGAACTGTGGATAAACTAAATAATGCAACAATCAATTGGAAAGAAAACATAGTTTTAGCAATAATGTGAAAACAATATTCAGTAAACAGTATTGTTAACAAGGCATGGATAAAAGACACACTTAACACACTGCAGAAATATAATGGGTGAATCTTGTGATGAAGGTGGTGTTATAGACATTTTTGGGCACTACAACCCCAATCAAACATGTCCATAAACCAAGGGCTCCTAAGTCCCTAAAAGTGTTGTTCCATCCCCTAAAAGAACAAGGTCAACTGATTACATCATCTCCCAGAAGTTCTCCATGAAAAACTACTCCGAACTGGTCAAAACTGGACCATCTCACCTGCTCCGTGGTCAAAGTGCAATGCATCCCACTTAAATGCACATGGGAGGTGCGATGCATACTAAAAAGCCCTTCTATGGGGTGCGATGGGCGAGAGTGGACAAATGGCAGAGACAGTTTGCGAGGTGGATGATCATGGAATATTCCAGAAACTTCTCCTGTGACACTTGCCTCTCTGAATTCGCCCAGGGATGAGTAAGAGATCATCAATCTCCAAGTGGAATCAAGAACTATCAAAGAGAGGACACTAATCAAATCCTAGAAGCTGACTCACCCCCCTGCAATCATCTATATATGGATCCCTCATCCCAAAGATCCAGAGGTTGGAATTTTGTATCTTGTAAGGAAGTGTTGTTGGTTTCTTGTTGGAATATCATAGTGTTGGGTGATCTAAGCTTTTCATGAGGTGAAAGAAGGGCTTTCATGCTGGAGGATGACGCTGGGTCAGAACAATTGGTTGTAATCCTCTTTGCTATTCTTGATTATTAATAAAGCTATTCAAGTTTTCCTCCACATTCTTGTATGTTTGATGATATATACATTTGTGTGGTCAATATATATCTGGTCCTATATTGTTTATGATTGTAGATCTCTGTTCTTCGATAGTATTATGCTGCTTTGATTCCACAAGTGCTCTTTGAAGCTAGGTAGACAAAGGAGAAGCGGCAAGGATTTGTCAGGAAGGAGAGGAATCAAGCAAGGAACCAAGCGCAAGACTGAGGTTGGTTTCCTTCATTCCACTCTTATTTACTTTTCATAAAGGAAAACGAAAGTGGTTTTAGTTTGTTTGTTTCTAAGATAGCTACCAGTCTTAGTGGGACTAGCAGATCTGAGTGGACACTAGATTTCCCGATAACAAAATGGTGACTCCGCTGGGGAGCGAATAGATTGTTTGTTTGTCTATATTTGTTTGTTTTATAAACTTACAGACGGAGCCTGAACTCAAGCCAGCTAGCCTTCGAACTGCATTTGCTATGCAAGTGCAAAGTAGATCAATGCTACTTCATTTTATCTCCAGGTTTTGTTTATAAACTGAACAATCGGTTTACAATCCTTCTAATTGCCCTAGTGGTGGCTCTAGTAACCTCATTAGATTAGCCCCTGTGATTGCTATTTTCTGTACATCATTTGCTCGGCCTAAATCCCTGAACTGAGCCTTCAACTATGACCAAGAGCCAAGTAAAGTCTCGTCCTGGTACCATCGCACCCTCTCTTCAAGGAAATCTAGATGCATCACACTTCCCATGTGCAGTAGGTGGGATGCATCCCTGTTTCCCTGTGTTACAGGTGCGATGATCAGAAAAGGCTAATTTTGCCTCCAAGTCTTGGTTTTTCTTCACTCTTTTCAGCTCTATTCTAGAGTTTTGTTGTCTGTGATCAGTATACCACTGTGGAAACCCCCTTCCTTTCCATTATTCTGCCTCCATTGTGCAAAGAACTATGAATGTTTTATGTATTTTCCGCCATTTTCAGTTCTCTTTTACAAAGTAGTAGCATAGTTGAACTGTCGTCTTTTGATTTGAAAGTGTTGCAAGTGTCGTTTTCAGTCAAAGAAAGCAATTCTATTATTCTTGATGGTCGATTATACAGTTACTCTTGTATTTGATTTGAATTAGTAGTTTTTCAAGTTTCGAAAGCAGTTTTCAATTCGAGATAGTAAAGTGTCATCATTATCTTCCTTTTCGTTTTTGAAAAAGAAATCTGTTAGTATTGTTGCTTCGAAAAGATAATTCAGATTTGTACTTAGCATTCTTCTTTTCATTCACACATTAAGAAAGCTGAAAACAAATCCATGCATGTGAATTTGCATTTAGACTGCTTGTTCGTTTGATTTAGGACAGTGCATCTAGTGTGTGCTCTCTGCTCTATGTTGAAATAATACTGTCTCTCTTTCTTTAGTAGCTAGGATTTTCATTGCAAAAAGAAGATTAAACGATTGTTTATCATCTTAGATTGCATTTTAGGAATTGTACATCTACATCACGTGGTGAACCTGAAAGGCAAATTTCTTAAGAAAGATCAACTGTAAAATAAATTTAATGAACCTAAAAACGCTTTGGAACCTAACGCACAACATCTAGAAGTCTAGGCTAGAGACTTATTCCGGTGTCATAAAGCTTGGTAACTATCGCTTTCACTGTTGGTTGGGTGATTCCTCCTCTTTGAGACGACAAGTGCCAGTACGGACTTGTGCTCCCACGTACCGTTGAGTATATATTGGAAGACCATAATAAGCTATATCCTTTATCCATAGGAAGCTGTGTCTGCCACCCTATCAGTCGCAATGCACTGAACACAGCATTCGGGAAGATTGACTGCCATACCGTAAAAGCATTCTACAGTTTTGCGATTGGTTTGGTAATCCCTCTGTCTAGATTTCCAGAGTAGTCTCTTTCGTTCCTTTTCAAACTCCTTAAAATAAAAGGTCCATCTGAGCACTTGTCACTTTAGGCTCATTAAAAATCAAAGGCGACTAGAGTCATCTTTTTTTTTTCTCGACTCTTAAAAATTGAAAAAACAAGTTGTGTTAAAGCATCTAAAATTTATTTTAATCGGAATAAGACCACCTTTTTCTACGTTGGTCTTAGGTTGAGAAAAATGGAGTCCACCAACCAACGATTTCCCCTTGGAGGAAATCCTAGTCCTTTCTCCTCTTGGGGAGATGTTGGTGCACCCCATATGGCCACATTGTCACTTCCAGGTTTGACAATCGGCTTGCCCGTATGGCTCTTCTCGACCTCTATCGTTCAGAACACTGTGATTCCTGAGCAATCAAGTCAGCAACTAGATGATACTAAAGTTACCCCCAACCTTCTACTTCATCCAATTCTCCCTATCCTCCTTCCTCTTCGCTTGATAAAGCCGGTAAGGCTTGAAACCAAGTAACTGAGAAGAAGAAGGAGAAGAAGAAGAAGAAGGAGCCAAAGGCAAAAGGGGGCAACCATGCATCGTCTAGCGAAAATCCACACACTGCACCGTCTAAGCCTAAATCGCCATGTGTCATTTGAAAAGGAGACCACTACCACCAAGATTGTCCCTACATCCCTCGGATCCTAAGGGATTGGTCTCCTCGTTTGCACAACCCGGTGTCATCAACCTCTGAGGACCATGTTGAAAGTACATCATCAACCAGTGAAAGCGAAGCACCTGGACAAAAATGGAAATGTAAATTCCCTTGTAGACTATGTGAAGGAAATCATGCCCTCCACGGTTGTCCCTTCCTAGACGAAGCTAAAAGAGTTTTGGATGACCGTCTGGTTTCACTGTTATGGCTTCCTCCTGGATATAAGAAACTCTTGCCAAGTCCATCACTGGTTGAAAATTCGACTGACAAGTCATTGTCGTCAGTCGAAGCGTCTGTCATTGAAGATAAACCCTCTGAATCCATACCAGACGAAAGTCAAAAGGTTGAGGCGGTAGTCGACCCGGTCTTGCCTTCGGAAGGTCTGTCTTCAGATGAGACAGTCACCGAAGAGAATGAGAACGACATCGTTCAAATTCTTTTTGTAAACACCGCCTTTGATGAACATGGGGGTAGTCTACCCGTTCCTTTACTGTAGGAAGTAAGTTCGTCAGAGTCATATACGACCGTCTATTCGATCCCACCTCCAAGCAACCTAGTTGTTTCCTTCGAATGGAACCT
Organism: Pinus tabuliformis; assembly: GCA_031772625.1. Taxonomy (NCBI): domain Eukaryota; kingdom Viridiplantae; phylum Streptophyta; class Pinopsida; order Pinales; family Pinaceae; genus Pinus; species Pinus tabuliformis. The sequence continues at coordinate 1,269,175,656 of CM062809.1, forward strand.
ATTAGGCAGACCCCGTTTACCATCTAGTGTACCATTCCGAATCATTGCACAAATATACAGAATGGTCATGGTCGGTACCATCATAGATGAAGGGGCTTCTGTGAGTATCCTTTCCTCAACTACTTGGAAAGCGCTTGGTTCGCCATCGCTTCTGCCTGAGATGAGAAATCTGACAGGCTTTGACAAAGGAACCAGTCGACTGTTAGGGATCCTTCCCAATGAGCCCATAACATTGAGAAGAAAAACCGTACACATGAACGTAATGGTTGTCCAAGGAAATTTGGATTATAATCTACTCCTTGGGCGTGACTATATTTATTGCATGGGAGCCATTGTCTCCTCACTCTTTAGAGTAATGTGTTTTCCGCACGAAGGCAGAGTGGTCAAGCTCGTAGACCAGCTGTCGTTTCCCAGATCACACATAGAAAATAGTCAAATACCATCCCTAAATGGTCTTTTCACGCAAGGAATGTCTCATCAATCTCCAGTTCGTCCACCTGATGAGCGCGAGTGATTCGGGAGGATGTGACTGAAAGCCAGGGGGCATGCACCCTGGTCTGTTTCGGCAGGAAAACCTTGGGTATAGGGTAGGTTTCCATGGAGGATATATGACTAGCCTGACACACCCGTTCGTTTATGAAAATGGGATTAGATTGGAATAAGATTCCCTCGTCAAAGTTATGTGAGTGGAGGTGACTGCGCCACTCGCCTTTGTCTATTTCGGTAGACATCACCAAGGAAGCATTTTGTCTGCAACGCGGATGGAAAGCTTTCATATGGTAACCTGGGAATTTTTCACTATACCTGGGGGCATGCAAACCTCTTGTGAGCAAGTGAGAAATGACCAACTAACATTAACTCTATGATTCCGCTGACTTCAACTGCCTAGGTCGGGTGAGTGGTCAAATAGACCACTCATCTTCGCAGGGGCCACCATGGCACCAAAAATGTAAAGGAAGAAGTTTCCTACCTAACCTTGGTAGTGATCTTGGTAGTTAAGTAGAGGGGTGTAGTTGGTCGTTCCTAGCTTGCATGCGAGAGGCACCAGGGAAAAGCTTTGAAAGGTGCAAGCTCCATAAAAAATGGCATCTTAGATGAGACATCCTTATTATACGACTGACACGAGCAGTTTTAACGCGGAATTCAAGCTCGTTAAAAAATAAACATAAGCAATGAGAAAACGTTCCCCCAGAGTTTAAGCTCATCAAAAAATGAACCAATTTCCAGTAAATAACCATTGTGAATGCATTATCGTCAACTTTTGAGCCTTGGTCATGTTCTCATCATCACCTCCACTCTCTTTTAGCCGATCATTCAGCTCCATTTGATTGTTTACCCCTTTTGAGGAACAACTGCAAAGAGTGATCCTGTTAGCCATCCTTGTGACACTGCCGTGATTGTGAAATTCCAAACCTTACCTGGAATCAGTTGCTACCCGAAATTATCACTCGTTCCTCGAAAAACGAGTCTCCTTTAAGCTCTTTTCAACTGACTCGTAAAATATGAAAAGATTGCCGAGCGATTGGCCTCTCCAACTCGTTAAAGCGATTGGAAGTGCTATCCCTCTAGATTTTAATCATTTTGGACCTGAGGGATTATTACACAAAAATATCAAGCGCTTGTCTTGTTGGGCTCGTTAAAAATACCGAAAATTCATCCCTTTTGTATTATTTTATACTTTTTTGGACTTAAGGGATTATATGACGAAAAAGGATCATTGGAGTTTCCTTTACGTCCCTTTTCAGACTCTCTAAAATTGAAAAGGACCAATTTATCTTTGTTGTTAAACTCGTTATACCCGAATAGCGACAAACTTGTCCATACAGACAAGAACGAGTTTCACTATCGCTAGGCTCATTAAAATATAGCAACGGGTTTGCCCGAAGGGAAAATTATAGAACAAGCATATGTTATCCTCCTCAAGCTTGACAAAAATAAAGAGGTACTGGTCAGCAATGACTGGGGAAAAATTGGGAAGAAAACTTGAAGAAACTTTATTGATAGCAAGTCTCTCTTGAACATGACACTTTCACTCCGCATTCGAGTCGAGTTGGGTTGTTCCGTTCACTGGTCATATCACCATTGGTCCATCACACCATCCACATTTGGGGTTAACGCTACCAATCCATCATGTCAGTGTCGCCGGTATGTTCAAGAGAAGTCACTCAGAGAATTCACTTGTGTCTCATCTGCTGCAATACATTCACGCTCCAATCTTTCATGACCACCACCTTGAACCTTGTATCATCAGACCGTTTTCACCTCCAAAGTCATTTACTCCGTTCTGTGTCGTAGATGTGGGATTAATTAAGGCCCTCCTACGGTGGGTCACTTCTTGTCGACATCAGCTCATTATCCAAGAAGTTGACTTAGGAACAACCCTTTCAGTACTTTGAAGCTTGCATGCCTCAATGGCAAGTTTCTCACTTCCGGCGATAGGTTTACATCAATGGCCTTCGAACGAAATATTTTGCACGGTGTTTGACGCCAAGTCCCTTATTCACACCACGCGAATTGTACTGTAGTACCTTGAGGGTCATCATCATTATCAGTGATTCCTCTCGCGCCTGTTAACAGCTTACATCATTGGCTGGTAATCAGGCGATGTCTTTCCATGTTCGACTCTAGAACATCTTTCACATGGATCGACCTTTACTCCGAGTGAAGATTGAATGAGTTTGAATACCCCGGATCTAGTTTCATCCATTCGGGCTACGATATATTCAGGAAAATAAAGACATCAAATGTACATTGTTGCTGCATAGATGATCATCCGAATCAAAGGATGATGATTCTATCAGAATCATCAGTCTCCCGCACAAACGGTTGTCTGTCTTATGTACATAGAAATGAATTTATAAAGCTGAGCATGGGAATTCCCGCCTCAGCTAGATCATGAAAAATATTATGAAGATAATGTATTGTATTTTATCTTATTACAGGTCACCTTCTAGCTCGAAAAAACTTCGGATCCTCATGATAAAGCATTTCACCCGACATTAAAAGATTAACGACCTCATGCTTTAGGGGGCAACTGTTATAGACATTTTTGGGCACTGCAACCCCAATCAAACATGTCCATAAACCAAGGGCTCCTAAGTCCCTAAAAGTTTTGTTCCATCCCCTAAAAGAACAAGGTCAGCTGATTACATCATCTCCCAGAAGTCTCCATGAAAAACTACTCAGAACTAGTCAAAATTGGACCATCTCACCTGCTCCGTGGTCAAAGTGCGATGCATCCCACCTAAATGCACACGGGAGGTGCGATGCATATTGAAAAGCCCTTCTATGGGTTGTGATGGGCGAGAGTGGACAAATGGCAGAGACAGTTGGCGAGGTGGATGATCATGGAATCTTCCAGAAACTTCTCCTGTGACACTTGCCTCTTTGAATTCACCCAGGGATGAGTAAGAGATCATCAATCTCCAAGTGGAATCAAGAACTATCAAAGAGAGGACACTAATCAAATCCCAGAAGCTGACTCACCCCCCTCCAATCATCTATATATGGATCCCTCATCCCAGAGATCCAGAGGCTGGAATTTTGTATCTTGTAAGGAAGTGCTGTTGGTTTCTTGTTGGAATATCATAGTGTTGGGTGATCTAAGCTTTTCATGAGGTGAAAGAAGGGATTTCATGCTGGAGGATGACGCTGGGTCAGAACAATTGGTTGTAATCCTCTTTGCTATTCTTGATTATTAATAAAGCTATTCAAGTTTTCCTCCACATTCTTGTATGTTTGATGATATATGCATTTGTGTGGTCAATATATATATGGTCCTATATTGTTTATGATTGTAGATCTCTGTTCTTCGATAGTATTATGCTGCTTTGATTCCATAAGTGCTCTTTGAAGCTAGGTAGACGAAGGAGAAGCGGCAAGGATCTGTCAGGAAGGAGAGGAATCAAGCAAGGAACCAAGTGCAAGACTGAGGTTGGTGTCCTTCATTCCACTCTTATTTACTTTTCATAAAGGAAAATGAAAGTGGTTTTAGTTTGTTTGTTTCTAAGATAGCTACCAGTCTTAGTGGGACTAGCAGATCTGAGTGGACACTAGATTTCTCGATAACAGGTGGGCCCTGTCCTTCTCACAAGATTCCCCAGGAGACGAGAACTAGAAAGAAATGTTCATAACAAGATTTTATTCATCCATCAATATGTCATGTTACAGAAAAAAGGATTCCAGTTCTGTTCCTTCAACTAAGCCTTTCCCCGCAGTCTGTTCATCCCCTTCTAATGTAGATGTCTCCTCTTTTTAAAGAGGAGACATCTATTACAATAGATTACATTGTAAGTCCTATTTTAACCCTTTATACAAAAATAGGGAAGTCAGTTTTCCCATCAACAAAATGCTGTTACAATAATATTGTCTTTAGATCATGATCGTTACATCCAGTGTAGCAGCTCCTTCGGTGATCTTCTTCTGTTGCTGTCAAATCTAGACTACAAATCACAACTGTTCAGCCATGAGATTTGCACGTCATTCCTACTGTTTCAACAACTGTAGAAGTAATCTTGCAATCTCCAGGCAGTTTCAGCAACGTGGACTACACATCGTTCTTTAACCATTCAACAACTATCAATTCAATGATTAACAATGAAGATAGCATAATTATATGTAAAATAATTAAACATATAGTGATGAGAAGAAATATTGTGTACCTTTGGAATAATTGGGTTAAAACAGTAACAAGGACTTTAAATGTAAGTTGAAAAAGGATGACATCATAGCAAAATGTATGGTCAAAAAGAGACAATATGAGGTCCTAACATCCCCCCCAACTGAAAGGGTTGCATGTCCTCATGTAACTTTTACTCTGATTCTGAGTCTGAGTATTAGGCTGTACAGTGAAAATTACTTAGATAGTAAGTATAGAAGGTGCTATCAACCAAATCTATGAAACCTTGGATGTTCTGTAATCTCTGCCATGTTGCGAGCTCCTCTTTTTTGGACAACATGAAATAAGCCTTATATTGCTGTGCTGGCAACCATAGAAGAGGGAAGTGAAAATGATATCCTAACCATTTTTCGGCACACTATTGAATGCATTTGACATAGTTAGGTAGCCGTGAAATTGTTGTTTTAAGATTAAGAGGGTTAAAGGGATGATATTCCTTTCTCCCCTTAGGGCAGTGTTCCCAAAATAGATTGTTTGCCTGTAAGGAAAGAGCTCCCTTGGCTTTAACATAATGTTGGAAATATTTTAAGACTGTTGCCTGTAAGTCTCTGAGATGCTCGGTCATTCCTGGTTCCCTTAAAAACTGATGATATTCAACGATGAAAACAACAGCATTCTGTGCTTCGGATTGAATCCACAGAGGGCGATTATCTTCATTGTGTTTTGTTGAAAGGAAGGAATTTTTCCACGTGAGCTGATTGGCCAAGAAAGAGACAAAGGCTCTAATCTGGATGTCCCAAACCAAAGGGATTAGATTAAGCTTTCTATCCTCAGGCATGGCTTCATTATGAAGGTATAGTTCACAGAGTAAATTTTGTTCACTAACTGATGCCTCTGTGAATGTTTTAATAAACTGTTGAGGTGTAGATACCTCATGAGGTTGTCCATCTCTGATTGCCTTTACTTGAAAGAATGCTAGGTGCTCTGCAAGAAACACAAAATAATTAAAGGATGGTTTCCTGGTGGCCAGTAGTCTTTGAACTAGATCAAACATGAGAGACAATCTAGTTTTTAATTGTTTATTTTCCTTGTTCTGCGCACAAGACTGTTCCAATACTTCCCAATTTGCATATATATGATTTTTGTTGGCATTTGGCACAGGTTTGGAGCTATGGCACAGGTGTTGTCCTTGATGGCAACTCTATTTGGTGACAGATCTCAGTTCAGGCTTTAAGAATGAAGGAAAAGACATATACGCAGGTTCATCTAGATGAAGACGCGTATACACGCGGGTTAGATGTTACAAAGGCGCGTATGCGTATACATGCACTTTCACGCAAGGAAAAGCGTGTATATGTTGGAGAACTTACTTTTGGTCCGTGGTAGTTAGTCCTTGGTATTTGAACCGATGGTTTTGGACCATGGTATCTCATCAGAAGGGTTGATCCCAAAGTATTGGGCCCATGGTATTGTGTTATTATGGTTTTGGACTGTGGTATTGAGAAAGGCCTAAGACTATAAAAGAGGAAGGAGATCTTTTGGCAAAGGACGATCGGAATTAATTGAATATCTAATAAGTGCGAGATCTGAAATGTTGGTGATTGGGGTTATGGTGCAGATCTGGATCTGAATGAAGGAGGAACCTTAGCGCAAAGAAGGATAAGTTCTATTGATGGGTCATAATATTTTGGCTTGAATGATAATATCTTTGCATGATTTTGATCTGTTATATGTGGCACATGCTTGATCTATAAATCTGATAATCTGGGTTAATCAGTGTTTGAATATTTGAAATAGTGAATTATCTTTTATAGATTTGTATGCAGGTTCAGTGAAGCGAAGGCGCGTATACACGCTAGTTCAGTGAATTAAGATAGCGTATACGCAGGTTTCTTCAAACGCAGAAGCGTATGCATGCAGGTTTCAGGTCACTGAAGTAGCGTATATCTTTGGAGTTGTGATCTAGCTGCTGCAGTGTTGTGGGTTCAGAATTTGGTGTGTGGTTATTGTTACTGTGCTTTGGGTACAGTGTCAGAGAAGTATCTACTTGATTCAGTTCTAATTGGGGAAAAGGAGATTGCTTGATGCAGAAATTGTTTATGATTGATTGATGTTCATGGATCCAGTCTGAAAATTTATGAAACGTGGTCCCTGGAAGAAAGAGAAGGTTGTAGCCTTCTATAGGCCAGCACCTACGTACTAGTATCTTGACTAGTGCAAGAGCTAAGGGGGGTGTAGCTCCCTTCCAGGAGAAGCTGGAGAACGAGAGAGGGTTTTAGCTCTCTGCAGGTTGCAGCCTACGTACTGGTAAAGGACTGCACCAATACATTGTAAAAAGAAGTTTCTAGTTAAAAGAAGATAGAGACGAATTGCAGCAGGTGGTTTTCACCCACATTGGGTTTCCACCTTATATCTTGTGTTCTTGTGTGTGATTGTCTTCTGCTCTATTTTACTGTTCCTGGTTACTGGTTATTTGATTCTGATACACAGATTAAAAATCAACTTCTGATAGATAAAGTAAATTATAAGTTTGCATTGTATACGCGGTTTTCCTTCTACATAGTTGCGTATATACGCGGGCTTAATTAACTTAAGTAGCGTATATTATCTAAATTTGAAAAAGGGAATATTTGACTTGATAATACCGATTCACCCCCCCCCCCCCCCCCCCCCAGAGTATTATTTCCAACAATTGGTATCAGAGCAGGTCCTTTTGAAGAAGCTTGATCGCTTGAAGGAAGATCCATCATCATGAGCAACTACGAGAGAGAAGCATCTATTAGGCCACCAATCTTTGACGGGACAAACTTCGTATATTGGAAGGTAAGAGTTACTGCCTATCTTCAATCTCTTGGTACAGAAGTCTGGGATATCATAGATACAGGGTACACTTTTCCATCAGCAACTCCTACAGATCCGGTTGAGAAGAAGAAATATGAAACACATGCAAAGGCAGTCAATACTCTATTAGGATGTCTATCTCAATCAGAATTTGTGAAGGTTATGCAGTATAAATCCGCAAAAGAAATATGGGACAAGATTGTTCTGAGCTATGAAGGAGATGATCAGGTAAAATGAGCAAAACTTCAAACCCTCAGAATTCAGTATGAAAATCTCAGAATGCACAACGATGAAAGTGTGGCTAACTATTTCCTTTGTGTAGATGAGATTGCTAATTGTATGAAAAATTTGGGTGAAGAAATAAAAGAAGTTGTTGTGGTTGAAAAGGTTCTAAGATCTTTGTCCCCTAGGTTTGAATCTAAAGTTTCTGCAATAAAATAAAAAGAGAATCTATGAAACCTTACCATGTCACAGTTGCACGGAATTCTGACTGCTTATGAAATGAGGAAAGGAGGACCATCAGACAGGAGAGAAGCTGCATTCAAGGCTTCAGACGAAGGAGATTACTATGAGTCAGGACACGTGTCAGAAGAAGAAGAAGAATCAAATTTTGTAAAAAACTGTTAAACCCACACGGACAGCACAAGAGATATGAAAGATAAATCAGTGAGTACATTTTTTTATTAACAATAGATATACATTTATAGTACAAATATGTGACTCTTGGGTTTCAGATCCCAAGGTCTCTTGGACTCCTTTTGTCCATTCGACTTCCACACTAACCCACTTAGGATTAGGTGTCCAACATTCCCCCCCTTAATCCGAAGGGTTATGTATGAGTCCAAGAAGAGAGCTGTAATACAAAATGTGCAAAAATGCATGGCAGCACTAGGCTGAATGTGCTCTATGAAATGTTGGTATAAAGGGCAGTGGTTTAAGGATGACCACCAACACTGGAATGCTTAGTGCAGTTCCCGGAACTCTTCCAAAACTGGCAAGAAACTGAAGTTTGCTGCTAGAGGAAGTGATCCTATTGTTTTAAAGAGGGAAACCTTCAACCATAAAAGGGAGGTCTCACCCCGCATAAAAGGTAAAACTTCAACCTGAAAAGGAAAGTCTCAACCTGTGATGGTTTAAGGATGACCAACAACTCTGGAATGCTTAATGCAATTCCTGGAACTCTTCCAAAACTGGCAAGAAGCTGGAGTCTTCTGCTAGAGGAAGTGTTCTTAATCTGTGATGGTTTAAGGATGACCAACAACTCTGCGATTCCTGGAACTCTTCCAAAACTGGCAAGAAGCTGGAGTCTTCTGCTAGAGGAAATGTCCCAGATTGCCAACTGAAGGCATGTTCACGGGCATCTTTGTCTCTGGCTACAACTCTGAAACTGGTGTGGCAAGTTGTGGCTCAAGCTCGCTTGATGTGACTTTGAAGCTTGTAGATGACCATCATTTCCCCCCCTGTCAGGTACAAGGTGAGAAGATGGAGAAAACTCAACTGCAAGACTGTTCAATATTCTGGAACAAGTTCTGACATGTGTTTGGAATATCTTCTTGGCTGTTGATGTCCATTGCCAAGAAGCGATCCATCCAAGATGAATCTTTGTTCTTGCAGGACGTTTTTTTTTTAAGCATCTGTGTGAAGAATGAGTGGTTTTATGACAGTGCTTACATGGATGAAGATCAAAACAGTGATCTTTCAGATGGCCAACTCGGTCACAGTGTTGGCATTTCACGATCTGTTGTTGTTGTTGTTGTTGCTGTGGAAGAGGGGCAGAGTCTGGAACAGCTGAAGCTGAACTGTCATGAGGAGCAGGTGGACTGTCATGAATGAATCCAGCACTCTGAAACTGAATGGGCTTGGCATAGTCTGGAATATGAAAGGACAAGTCCTTGTCATATCCAAGACCAGTTCTGTGCTTGTTGTGGAAAAGTTGTTCCCAAGGTCTGATGATGGGCTTGGAAAGTGCAGACTGAGTTTCTGCATCTGCATATACAACTGCTGCTTTATTTGAATGAACTGTAACATTATTAACATGCTGTTGATGGGTGGTTGTCTCAATGTTCTGAACAAAAACAGGTTCAGAATGGTGTCTATTTTGATGTAGCTCTTCTTGCTGTAGTTGTGATTCAAGCTGCAAAAAATCGATCTTTTCCTGTGCATTTTGTAAACATGTCTGAATTTCTGAGAGAGATCCTTTGCTGATTTGGAATGTTTCATGATTAGAGGAATATATCAGAGTTTTTAAGAACTCTAATATTTTAGTAATTCGAGGCATATTCTTCATTATCAAAATTACACCCCTTTAAAACACTGATTACAACTATGACCCAATGAGTAAAAATGACTCCCACTCACAGTACAAAGACACAGAAAAATGTGCAGCAAATGAATCAAGGAACAGAAACTATAATGAGTTTTAAATATAGTTCCACAACTGGGGCAGCAGCAACTGCAACATTTGCAACTGAGAAGAGAAGCCAGCTGCCTCAAGCTGGATCTTCAGAGAGTCTTCTTGCCCAATTAAGAGATATACAAAAGAGGCTCCTTGAGTTTATTAGAAAGAGGGTATCACTTCTAGAAAAAGCACTGAATGCTGAATACCATAAGGAGTCAATAATTGCAGAGCAGAAGGAATTTGAGTCTATCAATGAAGAACCTGAGCAAGAGGCTAGAGATGTACATCAACCACTGGCAGAAATTGGTAGCACTGCTTTTTCTGCTCTATCAGCTCTAGGTTGATATTTATGCGTTTCTGCTGAAAGTTGACCCAAAGTTTTGATTCCAGATCCAGAAGAGGTGTCAACACATGCTTTTGATAATGATTTATCTGAATGCCCAGTGTATATTCGTCTGTCGCCAATATTGATGAATGGAAATGGAGGCTTAGCTGTCTAACACGACTAGACAAATCCCAGCGTGTTGAATATTCCAAATATAAAAAAACATCACTTGTAATGTAGAAACCAAACCGATATAGGGCACATATAATTCTCTGCTGGAATAATCTATGCTGTTTTATAAGTCCAGCATTCAAATACAGCGCACAATACACCACATGAATTCTTAAATAATGCCAAATTGCTGCAACTTTAAAGAATATAAACAGTCCCATGACTGATCAAATAAAGATACAAGCAATGTTTTCTAAATGGCCAACAATGAATATTTACTGCATCAAAATTAGCTTAAGTAGGTTTGTATCAAACCTTGTCTCTACCCATCAACCAATGCACCTTTGAGTGCTTTCGACCCTCTGAATTCTCAATGTACCAAGGGATGCACAGCAATCGGTTTTTACTTTTTGCCGACTATCTGCCTTGCTACATATAACGGTGTGCATAGTGATATTATCTGCAGTCCCTGCTTCTGGACAGTCGAGAAAACTTGCGGCTTTGGTGGAAGGGCAACAATGAAGAAATCCCCAAGCGTGATATTACAATTGCAGATGAAAGCAAGAAGACAGTGGTAGTGAGTCTCTGGAATGATCTTGCAAAGAAAGAAGGACAAGTGTTGCTTGACAATGTTGACGATGGACCTATAATAGCAGTAAGGGCAGCCAAAGTCAGTGATTACTCAGGAGTATCTTTATCTACTACAGGTAGAAGCACTCTAATGATAAACCCAGATCTCCCCGTTGCTCAAAAGCTTCGTTCCTGGTATGACACAGACGGAAAGGGCTCATCGATGGCGCCTGTTGCCTCCACACTTCCTAGCGGGACTCCAAGGGCTGGTTCCAGATCCTTGTATTCTTAGCGTGCATTTCTTTCCCAAATCATTGAGCCTTCTGTAGGTGAAGGAAAGCCAGCCTACTTCAATGTCAGAGTATATATCAGCTTTATTAAGCCTGATCAACCAATGTGGTACCGTGCTTGCAAGACTTGCAATCAACCAATTTGAAACTGCTTGGATCTCAAGCCCGTAGGGAGCAGCGACACTAGATTCACGTAAACATCTCTGATGCACGCTAGTCAACAAACTGGTCAGGAAAAATGATACCTTGTCCAACAAAAATAAAGAGGAGTTTCGTTCCCCTTGTTCACAACAGAACTCGTGAAAAAATCCAGGGATTTTCGTGCTCTATTTCATTCTCAGGAAAATCGATCTATCTTCTTGATGGTCTCCATACAAATTGTAGAACAATTCAACACTGAAATTAGAACCTGGAATGACAGGAGCGAAATGACAATCCTTGCTGGTATGAAACCCTAAATCTGAAGACAAGAATCGGCCTCAAACTGAAGGATCGAATTCCAGGAATCGCAGAGAATAGAAAGGCATTCCAAGGCAGCGCAAATAAATCCGGATTTTAATCAACGCAAGCTTCAATGCACTCATAAGACTCAACGCACAAAGAATTCAACCAAGGGATAAACCATCGTACGAATTCGATTGTCCCAAGTCGGCTTCACCAGTGTACATTCAACGTTCATTGCAAATAGAACTGTATGCATTACTAAACGTAGAGGAAATGAACCGACGACTTGCTCAACATTGCATTCAAACTATATTCAATGCAGAGATAATGTTTGAATGGAGAATGAACCCTTTTGAGTTACATGATAGAAGAATGAATAGAGTATAGTAGTCTCGGCGGTTTTCGGAGTTGCAGAGTTGCGTGAGCGAGAACAGTGGAACAAAATCCGCTGAGGGGAGTGCGACAGCAATAAATGAGGACAATGGTAGCATATGGCAGAGGTGAGCAGCGACTGTGGAGGGTCAGGTCGGACTGTAATGAATAGCTCTGAGCAGGTAAGGGGCGTTACAAACGCTCAATGCACCAGGATTATAAATTGTCAGGACAACGCTTTTCAAAACGTTTATAAACAGTCACAACAGCCAAAGAGATTTAAATTGTCAGGACAACGCTTCTTTTACAGAACGTTTATAAACAGTAAAGAGCGCAGGCATAATTTAAAGGACAGAGAGCGCAATTAACGCAGAAGAGAGAGAGCGCAGGTATGATTTCAAGGGTCAGACAGAGAGGCTAAAAATAGCCAGAGTCAGCAGATTTCTGACAAACAATGAATTAATGGAGCTTTATAGGTAATGGGCAGAACTGGAAGGTCTGCACAAATGACATACACATAGAGACCACAAAACAAGTGGCTCAAATATGAGCAGGGCCAGAATTCGCCCGCTCTGATACCATGTTAAACCCACACGGACAACACAAGAGATATGAAAGATAAATCAGTGAGTACATTTTTTTATTAACAATAGATATACATTTATAGTACAAATATGTGACTCTTGGGTTTCAGATCCCAAGGTCTCTTGGACTCCTTTTGTCCATTCGACTTCCACACTAACCCACTTAGGATTAGGTGTCCAACAAAAACCTTCAACGGGGTGCTGGACATTTCCGAGGTAAGTTACCTTTCAAATGCTTTGCTTATGGAAGAGTCGGTCACTATGCTGCCAAATGTCCTCATAAGGATAAGATTGACAAGGGAAAGGAACCTGTTAGATGGAACAAGAAACAGAATGCTAATAAGAAAAGCTATTACACTCATAAAGATAGTGATGGACTTTCAAATAGTGACGAAGATGAACGAGTTAATAATTATAAAATTTTAATGGCTTTTGAAGATGATAACTACATGGATGCTATAGATGAAGAAGGTCTTTATGAAGAGATTTCTAATCTCAAAATTTGTTTAGAAGAGAAAATGTGATTATTGATTCTCTGCAATTTCAACTGGCTGAAAGGGAAAAACATCATGAAAAATTGGAATGTGAAATTGTTGGTCTTAGAAAAGAGATTGAGAAAACAAAAGATCTTAATCTTAAATTTGTTAAAGGATCTGAAACTCTGGATGAGATTATCAATGTGCAGTGTTCTCCACTAAACAAGACAGGTCTGGGATATAATGGAGAAGCTTCTCAAGCATCCACCTCAAAGAGTTATCTCGATGCAGCAAGGAGGAATAAGCAAAAGCCCAATGGAGATCACCAGGTAAAGCAGGGACGAATTACATCAAGAATAGACAAAGACTACCAGGTAAATCAGGGGCAATCCACCTTAAGGATGAACAAAAGCTACAACCAGCCACAGGTAATATCTTCTCAATTTGCCTCAAGAATGGATGACAATAGAAACTACAATCATTTGGTAGGTAGATTTGATAATCGCAGAAGTTTCTTCAATGGCCAATGTTTCTCTTGCCATAACTTTGGCCACAAAGTAGCTCAATGTGTTGCCTATAATACAATCATGACTAGAGAAGCTCAAAAACAAAGAAATATGACTGGGATCACGAAAAGGACTTATAACAACTTTTCGGCCCTTGAAAATGAAAATGAATGCTCTATTTGTAATAACTTTGGTCATGAAGATTCTGAATGCAAGAGCAGGTTTTGGCAGACAAAGGAACAAGCCTCAAGTACCAGAACATGGAGAATAAAAGAACCACAACCAGAAAGATGTGAGATAGCTTTTTATGCAGAAGGACAGGAAAATCAATGGTACATCGACAGCGGATGTTCGACGCATATGACAGGTGATAAAGAAAAACTTGAATCATATCGTGTTTTAGAAAAGGGAAAGAAAGTTTCTTTTGGAAATGATACCCCTGCAGTCATAAAAGGAAGAGGCATTGCTCAGTTGAAAGAAAAGGTCAAAGCTGGAAATGTTTTGTATGTTGATGGCTTGAAGCATAATCTACTGAGTGTCAGTCAGATGTGTGATCAAGGAACCGAGGTAATATTTCGATCAAATGGATGTAGTGTTCGTGATCTTGATACAGGAAAAACAGTGATCAAAGGCAGAAGAACTCCAAATAATTTATACATATTTGAAGAAGGACAACAACAATGCTATTTGAGCAAGGATGATGAACACTGGTTATGGCACCAGAGGTTGGGGCATCTAATATTTTCACAAATAAGGAAAGCATCCAAATACCAAGCAGTTCGTGGTCTTCCAAATATCAAAATTCCAGACACCACCAAATGCAAATCATGTCAGTTTGGTAAGCAAACCAGAACTAACTTCCCTGAGAAGGAAGGATCAGCCAACAAGCCTCTTGAACTAGTCCATACAGATGTATGTGGTCCATTTTGGACAAGGTCACCTCAAGGAGAAGAATACTTTATATTATTCATTGACGACTTCTCCAGGATGGTTTGGTTAGGACTTATGAAACACAAAGCCGAAGCATTCGAAAAATTCAAATCTTTCAAAGCCTTGGCTGAAAACGAATCAGATCACAAAATTAAGTGCCTCAGGTCTAACAGAGGTGGGGAGTTTACCTCAAATGAATTTTTTGATTTCTGTGAAGAACATGGAATAAGAAGGGAATTATCTACAGCTAGGACTCCTCAGCAAAATGGAGTGGTGGAAAGGATGAACATAATGGTTCAACAAATGGCTCGTGCTATGCTTGATGAGTCTGGAACTCCCGCAACCTTCTGGGGTGAAGCTGCATTTGTTGCGGTTGTTATTCTCAACAAAACAAATGTCCGAGTGAACAACACTCAAACTCCTCATGAGCTCTGGTATGGTGAGACTCCTTCGGTAAAGCATTTCAAAATTTTTGGAAGCAAATGCTATATTAAGAATAATGATGAACAACTTGGAAAACTTGAACCTAGAGCAGATGAAGGCATTCTCCTTGGTTATTCTCCCCACAGCAAAGCATATAAGTGTTACAATAAAAGACTTGGAAGAATTGTTGACAGCATTGATGTGGTGGTTGATGAAAAAGGAAACATTCCTAGGCAAGTAAATTATGAAAATATCGAAGAGGATGAAGACTACCCTCCAAATCAGACTGAAGATGAAGAAGAACCTCAAGAGGCACCAGAGGAACAGATAAGGTTAGAAGAGAAGACTCCATCTAGGTACGTTCAGAAAAATCATCCAGAATCTCAAATTTTGGGGCAGAAAGAGGCAGGTATACAAACAAGAAGAACAATTGCAGAAGCCTCAAGCTATTTGGCTTTGCTCTCCTCCACTGAACCATAAAATGTAAAAGAGGCATGCAAAGATGAATGCTGGGTCAAGGCAATGGATGAAGAACTTGAGCAGATCGAAAAGAACAACACTTGGGAGTTGGTTCCTAGACCAAAAGATAAGAATGTCATAGGGACAAAATGGATCTTTAAAAATAAGTTGAATGAAAATGGAGAAGTGATTAGAAATAAGGCCAGACTTGTTTGTAAAGGGTATGCTCAACAAGAAGGAATAGACTTTGAAGAAACTTTTTCTCCCGTTGCTAGACTTGAGGCCATCCAAATGTTCCTTGCTCTCTCAAGTTTTCAGAAGTTCAAAGTATTTCAAATGGACGTGAAATCACCCTTTCTGAATGGCGACTTAGAAGAAGAAGTGTACATTGAGCAACCAGATGGTTCCATTCTTGGGAATGATCCAAATCTTTTATGCAGACTAAAAAAGGCTCTCTATGGTCTTAAACAGGCTCCAATGGCTTGGTACTACCGTTTGGACAAATATCTTCATCAACAAGGATTCTCAAAAGGATCAGCAGATAGCAATCTTTATAGAAAAATTGAAAATGACAAATTGCTAATACTAGTTGTGTATGTAGATGATATTATCTTTGGCAGCAATGAAGAAGCTATGAGTCAAAGCTTTGCCTTGGTGATGCAGAAAGAATTCGAAATGTCCTTTCTTGGAGAACTGACATACTTTCTTGGATTGCAAATCCAACAAAATGAAGGCAGTATCTTTTTGTATCAAACCAAGTATCTCAAGCAGATCTTGAAGAAATATGGCATGGAAGATTCAAAACCAGTGTGTACCCCTATGGTTATAGGATGCAGCCTCAGTGCAAATGATGAATCGGCTGCCGTGCATCAACCAACCTATAGATCCATGATTGGAAGTCTTCTTTATTTGATAGGTACTCGACCAGACATCATGCATGCAGTGGGAATAGTTGGAAGATTTCAGGCAAATCCTAAAGAAAACCATCTTTAGGCAATAAAGAGAAATTTCAAGTATCTTCAAGGAACTCAAAACTATGGCTTATGGTATCCTAGAGATACAGATCTCACTCTACATGCTTATACAGATGCAGATTGGGCTGGAATCGTGGATGACAGAAAAAGCACAAGTGGTGGAGCATGCTTTACGGGTTCCAGATTAGTATCTTGGTTCAGCAAGAAACAGAGTTCGATTGCTTTATCTACAGCTGAAGCGGAATATGTAGCTGCTGCATCTTGTTGCACTCAACTTCTTTGGATGATGCAGACCTTGCAGGATTTTCAAATCACTTGTACACCACCTATCTCCATCTTATGTGATAACACAAGTGTAATCATCATTTCAAAGAACCCTGTCATGCATTCAAAGACCAAGCACATACCGATCAAGTATCACTTTCTCTGGGAACAAGTGTTGGAACAAAAGGTCAAATTGGAGTATGTTCCTTATAAGGAACAAGTTGCTGATATTCTCACTAAACCACTGCCCAGGGAAACTTTTGAATACCTCAGACAGAAGCTGGGAGTAGTTGATGCATCATCTTGCTGTTAAATCTTGTCTGTTTCAGAGAAAAACAGGTGTATGAGAGTTTCCTGAGGAGGACCCGTGTACATACGCTGGTTTGTGCAGAGACAGTCGCGTATATGGAGGTTTGATGGATATCAGTAGGGACAAGCTTTGGTTGAAGATATTCTGATATGGGTCTGACAAAGACCATCCGGCACAGGTTCAGGGGGAGCAAATAAACTTCTAATGATGCATCGTTAGCATTATCTTAGAAGCTTTTGGTTCTAGTTCTCAGCTGTTGTTGAGTTCAAGTGGAACAAAGGCAGAGGGAGAACAGAAGGAAATCTTGGTTGCTGATCTGAATGGTGATTGACATATGTTGCTGCTATCAGTTATTGGTGAGTTTCATAAGTCTTGTTCTAGATATTTCGTCTCTATGTCATGGTGTCAAGGTCATGTAACGACCTATTTTGGTTTCTCCACTATGCCTGGGATGAACATGTAATGAAATTGGTTGTCATATGTAAATTTATGATGTATCCCCACTTGGTTGGGTGATGGATGTATGTATTGAGTCTTTTGGTGATAGGAAGGTCTTTTATGATGTATAAGTCATGGTTCTTCTTGAAGAACATCTTTTTGCAGATCTTGCCTACAGTCAGGGGGAGCATGGTTAGCACAGCAGGGTAGAGATTTCAGCATGTACTCAGGGGGAACACAACCCTTTGCCCTTGATGACAAAGGGGGAGAATGACTTTGAGAATCTTGGGGTTGCCATCAAGTCCAAAGGGGGAGATTGTTGGCATTATGGCACAGGTTTGGAGCTATGGCACAGGTGTTGTCCTTGATGGCAACTCTATTTGGTGACAGATCTCAGTTCAGGCTTTCAGAATGAAGGAAAAGAAATATACGCAGGTTCATCTAGACGAAGACGCGTATACACGCGGGTTAGACGTTACAAAGGCGCATATGCGTATACACGCACTTTCACGCAAGGAAAAGCACGTATATGTTGGAGAACTTACTTTTGGTCCGTGGTAGTTAGTCCTTGGTATTTGAACCGATGGTTTTGGACCATGGTATCTCGTCAGAAGGGTTGATCCCAAAGTATTGGGCCCGTGGTATTGTGTTATTATGGTTTTGGATCGTGGTATTGAGAAAGGCCTAAGACTATAAAAGAGGAAGGCGATCTTTTGGCAAAGGACGATCGAAATTAATTGAATATCTAATAAGTGCGAGATCTGAAATATTGGTGATTGGGGTTATGGTGCGGATCTGGATCTGAATGAAGGAGGAACCTTAGCGCAAAGAAGGATAAGTTCTATTGATGGGTCATAATATTTTGGCTTGAATGATAATATCTTTGCATGATTTTAATCTATTATATGTGGCGCATGCTTGATCTATAAATCTAATAATCTGGGTTAATCAGTGTCTGAATATTTGAAAGAGTGAATTATCTTTTATAGATCTGTACGCAGGTTCAGTGAAGCGAAGGCGCGTATACACGCTGGTTCAGTGAATTAAAATAACGTATATGCAGGTTTCTCCAAACGCAGAAGCGTATGCACGCAGGTTTCAGGTCATTGAAGTAGCGTATATCTTTGGAGTTGTGATCTAGCTGTTGCAGTGTTGTGGGTTCAGAATTTGGTGTGTGGTTACTGTTACTGTGTTTTGGGTACAACTGTCAGAGAAGTATCTACTTGATTCAGTTCTAATTGGGGAAAGGAGATTGCTTGATGCAGAAATTGTTTATGATTGATTGATGTTCATGGATCCAGTCTAAAAATTTATGAAACATGGTCCTTGGAAGAAAGAGAAGGTTGTAGCCTTCTGTAGGCCAGCACCAACGTACTAGTATCTTGGCTAGTGCAAGAGCTAAGGGGGTTGTAGCTCCCTTCCAGGAGAAGCTGGAGAACGAGAGAGGGTTGTAGTTCTCTGTAGGTTGCAGCCTATGTACTGGTAAAGGACTGCACCAGTACATTGTAAAAAGAAGTTTCTAATTAAAAGAAGATAGAGATGAATTACAGCAGGTGGTTTTCACCCACATTGGGTTTCCACCTTATATCTTGTGTTCTTGTGTGTGATTGTCTTCTGCTCTATTTTACTATTCCTGGTTACTGGTTATTTGATTCTGATACACAGATTAACAATCAACTTCTGACAGATAAAGTAAATTATAAGTTTGCATTGTATACGCGGTTTTCCTTCTACATAGTTGCGTATATAAGCGGGCTTAATTAACTTAAGTAGCGTATATTATCTGAATTTGAAAAAGGGAATATTTGACTTGATAATACTGATTCACCCCCCCTCTCAATATTATTTCCAACAATTTTGCCATAATTATTTGTGTTCCTGTAATATCTTTTCTTGTGACATAATGTATTCCTTCTTCCATATATCCATTTGTGCTTGAGTGATTGTGGTCTGAGTGAAGATAGTCTTTGTATGCCGAGGTTCAGTCTGAGTAAATGTAGTGTTCGTAGGCCTTGGTACTGTGGTGGGGTATGGGGTTTTAGGATAATAGGTGGGGAATTTAGGGTGGTGGTTTCAGTTGCTGCTTCAGAAGACGTCCTCATTCATCTTCAAGGTAAAAAGGCAAGAAGAACAGTGGTTTTTCTTTTATGAGTAGCTTTCTCTGGGGTAGGAGGGTCATCAGGAGTGATAGCTTCTTTGATTGAGGCCCTTGTTCATCTTTTTGGTAGGGGAGCAGCCATTTTTTGCCTTTTTCTTTTTAGCTTAGCAATGGGAATGTTGTCATCAGAATCATCACTAGGGATATGGACAGTGGGAATGGATGATTAAGCTAAATTATGGAGCGGGGTTGATGCAGTGGAGGAGTCAATTGGATTAACTGTCGCGGGTGGTGGGGAATCAAAGACGCTCCCTGGCCGTTGTGCAGAAGGATTTTCAATTTGCTGAGGGATTCTAGGGGTCTGTTGAGGATTTTCAGCATTTAATTGGGGAGTTTCGGCTGCTGT
Source organism: Pinus tabuliformis (assembly GCA_031772625.1). NCBI lineage: Eukaryota > Viridiplantae > Streptophyta > Pinopsida > Pinales > Pinaceae > Pinus > Pinus tabuliformis. The sequence goes on from CM062809.1 coordinate 1,269,195,553, forward strand.
TTGAGAAATTTCAGCAGTTTCTTGAGGATTTTCGGCTGCTGCTCGAGGAACTTCAGCAGTTTCTTGGGGATTTTTGGCTGCTGCTTGAGGAATTTCAGCAGCTTCATGGGGTTTCGGGGGTGGCTTGTTAAGGGGAGGGGGATTTTGTTGGGCAAAACCTCTCTGAATTAAAAGCTGAACAAGACGATGGTGAGTGAGCGAAAGGAGTGGGTACTTCGCATTCATGGAATAATGTGACATATTCTTCAGACACCCAAGCAGATAGTATGGCATATTTACCAGACGACCATGTCTTAAATGATTTAACAACACAAAATCATGTTGATAAACTACTTGGTAATGTCCTTCACAGGTGAGATAGTGCTTGACAAACTCGACAACCGTCAGCCATGGAAGTGGTAATGAATGAAGTGCAACACCATGCCTTTAGGCTCGACCTGCTCTCCTGGTAGAAGAAAGTCTTGTTGAGCGTTCAAAATGATGTGTTTACGACTGAACCATTGAATGCCATCATCTGGTAAACCTGAAACCTGTGCTATATCATCCTCTGTTACTGGAATTTGGACTCCCTGAATAGTAGAGTAGCCTTCCTGCAGATTACGTGCGAATTCAAGGACTTGCTGAAGATCAAATCCATAAAGCCTTCAAAAATAATCTACCCAGCCTGCCTGCTGAAAAATATGATATACCTCTGGGTGCAATTCCAATAGAGTTGTTGAGCCGGGTTCATTTCGAATAGCGTTACCTCCCATAGTTACTCGCTTCAATAAAATGCACAGTACAGAGCCGAGTTACCGCACCCGAAACAGAGTAAGTTTTGCAAATGAGGTCATGAAATAATAGGACAAAGATGGGGTGACAGGACATGATCATGGTAAAAAACGACGATGATTGGCATATCGTGAAATGATTGCAAAATTTTGGTATTCCCCCCCCCCCCCCCCCCCCCCCCGACTACGGCTAAAATGATAAGTTTGAGTGTACGACGATTGCGGTAATCATGTAACAATCTTCTCATTAACTATAGTTTAATATTTACACATAACAAATGCATACCTCATGTTTACCTTTGATTGATATTTTGAAGATATAATGTCGTCGCTAATAGATCACCAATGGTTATGAAAAAGGGTTTTGTAATATGAGGGTATTTATATGAAAGGCTTTTATAAACATAGGCCGAGGTAGTGAAAGATCAAAGTTATAAGGATCAATAGATAGTTCTCACAATGGAAAGTAATATGTATTCATCCTTTTGAGAGGAATTAATGTTTCAATTACGGGAAAAATGGGAAAAATTGGTGTTTCAACAACGGGGAGAATGGTGTTTCAGCAACAGGAAAAATGGGAAAAGTTGGTGTTTCAGCAACGGGGAGATGGAAAAATTGGTGTTTCAGCAACGGGAAAATAAAGAGAAATGTTGTTGTAAAGAAAAATAGGAAAATGTTGCTGAGAGGTAATGTGGGCGAATGAGCTATGAATTGAGGTGAATGAGAGTGTTTCCCAAAATGAAACTTGATCCTGCTTGCAATATAATTGTTCTTTTCAACCAGCCTCCCAATAGGAGACCTACAAAATAATAAATTGTAACATGAAAACCCTTGACATGGATTATTAGTTAAGAAATCTAATCTAATAAAGAAATATATAATGCATAGATTAAATGCAATGAGGGGCAGCAGGCTCCCCCAAAAAGATATAATGTGAATCTGCCATGCAAGTGGCCTTAAAATCCTCCTTAGAAATAGGTTGCTGGTACGGACGGAGCCGATACCCATTCACTAACAATGGTGTTCTAGAATCATCAATTGTTAGGAGCCTTACTGTTCCATTGGGAAAAACAGTATCTATCTCGTAAGGTCCCAGCCACCTTGTTCGTAATTTTCCTTGAAAATTTTCAAACCGGGAATCATACAATAGAGCCCAATTACCTTTTTGGAACTGCTTATGCTTAATAGTTTTATCATGCCACCTGGTTCTTTGTTGTTGAATCATAGTTGTTTGATGGATGGCATCCAACCTCTTTTCATCCAATTCCTGAAGCTACTGCAACCTAGTTGTCTGTGCATCAGTCAAATCAAGGTTAACAGCTAAAGCAGTTCTTAAGGTTTTAATTTCAAATTCCACAGGAAAAACAACACTTTTACCATAAACCAATTCATAGGGTGAAAAACCTGTAGTGTTCCTCCAGGTAGTTCTGTAAGCCCATAATGCCTCAGGTAGCCTTTGAGACCAATCCTTCCTATTCTCCTTCATTGTTTTTGTTAAAATGGCCTCTATGACTTTATTTGTACTTTCCACCTGACCATTAGCTTGGGGGTGGTAAGGTGTAGTCATTTTATGATTGATATGATATTTTTGAAGCATAGCTTTAAAACCATGAGAATTGAAAGGAGGTCCTCCATCTGTGACTAGTTCTCTAGGCACTCCAAACCTAACAAATATTTCTTCAAATAGAAAGGTTAAAACAGATTCCTCATTAGCTCTAGTAAGTGCCTTCGCTTCCACCCATTTAGTCATATAATCTGTACAAACCAATATATAAACTCTTTGACTGGATGGAGGATTGATGGGTCCTATAAAGTCTAGAGCCCATCTTTCAAAAGGTTCAAGTATTACCTGGGGGTTCAGTGGCATTTCATCTCTATGATTAGGTTGACCCATTCTCTGATAGCTATCACAAGCCCTGACATATTTCTTTGCATCCTTAAAAAGTGAGGGCCAATAACAACCCATCCTAAGAATTTTATGTGCTGTTCTCTTATCAGTGAAATTCCCTCCACAAGGGCCATCATGACAAGCCTTCAATATATCATAAACCTCATATTCTCTAATGCATCTTCGAATTTCCTAATCAAGTCCTGTATGAAAAAGACACCCACTTATCCAGCTATGCCGAGCACTTTGTTGAATGATCTTTCTTTTCTCCCAATGTGATAGGTGTGATGGTAACTTCCCTGCAACCAAATAATTGGCAATGTCTGCATACCAAGGTGAGTGAGCAGATACTACAAACAAGTATTCATCAGGAAAGGAATCATCTACTGGAGTATTATCATCAATTTTTATCCGAGAAAGGAAATAAGCAACTGCATTTTCTTTACCTGGTCGATCTACAATTGTAATATTAAATTCTTGTAATAATAATAACCACCTGGTAACTCGAGCATTTGTGACAGATTTGTTCATTAAATACTTAATAGCCGAGTGGTTAGTACAAAATTAGGATAACCAGTAATGCAATGTCGAAATTTATTAATAGCATAAATGACTGCTAAAAATTCCTTTTCGGTAACTGTGTAATTAAGCTCAGCAGGGGTCATATTCTTACATGAAATAGATAGCATAAGGAAGATTATTTTCTTCTTGTCCCATGACATCTCCAATTGCAGTATCCGAAGCATCAAAGGATATATGAAAGGGAAGTGCCCAATCAGGTCCCCTTAGAATAGGAGCTATAGACAACTGATGTTTAAGTTCATCAAATGCTTTCTGACAGGCATCACTCCACTTAAATTCAGCATTTTTCATAAGTAACACAAACAAAGGAGAAACTATTTTAGAAAAATCCTTGATAAATATTCTGTAATATCCAGCATGTCCTAAAAAACTTCTTACATCAGTTTGTGTTTTAGAGATAGGAAGAGTCTGAATTACCTATACTTTGGATGGATCTACTTGAATCCCTAGGAATGGAATGAAGTGTCCCAGTACAATTCCTTTTCATCATCATATGACATTTTTCAGTACTCAAGGAAAGATGAGCTTGTATGCATTCTTTAAGTACTTTCTCAAGGTTTTGTAATGCATCTTCAAAAGTCACACCATAAGGAGTAAAGTCATCCATAAATATCTCCATAGAGTCATTAAGCATATCATAAAAGATTCCTATCACTTCTCTTTGAAATGTTGCTGGAGCATTACATAGTCCAAATGGGAGAACTCTATAGGCAAAAGTTTCCCAAGGACTAGTAAAAGTGGTCTTGTCTTGGTCTTGGGGTGCAAATTTGATTTGGTTATATCCGCTAAAACCATCTAAAAAGGAAAAGAATCTCTTTCTTGACAAGCTGTCTAGCACCTGATCAATGAATGGCAACGAGAAATGATCTTTTTGAGTGGCTTTGTTTAAGGCACTATAATCTACACACACTCTCCATTTCCCATTTTTCTTAGGTACTATCACCAATGGAGAAACCCATTCACTGTCAGATATGGGGTATATAAACCCTGCATTAAGCAATTTTTGAAGTTCTTCCTTAACAATTTCCCTCAAATTTGGATTCATTCGCCGCTGGGGTTGACAAACTGGTCGGCACCCCTCCTTAATATAGATACGATGAGTACATAATTCAGGAGAGATCCCCTTCATGTCTGTGTAGTCCCATGCGAATGCTTCCTTGTTTTCACGAAGTAACTTCATTAGTTGTTGTGTTTCAGCATCTGATAAATTGGGGTTTATGTTCAATGTTTTGCCAGGTTCGATTTCTACTGTTATGCTTTTAGAGGAGATAACAGTTGATGTTTGAGGTAAATTTTCAGATTTAAGCTTTTCTTGGGTTTCAGGTTCCAAAATTGCAGTTAACTGATTATATGTTTCAGAAGTGACCGATGAAGGTTCAGAAATAAAATTACTAATTACTTCATCTTCCGTGGTGTCTTTAAGAGTTAAGGCTTGTCCAATGGTCAAAATGGGTTGAGTGTCATTATCCTCATAGTCTAACCATACAGAATCATCAGTTTTAATCATAGGTGTAGCATGAGGGTAAAGAGTAAGCTTCTTGGTTTCACATCCATTAGAAATTGTCATTGATCCTGATCTATAGCTGATAAAGGCATCTGTTGTAGCCAGCCAGGGTCTCCCCAAAATCAAAGGATGTCCTCCCAACTTTGTTTTAGTCTGTAATACGACAAAGTCAGCTGGGTAATTCCAGGATTCAACTGAAATGATCAGGTCTTCAATAACCCCTTCTAGTTTGATTGTGGAACGGTTAGCTAATTCCAGGATGGTTGGTGTCTCTTTGATTACATTCTTCAAGTGTAACAATTGTGTAGTTTCAAGGGTCATAATATTTATAGCAGCACCTAAGTCTACCAGAACTCGCGAAACAATAGTTTTTCCAACCTGTACTGTGACTGTAGGATGCCCTAGATCACCATATTTTACAGGAGGAGTTTTTACCGACATTAAAGCAGCTAGATCACCCATCACATGAACTGTAAGGGGGTAGGGGGTCTTTAGCCTTCCTACCAGGTTTCTTGATGCAAATGTCTTTGATAGTTCTGGCATAAATCGGTACATCCCTGAGTGCTTGTAAAAGAGGAATTTTAACATAAAGATTCTGCAATTCTCCTAGAAGATTAAAAGCAGGCGGCTCAGGTGTCTTAGTGAGAGCTAGCCGCTCAGGGAATGGTGGCTCTATTGTTTCAACATCTTTATTAGAGGGTGGCTTGACTGTTTCAGCACCCTTATTAGGTAGATTATTCTTTTCTGTCTCTTCTTTGTCAGAGTCAGAAGAGGTAATATCATCAATAATTGGCTCAACTACTCTCCCAGATCATAAATGAATATCATTACACTGCACAGGAGATGTAGGCAGGTTCTAAATATCGATGACTTGCACAACTTTATTATTATTAGGGTTAGGGTTCGGTTGTACAGGTAGCTGGGGCCTCATTGTCTGATTATTCGATGGAGCACCTGACGGGAGAGAGAGTTGTTGCTGAAACTAAGGAAATTTGTTTGGGAACGTAATTTGTTGAGCTCTCTAGTTTGGGTTCCATTGATTAAAATAAGATTGTTATGGAGGCCAAGGAGTCCACATTACAAGGTCTACAAAGGGAGGGTTTGTTTGTTGCATGGGTGGGAAATTCATTTGATTAAAGGGTGAGTATTGCATTTGGTTGAAGGGTAGGTAGTTTTCTTGATTAAAAGAAGGATAGTTATTCCAACGATTAAATGGCATACTAGAGTTCATACCTTGTCCTCGTGGTTGCCATTTCCTCCTCTGTGTCAGAAAATAAACTGCTTCATCTTCTTCTTCCATTGGTTGCAATGCTGCTTTTATCCCCTGTAAAGAAGGGCATTGTTGAGTTTCATGGTCCTTCTCACAAATGGTGCAAATTGGTACCTTGTCCAATGGGCATGCCCTTAGTGGATGTTTTTCTTTGCATTTAGGATAGAAGACAGCCAAAGCAGCGTCTACCTCTGCCTGTTTTCTCTTAACCTACAAGGTATCAATATGTGAAGCAAAAGAGCTTAACATTTCAGTTTTGAATTCTTCAAGTAGATTACTTATTTCAGCTCTTGTTGCTCCCCCACTGGCTGATTATTGGACTCTTGAATATGTATTGTCCCTGCTTTTTGATCTATTTGCAGCCCTTCTTGAACATCTCTTGCAAAGGTTGACAATTTCATCATACGATTCTTTAGATATATCCCCTTTACCAAGCATATTTAGCATATCTAAACAGTCATCCCTTACCCCTTTCAATAATATTTTATTAAGAATATCTTTACTTACATTGGGGTGCTCGGATCTCTGCAGATTATACTGGAGTCTTTCCACAAAGTCCTCCAGATTTTCGTCCTCCTTCTAAACCATCTTGAATAGTTCCTCCCTTTTCTCTCTCGTCCGAAAATAGTCTTGGTATTTGGCCAAAAACTTCTCCTTCATCTGATCCCATGTTGTGATCACATGACCTCCTAAGCTCATAAACCATCTTAGTGCATTTCCTTTTAATTTTGCCGGAAATAACTTCAATTTTTGAGCATTAGTAACATAATCATAACTTCTACAAAATATATCAAACTCGAAAAGAAACTCATCAGGGTCTTCAGAGGATAAACCATGGAAGTTAGGTAAGGCTGAGAGTGGGATGTTCTTCATAGGAGTTGCTCCTCTGGGAAGTTCCCCAATAGGGAATTCCAAGGTGGAGAGAGAGTTCTCGCCTCTTCCTTCTCCTCCTCCATGTCCTCCGCCAAAGAGTCCTTCATTGTTTCCATCCATTGGTTGTTCCCCTGTTGCACTTGCCCGGTCTTCAGCGCTTTCTGTTGGACTCTCAATGTCCTGAATTGGTTCCTCAACTTCAATATCTTCTATTGGTTCTTCAATATCCTCCACTGGTTCCTCAATATGTTCTACTATCTCTTCAACCCTTTCAGGTCCCACTACTTCCTCTGTTTTGTAGTCCGTTTGGAGAGAGTGTTGAGTCTGTGGCCTCCGAGAGCTTAGCCTCTAAAAAGTTTCAACTTTTGAAAATATCTCATCGATAAAAAAATTTCTTCCTCCTCTTCCTTTGCCCTTGCCACCTATAGGATTAGTTTTCTTGCGACCTCTCATGCATCCTACATATCTAAAAGAAAATCATCAGTGCTTTTAAAATCTATGATTGCTTTCCCCGGCAACGACGCCAAAATGTTGGTCACTTTAATTGCCTATTAATTCAAATAACCAAGTGCTACATAAATTTTCAACCCAGGGAAGTCTATTTATTTCAAAGGCAACTGCATACTATATGTACTCAATCTTAAAAGAAATGAAAGTTGTAGTAAAGACTAGTCACACCTTGCTTAAGAAAACTGAAGCTCCACTCTAAGTTACAGCAAAAACAATCTATTACAGACAGCTACCAAAGAAGGCTTAATTTCATTAAAGGAGTAATCTAATGAAAAAGAATCAATCTGCAAAGGAAAGCACTAGCTATGTTGTAACAGAGAACAGGACCCTATTCCCAGAGTGGGAATCTTCAACACCTGTTTCTGATTACCACACTGCCAACTCACTCTGTAAACTCAATTTCCAATGAAACACTCATAAATGAACTGTGGATAAATTAAATAATGCAGCAATCAATTGGAAAGAAAACATAGTTTCAGCAATAATGTGAAAACAATATTTAGTAAACAGTTTTGTTAACGAGGCATGGATAAAAGACACACTTAACACACTGTAGAAATATAATGGGTGAATCTTGTGATGAAGGTGGGCCCTGTCCTTCTCACAAGATTCCCCAGGAGACGAGAACTAGAAAGAAATGTTCAGAACAAGATTTTATTCATCCATCAATATGTCATGTTACAGAAAAAAGGATTCCAGTTCTGTTCCTTCAACTAAACCTTTCCCCACAGTCTGTTCATCCCCTTCTAATGTAGATGTCTCCTGTTTTTAAAGAGGAGACATCTATTACAATAGATTACATTGTAAGTCCTATTTTAACCCTTTATACAAAAATAGGGAAGTCAGTTTTCCCATCAACAAAATGTTGTTACAATAATATTGTCTTTAGATCATTATTTTTACATCCAGTGTAGCAGCTCCTTCAGTGATCTTCTTCTGTTGCTGTCAAATCTAGACTGCAAATCACAACTGTTCAGCCACGAGATTTGCGTGTCGTTCCTACTGTTTCAGCAATTGTAGAAGTAATCTTGCAATCTCCAGGCAGTTTCAGCAACGTGGACTGCACATCGTTCTTTAACCGTTCAGCAACTATCAATTCAATGATTAACAATGAAGATAGCATAATTATATGTAAAATAATTAAACATATAGTGATGAGAAGAAATATTGTGTACTTTTGGAATAACTGGGTTAAAATAGTAACAAGGACTTTAAATTTAAGTTGAAAAAGGATGACATCATAGAAAAATGTATGGTCAAAAAGAGACAATATGATGTCCTAACGGTCACCTTGACAAGAGGGAGTGTTCACTGCACCGTGAAGGAAGGAAGACCTTTTCATTATGCAATTTTCATTTTCAAGGAGGTGAAGGAGTGCCTTATTATAAACTAGAAGTTCTCCATGCGCTATGTAAGACAGAACTATTCAAGGCTCAGTGCAGTGAATCAATACAAACAATAAGGGTTAGGTGACTATGCATTGAAGGTTCTCAATGTGCAATAATAGGAGTTGACCTAAGGGAAAGACTCGGTGCATGATTTTGGGAGGGAAATTTTTCATTAATGAGGCTCATGAATAGGCAATTTTCATCACCTGGTGAAATATGAATTTTTCTAAAACTCACACTGGGCAAGAGGACCAAGAAGATCTCCAAAATGGATAAATGTTGGACTACAAGAGAAAGAGAGGGAAAATAATCTAAACAATAATCAAACATGGATCACACAAATGAATTCCATCAATACAATCTAAGGGAATTCTCAAGTCCCATGGTCATCAATCACACCTTGAAATGAAAACAAAGTGACACTTATTTCTAAGTGTGACAATTGAAACATCACCTTACGACACTTAGAATACAAGTTGTGATAGAAGTGTCGACTATGAACATAATTTGCTAAGCTGTAGGGATGTGTCTATTGCATATTATTATGATATATAGGATGATATAATGTAGAAGAGTTCATTATAACTGCCTCTATTGATGCGCAAAGGTGTGACACATACACAAGTGGAAATCGTTAAAAGCAACACTTGTAACCATAAGAAAAAAGTGAAAATGAAACTTGCAAAATATAAAGAAAGTGAAAGTGACACATGTTAGAGAGAACATAACATGAAAATGACACTTGTTAAAGTGAAATTAAGCAAAAATGATGGTGATGAAAATGAAAGTGACACTTGTGAAAGAAAAGGTGCACAAAAGCAATAGTTAAGAAAAATCACTAAAATAGAAGTACAGTTGCAACCAAAGTGAGAGGGACTATTGGGTGATGTGGTGCACTGACTATCAACATGGGTTGAACATTTTTTAGGTACTATTCTTATGTACTGTGTAGTCACTATCAACAGTGACTGCGCAAGAACTATAATTGAACATTGTGCAAGATCTATTCCTAGGGACTACGCATTCCATGTCTAAGCTTGCAAAAGAAAGGTGTAGTTGTGAATTAATCAAGGACTACACACGTGTGAAAAAGTGACTTTAACACTTAAAATCCAAGAAGAATATTGAAACACTTTGCAAAACATTAACTGACCAAGTGACCGTGGGACAACAAATCATAAGATCCTCAATAGGCTCCAAAATTTAAGTGTAGGAAAAAGTTTGGAGGGTGTTTGTTGCAACGACAACATGTTGTTAAGATATAATGTGTATCCCTACTACTATACTAGTGATATCTTATTTATGCTAATCACCTCTCAAAATTTTATTCATTATGCGTAAATAGTCTATTTATAAATCAATGATGAGGTGAAAACTAGAAGTTAGGAATGCAAATCAGTTATGGGAAATAGTTATGCATATGATGTAGATTTTTACTGGAGATTCAACAGCTTATGTGATATGCTAAAACAAAAGACAATAATCTACTCTACTCTTCAGTGGAAACCAAAATTGATCGATGAAAACAATAATTGGAAAAGGAAGAATATCAATCGCACATAACACAATATTTCTTTGGGGAAAGCAAGTGCTAAAACCCTAGACTATCTATATTGCATTAACCAGAATATATGAGAAGAAAATAAAATGCTTGTTCAACCCGAACAACTCCTACACTGGTACAATCTAACTCTCTAGTTCCTAAGCAATCCTTAGATGAATACAATATGCTTTGCTCAACCTACAAAATCATTTCCTATCCTCTTCCTAACTGACTGCCGGGCCAATACTTAGCCAAATTCCTAGCCTTCCAAGCCCCTACTTCCTTACAGAATTCCTGAGAGAATTAGCCTCTATTTAATGTGGAAATTCCCTCACCATAACTATGCAATCCATCCATAGGCCCTCAACTGATTGCATGCACCATATGTACAACTTGGAAAATTATACAATTGATAGTACACTATCCCTGAACTCTAACCTCAACTGAGTCTTCCTCTGAACTGACATGCATGAGTTATTTATGAGTGAATCTTCAATTAACTAGTGTGGTATTGAGGATGCACTGGTGCATTTCCCCACTACTAGACTCCTACTAGTTCCTCCAATAGTTAGAACTAGTTTAACTGACTATAACTCAGTTAGACTAAGTTATCTAATTACAACTCAAAAGAACTCAACCTGGGCCCCTAAAATTTAGGGATCACTCTACATGACTCTAGATAGACTTCCAACTCGAATTTCCTAAGTCAATTAAGTCAATTTAACTTAATTAACTATTACAAGTTGCTATGAGAATAAAATTTCGATTTAATTCACAATTTAATTCAAGGACAAATTAAATTGGAATTTCTAGATGTTATTTTTAACATTTCTTGTTGCTATTTTCAACATATGATTTAAATGAATATTTAATTATAACATATTTGTTATGGTTATTTAAAATCATATAAAGGGATTAATTATATAATAAGAATACACATGTGAAGTATTTATTTCAGTGTAAATTCAAATTATCCCTTATTTGATATATGTTTGAGTGTATTCACTGCATAATTTTAATCCCAACATTTGATATTATAGCCATGTTCAAAACTAATTTGATCTAACTTGTTGAAACTTTGAAGATGATGCAAGTGTGAAAACTTAGAGAGAGAGTGAAAGATGAATGCAAATACTTTAACTTAGGAGCAACATCATAGATACAGAGGAGGTAGCATGTATTTGCGAAGGTGCATAGTTAAATCTTGGACAGTTGAATGCATTTGGGATAACAAAAATAATAGATGACAAAGAATTTCTTCCATAATGAGGAAGGATAAGATTACTAGTTACATAAAAGAATAAAATGTTGGACCCTTTATAACAATGGAGACACCATAGAAAGAGAACAGTGAACAATTTCAAATTGCTTAGCAACACACCATGGTTTTTCCATTGAAATGATTAATGGTGAAATAAATAAGAGAGGCTTTCTTGTTTGTTGAAGAATCTTTACATCTATTATTTTTTTAGTGGTGTACCACTTGTGTGACCATAGGTTTACCACTTAGAGACTTGTTGTTTGTTCGACATGGTACTATTGAAGTTTGTCGAGGATCATGTGCTTGAGATATATGATATTGTGATAATTTGAAATGTTAATTCTATGGGAAAGAATGAGGGTTTCTTCACAAAAAAATTGTCATTGACCTAGACATTCTAAAATTGTATTCAGTTTGAGAGCTCGTTTAAGATGCCAATTCACAAGAAAGACTCTGTTACTTATGTATGACTTTGTGAAATAGAGGAATAATGAATATACAATTGGGAAGTAGGTGACATTTTTCCATCTTGTAGATGGTAAATGAACACAATAAATAGACGAGTTTTTAAGTAGAAAATATCTACACACCATGAATAAGACTAGTTATATTGAACAAGACTATTGAAGATACCCAAAAGAGTTGTAGATCATCCCATGGGGCTCTAAATTGAATGGAGGTTTACCCTAGGCAAGGAATTTTCCCTACTAAGTTGGTTTTGGAATTGTGGTATTGAAATAATTATTGGAATATATTTATGAAAAGTAACTTCATTTTTGTTTCGGTATATTTGAATGTTTCAAAGGAAGATTGTCACTCATTTTTTTACTTATTTTAAATTCATGTTCTTTTTATAAACTGATTACTAACTATTAACCTAATTTTAAATTTTAAAGTTGGATGAGCGAGCGACTATAAATATCCCTTGGTTAACATTTTTTCTTATGTAAGTAATTGTAATTACTTTATAAAATGGCTAAGAAAGGGACACAAATTCCATTTCTTGAGGAAGAGGGTTGCTTGAGGAAATGGTTGTTCTTTAAATAACCATCCTGGTTGGTGGAAAACAATTAAATGTGATGATTGTGCATTGAATTCAACTGAAAAGGGAAGGATTGGTCCAAGTGTCCTTCAACCCAAACTGTAAGCAAGGAAAAGGATAAAAATTTATGAGCAGCATGGGTTGCCCTGTCAGGGAATGACTATTTTGCAACTTGTGGGGAGATCAAATATAGTTGTCCATTATGTGATGGGGGGTGATCATGAGAGGATACATACTCCCTCTCACTCTCCTGTGTGAACAGACTAGAGGCAATGTGCAAAATACAACACTCATAACTATTGTGCAAGAGAGAGCGCAGAGATGAAAAAGAGATCTAGCATGGAATTGAACCCAGAAAAAAAGAGCACTAGTTGAAGAACCTTATGATTGAAGCATGTTTTGTGATTTTTTTAAGAGATCAAGTCTTTCTTGTAAGGCTGAAGAACCCACTGGAAGTTTGGGAATTGATGAACCTATTAGATTTGGGAAGAATCACTCAGGTTTTTGTGAGGGGTGAATAATCACCAGGGGTTTCCTTGGGGGCTAAAGCACTAGTGCTTGAGTCACTGAGTAACCACCTGGGAAAGTGATTTCTTTACCCATTAATAGCTTACCACTGAATAACCTTCCTCATAGTGGATTCTCTTCTTCTGAAAGTGAGCTTGAGTTCTCTGTATTGTGAAATGTTGGCATGACTCTATGTATGCCTTAATTGTGTGAGTCGTAATGAGCTTAGCTAGTGAATGAAGGAAGGAATGGCCTTGTGACATCCTCTTTTGGTGGTGTTGGTTGACTAAAAGCACTCAGAAGCACCTCACCTCAATATTTTGAATCTAGATAGAGGGTAACAATTACAAATAATTCTTACTTGCAACTATCTATGGTTGGGTGGAGAGTTGTAGTACCAGGCTCAGTTGCCCAAAATATTTCAAGATAAGTATTCTGATGTGTTTGTAGTGATAGTGAATAGATGTTTTCATTCTTGGTTGAAACGGTGTACATATAAATGTATTGAATTTGATTTATGTTCTTGTTGTTACATATATGATTAGCATATTTCTATTGCTAGCTCTAAGCATTATAATAGCCTATATTAAGATGGGTCATGAAGGAAATAGTGACTAGTGTGGAAGTTTTGTCTTTTCAAAACTGAGATTATGATGACTTCAAGTCCCTTATGGGTAGATACCCTGGTTGTGAGTTTTTCATTTTGCATTAATATGAATGCTTTGGTCTAAATAATAACATGTTTCTGTGATGTTTAAGGCACAACCTCATGAGCTTGTATGACTCAATTTCATTCTCTGATTCATTTATATTATGTATGCATTGATGATTAAATCGTTCAAGACTAGGAGTTCTAGTCTGTGTGATGTCTTGATGTTGGAACATCTTGGTAACTTATGCTTGAATGGTGGGTCACAATCAAGCTAAATAAATTAATGGATGCCTTGTCTATGGGGGACCATTTGCATGCCCTTGCCAATAGCCAAGTTACCTAGAAACCTTCCTCAAGTGTTGCATCTTTGTTTTTCATGTTGGTATTTCCCGTATATGTGTGTATAACTATTCGCAGGGTTGGCATATGCCTCGGGTTTCACCTTGGTGTGTGGCAGGAGCATTGAATTCCCTTCGAGAGTCACCAAGCCAATGGCAAAGGGATGGTTGTAGGCTTATAGTATGATTATCCATGTGCCTACATATATGTATTAAGTTTATCATTGAACTTGAAAAGGGATCCTCCTCCTTTTTCATGGAATACCAATCTTCATGCAACCCCTCTCGACACCATATATTCTTGTTCATTTCTAATATTTTATGATGCATGTTATATTCCAAGAGAGGTCTTTGGACCTCTGGGCAGGAATGAAGTGCTTGTGGACTCTAAGTGTAGTCACTTAAGTATTCATACCCATGGCCCATGCCTGTGATTTACTTTGAAGGAGGGATTCCTAATAATTTGGTGTGTGCCAACCACCTCGTGGCCCCTTTGGCATCATATGCCATATAAAGACCAAGAATGGGAAACCTGGTTGTAAGCTTAGGAGGGATATTGCCTTTAGGTACTTCACAAAACCCCAAATTCAAGGGTCGAAGTTTGTCGCAATTCTAAGTAGTTATAGAATCACCAAGGTCGAGTAATGGTTGAGATCTCCATGTATGGCCGTCTATGATTTATATGGCCCATGTTGGGTTGAAACTATTGTTATCACGATGGACAGAGGTCACCATGAATGCAGTAGGGTTTTCTTATCCTGTTTGCAGACAAAGTGCACAATATTGCAAAGGGAAAATGAAGCACGGGTTGCGACTTTATGGAGGTTGTTGTTCATTAGTCCCTTTTTCCTTTAGCCCTCATGACCAAAGGAATAACCGAGACCTTAGAAGAAATTTTGGGGTCAAGGCTCATCCCATCATGCTATTTGAGTGAATTGAGAACGCGCCAACCTCTCGACTTGAAGGATAAGCAGTGGTCGGTTTGGAAAGGGAGCGACATCATAGTGGTTGAATAGTGTCAACCTCTGACTTGGAGTCAAGATCGGGCCCCGTGTAAAAATGTGTACACATGTGAGGTCAAAGTCATGTATGAGGTACGGGTCGGGCCAAAGTGCTCAGAGTGGTATTTTCTATCGGATATTTGAGCAGACCTCTAACCATAGACTGTAGAGTTAGTTGTAACTCTTGATTTGCCTTGTAGGGATTTCAGCGGAAGTAGTAATAAATAAATATATGCATGTAACCTTTAGTTAGCGCATAACATGAGGTTATGGATCCCACCCACAAAAGGGGAGTGGCTTGTACAATGCTTCCAATTGGCATGGGAGGACTGGCCAAGATGGCCACATGGTGAGGCAATGATGTGGTGTCATTAGATTCACCGAAAGTTCAATTGACTATAGTTTTGGTCTAGAGGTCAGATTGAGGTAAAATTTTATATCATCAGAATATTCTTGACGAGATTAATGCAATGATGATGTCTAATTGAGGTTTTAAGCTAGAAGAAAGATCAAAACTTTTAGACCCATTTCCATAACAACACCTTGGATCTTGGGTCAACATGGTAACCACCTCCCTTTAACCAGTGTTTTGGTGGGGATTAGGAGGGGTTGTGTTATAGCAAGCGGAGATACAGCTGGTGTTTGGGACAACCATGGAAAATTTTAGGAAAATCAATTTGGGTGGCTTTTCCACACAGGAATAAGGGTAAGTAGCCATGGTTGCTGGTGGCTCCGTGTAATGTACTCATACACAACACAATCTTTTATTTTTTGAAACAACTACACATACAAGTTTCCATCTCTTAATTTGTTTTACCTATACCCTTTTCATCAAAAAGATCTTTCTTTCTACCACTGATATATAGACATATATATTTTCTTTTGGTTATTTATCAAAATAAAAAAACTCCAGTGATATTGATTTCTGTTACATTTATATTACTCCCTATTGCCACCAATATTTTTTTTTCATTCAATTCCTAGTTTCTACTAAGATGGAAACGGAGTGCTTCATTTTTTAAGCATATCTTATTATTATATCTTTATTTGAACCATTGACAAAATATGTTGTTTCTTTCTCTCTCATATTTTCTTATCGAATTATCTATCGTTCCACCATTTAACTTTTATATATTTTTTTATAAAGAACTCATATAGATATTTATATACAATTTATCATTCCCATAAGAATGAATCTAGCCACTTAAAAGTTTATAGCTCTCATACATTATCTCATTAATAAAGTAATTGTAAATCTAATTTTATTTCCTTAAAAATATGGTTCTTGAAAGGTTTCACAATCGAAATGTATTTGGTCATCCTTCTTGTAATATTTGACACCCTTATTTATTATCTCTCTCGTGCAGGGTATAACGCATTGGGTAGATGCGTTGACCTTAATTTTTTTCTCTTTTGACTAAAAATCAAACTGAAGTTTGTAATGTTAACTTTTTAAAACAAAAATTAATTTATTTTATTAATTATTTAAAATGATTTTTGTGGTTTTTGATTAGTCACTTCAATGTTCTTTTTATTAAGTAATCATGAGTTTGTACCATGGCAAGGTCTCCATTGATATTCCCATATGGAAGTTATTTAATGAGAATCGAAACATTGTATACATCATTATGTTGTCACTTTCAGAGATAGTGTTGGATTGCTTACAAGGTCAGTGACTTGGTATATCTAAATCGGTGTGCCCCAAATGATTCTCAAGCAAGAGGAGACACCACTTGTATTATATACATAGATATTAGAGAGTTGGTTTTTTCATTCAAAGATACAAGTCATATGTTTAAGCATTTCCATGCATACATAGTTCCTAGAAATATAACAGAAATAGTGGGGGCCAAGCACTCAAAGACTTACAGTTTAATCAGGTTTATAAGATAAATGAGAGGATACAAAGAAAAGGGACAACTCGAGATATAGAGCTCAGAGTACAGAGAATTCCATATATAAAATATAGAGCCAGAAACTATAAGATTTACTATAATTATCTGAGTGACAGGAAGATGTAATG
Organism: Pinus tabuliformis; assembly: GCA_031772625.1. Lineage (NCBI taxonomy): Eukaryota > Viridiplantae > Streptophyta > Pinopsida > Pinales > Pinaceae > Pinus > Pinus tabuliformis. The sequence goes on from CM062809.1 coordinate 1,269,212,705, forward strand.
GATAGAGAAGAAATGAATGATATGCTTCACGCAATAGAGTATTGGAAATATAATTTCAACCCATCACACAGACATATGCATTAACACTTTAACGTAGATGAATCTATAGACAAGCCTGAAATATCAGAGTATTTATTATCGCATGAATTCAGAGAGTAAAAAATACAAGATGAATGAAACAGAGTAATAGACTGTAATACATCAAAGGAGGAATCACCACTACTCCTGTAGTATTCTGCAAGATCTATGTGACTAAGTGATACAGTTTTCACAAAAATATCTTACTTTCTTGCAAATTTCAGAACCCTTTTTCAGTGCTGCAACCCCCTATTTATAAGAAGAAGGGGTGCTTTCAATCATGGTTTCATACATAAAATCCTGGGCCGAGTTTTCAGCTGTCAAGTCAGCTTTCTCTCTTGGCCAGGGGAGGTTCTATATCCAAAAAATATTAAGAACAATAATAATGGCCTCACAGAGGAAGGCACATCACAGAATCACAGAAAAGGTGAGACATTAATGCAAAATCCCAGTGCCCTACCCTTGTAATCACTTATGTTTCATGGTTGCATTTAGTTCATGGCATATTCTCCTGCACTGCTCAGCTAAATCTCGTCATTCCATCTTTAAGACCTTCAGTGCCGACCTTGAGAATGGGTTACGAAGAGCCATTTATGGGGGGTGCCCATACTTGGTTTTAAATGCTCCCTCTCCTGATTCACTGTTATAGCCACCTTCGGGACTGACTCTGTCACTTTGGCCTTAAATGTTCTAGTGAATCCCTCAGCTCTTTGCGCTACTTGGTCTCAAAGGCTTGGTCTCCTATATCTTCCTCTGTAGCTGCTTTCGGCGCCAACCTCGTCAATTCCTGCCATAAAAACCTTCTGAGCACAGTCGGTGCCTTGATCCGACCTAGGGGTTCATTCTCGGTTTAATGGAAGTCTCAAGGGGCACGAGCATTCACCTCTTCATACAGGCGAAAGGACATAGGCTTATGCCTCTAGGACAGGCGAAAGGGCACCTTTGGATTTCCCCCTTAGCCTTTCTTTATTATAGCCTCTTCATTGAAATTCCTTATACAACCGGGGCTGGAACCAAAGGCCCATGTGTTTGGCGCCAAAGTTCTCAATACCTACACAAGGGCCTTTTTATTTATATTGCAGAAGTCCCTCATTGGCCGATTTCCTGGACCCGAAATATTTCTAAATCACATCTCATAACTTATCATATTAGAGGGAGGAGTCCCGCATATCGCAATCACACTGCACCATTTTCTTAAGCCTTTACCCCTTAACTGCTACAATCACTGATCTGCGGGGTGATGTCATTGCTGACATGTGTCACCCTGTGAGTGGTGACATGTGGCACCTAGAAATGGGCCCATGTCACCCCCGAAAACACTGAAACTAGGTGACACGTGTACTCTGCTATGTCATCAACTATACTGCCACATCACTGCTGACATCAGCTGCCCTGTTACCTCTAAAGATCAATCGCATGCCGCCACGTGGTCCCTTGGAAGAGAGAGAGAAGTGCCTACCTGGCCCTATTTTGCAAGCCATTCCTTTGTTAATGAATTTCGACCTTCCCCGACAATACAACACCCTATCGAAAATCTTCCCTTTGCATGGTCTTTGGAGTTCCGAACACCGCCAATCCGTCAATTGCCGAACGCCGATACCACCATGTTGCTACATGGAGGAGAGAGAAGGGGAGTGTGATGTAGGAGCATCCAGCTAGGCACCATGATCGGGTGTTGGTCTCCGCCAAGGTGGAAAATTTTATTAGTGAATTAGTTTCTTTATGTTCAGTTTGTCAAAGTAGGATGTAGAACTTTGTTTTTCTTTTTAATCTCAGTATTAGTTAAGGACAGTTTGGTCGGTTAGGGTCACTATTTCATTTGTCTTTAATAAACAATAAGTTAATAACTATTCTTTCATTTTAGAGGAAAAATATAAATATGTCTAATGTAAAATCTTACAGTATAGGCAGAACCGAATACATGAATAGTTATGTAACTAATAAGAATTACAACTGAAAAAGTAACTACACAGTTCAGGTAACTGTGGACAGAAGACATAGATGTAAAATCGAAAATCATTCAAGGGATTCAACATTTTCTGCATGCAATAATAAAAGATAGAGAACAAGTTTATTTTTGAATCCATCCATCTATAACGATTTTGTACGGTGTATCTATACTTCTTTACCATTAAATAATTCTGAATGACAAACATGGTGCACGCATACAATTTTATATATTTACTCTCTTAAAGAACAGAGTACTAACAGACTGAGTGCATACAAGTTTTTCAAAGACGAGAATGGACAACATTGAATAAGCCCGTGGCCGGAAGAATTCAATGCAGCACAACCAACTGAACCAGAAAACAAGAACCTGAGTGCCAAGTGGACAAAACCCCAAACAGAGGTAACCCGTGACAATCTATCTCAACGCAATTTCTTTTCATTTCCAACGAAACAAGGAAAAAAATATATGTTTATTATTACATAACAGTCCAGTGTTACTTTTCCGGACAAGGTAAAAGAAAATAATGTCCATGAAATAGAGTAAACCCTAGTCGAGGGTTTGATACAGTAAACCCTCATATCCAACTATATGGTTACAATGAAAACAAATTGCAAACAAGAGTTGTAACAGAGGTGAACCCAGGTCACCTAGCGACATCAGGAAAAAAAGCCAAATGAACGAAGGCTGTGGCGTGGCCAATGGAAATTACAGACACTAGTTTCAACCATAAGAAGAATACAGTGACAGAGCCTATCGGATAGGAACCGAGGAGTTTGAAACCAACCACGTCCAAGGTCGAACCCTGACCTATGAGACCAGAGCAGGCAAAACTTGTTAGATCAATTGCGAATAAAAGAGAACGAAGAGAAATACAGTTCGAGCAAAGGGAGAACAAAACCATTACCTGGGGACGCATTTGCACAAAGAAAACGCAGGCTATTGAGCCACAGAACATGGAGACCACCTGAGACAAAGGGGCAACACATTGTTAGCACTGGAACTGGACGAGAACCGAAATGAAGCATGGAAAGTTAAATTACCTGAAGAATACGAGCAGAGTGAGGTCACCGTGCCTGTAACCTAGAGCATGCGGAGACATTAACAAAAAAATTTAGCAGCAGAACCGTAGCAAAGCAAATAAATAGTAGAACAGTAACAATTGAGAACCAGACAAGACCAACCAGTGGTCATTTTCTTGCTCGAACAAATAAATTAACAAATTGTGCCCAGAAGCCGAATAGACAAACCTCCAAAACGCGTGATAGAGCCGCGCTAGCAAAGAGCATAGTCACCACCAGCACAGGCAGAGCCTGTAGCTCATTATCATTCGCAGACAGCACAAAAGACCATTACCAGAACAAACCCTCATTGAGTTCACCATGCAGAACAGAAAGTCGAAATGATAGAATGCCAAAGAAATGCCAAGGGTTTTGCCAAATTGAACAAGTGGGAAACGAGGACCGAGGTAGGTACAGATTAGCTGTCACATTAACGCTTGTCATAAATGATTTCAGCCACCGTGGAAAATATCTTATGATTAAGTGTGTGATTAGTGCCTAATAGCAACCCAAATACAAATTATCAATTAGCGCCGGACAGACTTTGGATAAAGTTGTATATTGGAGTGTGGGCTAGTCCCATCATAGTTGTATCAGAGCATAATTTAAAGTCAGTTTGAGAAATGGAGGTAGGAAGGCGAGGTTGTGGAAGAGGTGTTCGAAGGATAGCAAAGGAAGGATTGAGAGAGGAGATTAGGATTCTTACTGCCTGTTTGGAGGCAGTTGAAGCAGGGAGAAGAAGGGATCCAGAGATAGGTGATGATAGTGAAGAGGAAGTTGTAGCGACAATAGATGGATCGGATGGAGAGGGCTCGGAAATAACACTGTTGAGGTCGGACTTAATGGCAAGTAGTAAACCCAAACCAAAACTCCCAAATTATGATGGCAGATGTCCACAGAGGTTTTGTTGGATTGGATCAGTGAGCTGGATAAGTATTTCGAGTGTGAGGATGTCAGTGAAGACCGCAGAGTTAAGTTCACTGCAACAAAGTCGAAGGGACACGCAACCTTGTGGTGGGACAGTGTCCAAACAGAGAGAGTGAGATTGAACAAGTTGCCGATCAAAAACTGGTCAAGGATGGTGGCCAAGTTGAAAGGCAGATTTCTGCCTAAGGATTACCAGATTGCACTACATAGGCAAGTGCAGAATCTGAAACAGAAAGGAATGACAGTAAGGGAGTACACTGAAGAGTTTTATCGAGTGAACTTAAGGGCCGGTTATACAGAGGATACCCCGGAGAAGACAACTAGGTATGTAAATGGTTTAAGGTTAGAGATCTTAGATGAAATTAGTATTCTTTCTCTAAAAAACATTGAAGAAGCATATCAGAGTGCTATGAAAGCTGAAGAGAAAATTACTAGAAAGCAAAATGCCAGGAGAGGACGAGGACCCGACAGAGGAAGAGGCTAGTCCTATGGTAGAGGGCGAACTGCTAGCAGTAATGAGGAAGGCAGTAGTTCTAAAGCTTCCAGATCAACAGAAAGAGGTGACAGCACGAGAGGTGGTAGGCCATATCAGTGAGGCAGGGGAAATGGCCGAGGTAAAGGAGCTGGTTGTCAATGTTACAGGTGTCATAAGTGGGGACACAGATCATTTGAGTGTCCTGAGGCAGACCAAGCCGGACAGAGGGGTGCGTATGTCGCACAACCAGAAGAAGCAGAGGCACCTCCCCAAGAAGCAGAAAATGCTCCAGAAATAGGGGAAGCCCTAGTTTTGAACAAGGTGCTGTTGAAACCAGCCAAAGAAACAGCTGAACAAACTTAGTGGAAAGCTTTGTTTCGGACGGTTTGTAAGTCACACGGTAAGTGTTTTAAGCTGATTATTGATAGTGGAAGTACAGATAATTTGGTGGCCACAGAGATGGTGGAAAAGTTGGGGTTGAAGCAGTTGAAACATCCCACCCCTTACAAAGTTTCATGGCTGCAAAAAGGTCATCAATTGCTGGTAGATGAGCAATGCAAAGTGGAATTTCATATCGGCAAATATAAGGATAAGGTCATTTGTGACATAATGTTGATGGATGTATGTCACATACTGCTAGGCAGGCCATTGCAGTATGACAGGAAGGTGGTACATGATGGGAAGACAAACTGTTATAAGTTTGTCAAGGATGGGATCAAGCACACGCTTGTGCCCATCAAGGAGGAAGAAATAGCAGGGACAAGTGAGACAAAAGTATTGTTAATGAGCGGAAAACAGTTTTTGAAACAAGTTGAGGATAGCGAGGTGAGCTATGCTATTGTAAGAAGAGCAAAGACGGTACTGCTACACACAGAGGTGTCAGATTTACCCACAGAAATTCAGCAGATGTTGTAGGAATTGCTAGACAACTTCATACCCGGAGCAAGCTTGCCGAATAAGGCAGCATATCAGATGAGCCCCAAAGACAATGAGGAGATTAGAAAGCAGGTGCAGGAATTGCTAGACAAAGGGTTGATAAGGGAAATTTTGAGCCCTTGCGCAGTTCTAACGATTCTCACTCCCAAGAAAGGAGGAGAATGGTGGATGTGCATAAACTCGAGGGCCATCAACAAAATCACCATCCAGTACAGGTTTCCACTACCACGGATGGACAACATGATGGATTGCCTAAGTGGGGCAACATATTTTTCTAAGATCGATTTAAAGAGTGGGTATCATCAGATTCGAATTCGAGAGGGGGATGAGTGGAAGACAACCTTCAAGACTAATGAGGGACTGTATGAGTGGCTGGTTATGCCATTCGGACTGAGCAATGCACCCAGTACCTTTATGCAGTTAATGAATGAAATGCTAAAAGAATACATCGAAAAGTTTGTGATAGTGTACCTAGATGACATATTAATTTTCAGCAAGACAAGGGAGGAGCACTTTCGACATGTTCAGAAAGTGCTGGAGAAATTGCAGCAGAATAAGCTACTGATAAATCTGAAAAAGTGTACTTTTCTGCAAAAAGAGTTGATTTATTTGGGCTTCGTAATAGCAGAAAACGAGCTGAAGATGGATCCGGAGAAGATTGCAGCAATAGTCAATTGGCCATCCCCGAAAAGCTTATTTGAGGTACGTAGTTTTCATGGGTTGGCGAGTTTTTACCGGAAATTCATAAGAAATTTTAGTGAAATCTGCACACCTATGTTGGACACTATCAAAAAGGCCAGTCAGCCTTTTCGATGGACTGATGCAGCAGAGAGGAGTTTTCAGCTACTAAAGAAGAAGATCACAGAGAGACTGATCCTGAGATTGCCAGATTTTAAAAAGATTTTTCAAGTTCATTGTGATGCTAGTGGTACGGCTATTGGAGCTGTACTCAGCCAGGAGGATAAACCTGTTGCATTTTTCAGCGAGAAGTTAAATGAAAGCAGGCAGAAATATTCGTCCTACGACAAGGAGTTCTATGCTGTCATCCAAGCACTGAAGCATTGGAGACACTATTTGCTGGGAAATGAATTTGTGTTGTTTTCGGATAATTTTGCACTGCAGTATGTGATGCAACAGCACAAGCTGAATCACAAACATGCCAAGTGGGTGGAATATTTGCAGAGTTTCACCTTTGTGTTGAAACACATCAGCGGGTAGGCCAACAAGGTGGCAGATGCATTGAGTAGGAGGGACTTACTTTTGTAGGAGAGAACTGTATAAGTGCTGGGTTTTGAGCACTTGAAAGATTTATATCAGACTGACATAGATTTTAAGGAGACCTATGAGGCTAGTCAGAATCCCTTGGTGAGAGATAATAGTCCATGGTTGGACTACAACTTGCAAGAGAAACTGTTGTTTAGAGGAGGACAGCTATGCATTCCTAACTGCTTGATGAGAGAGAATATTATTCGAGAGAAGCACAGTGGAGGTCTAGCCGGACATTTCGGCATAGACAAGACACTCGAGCAGCTCAGTCATTTTTACTTTTGGCCAAGAATGCAAAGGGATGTACAACGATTCGTGACCAGATGTAAAGTGTGCCAGTTAGCAAAGGGTCACAGTCAAAACACGGGACTGTATACACCATTGCCTGTTCCAAGCAGACCGTGGGACTCAGTCAGCTTGGAATTCATCTTGGGTCTACCAAGGACATAGCGGGGTTATGACTCGGTGATGGTAGTAGTGGACAGGTTCTCGAAGATGGCACATTTCATCCCTTGCAGAAAAACCAGTGATGCCACTCACGTGGCCCACTTGTTCTTTACAGAGATTTTCAGGCTACATGGTTTGCCTAAGTCTATTCTTTCTGACAGGGATGTGAAGTTCACAGGGCACTTTTGGCACACCCTGTGGAAGAAGATGGACACACAGTTGAGTTACAGTTCTGCTTATCACCCGCAGACCGACGGACAAATAGAGGTGGTAAACAGAAGTCTGGGGAACCTACTACAAAGCTTGATTGGTGAGAATTTACGGATGTGGGATCAAGTTCTTGCTTAGGCAGAGTTCGCTTATAACGACTTGCCCAATCACAGCGCGGTTGCAGTCCTTTTCAGATCTTGTACGACATGCATCCTCGCGAAGTGCATGAGTTGCGAGATCTCGGACAGCAAGAAAGGCGAAGTGCAGATGGGGAATATTTCGCTAACACGATGAGAGATTTGCATGAGTAGGTGAAAATTAAATTGTAGGACAGCAACCAAAAATATAAACAGCAAGCAGATTTGAAACGAAGGGAAGTGCAGTTTAATGTGGGAGATGAAGTCCTCGCGCATTTGCGCAAGGAACGCTTCCCTAGAGGTGCATACAACAAGCTGAAGTAGAAGAAGATAGGTCCCTGCAAAGTCCTCCAGAAATTTTCAGCGAATGCCTATGAGATACAACTGCCACCAGGGATAGGCATTTCACCCATCTTCAATGTAGCAGACCTGTTTCCCTACACTGCTGACCGAGAAGATGAAGATAGAACCACACGACCTACACGGGACACCCAAGATGGAGTGAAACTTGGATGAGACAACTGCCTTACGTTTAGCCTCCCAAGATCAAGAGAATCCTCGACACTCAGGTGGCCAAACGAACTCGGCGGAAGGAGTATCTACAATACCTGGTCAAGTGGAAGAACCGTCCTATTGAGGACAGTTCGTGGCTTGATGCCAAGAAAATAGAGCAGGCGGGTTCTTCAGTCGAGAAGCTCATGGACTGGAGTCATGATTTCTTTTTATCCCGGTTGCCTGATGCAGGAGCATCCAACTAGGGCACCATGACCGGGTGTTGGTCTCCGCCAAGGTGGAAAATTTTATTAGCAAATTGGTTTCTTTACGTTCAGTTTGTCAAAGTAGGATGTAGGACTTTGTTTTTCTTTTTAATCTCAGTATTAGTTAAAGACAGTTTGGTCAGTTAGGGTCAATATTTCGTTTGTCTTTAATAGACAATAGGTTAAGAACTGTTCTTTCATTTTAGAGGAAAAAGACAAATATGTCTAATCTAAAATCTTGCAGTATAGGCAGAACCAAATACATGAATAGTTATGTAACTAATAAGAATTACAACTGAAAAAGGAACTCCACAGTTCAGGTAACTGTGGACAGAAGACAAATATAAAATCGAAAATCATTCGAGGGGTTCAACATTTTTTGCATACAATAATAAAAGACAAAGAACAAGTTTATTTTCGAATCCATCCATCTATAGATTTTGTATTGTGTATCTATACTTCTTTACCATTAAATAATTCTGAATGATAAACATGGTGCACACATACAGTTTTATATATTTCCTCTCTTAAAGAATAGAGTACTGACCGACTAATTGCATACAAGTTTTCCAAAGACGAGAATGGACAGCAATGAATAACCCCGTGGCTAGAAGAATTCAATGCAGCACAACCAATTGAACCAAAAAACAAGAACTTGAGCGCTAAGTGGACAAAACCCCAAACAGAGGTAACCTGTGACAGTCTATCTCAATGCAATTTCTTTTCATTTCCAATGGAACAAGGAAAAAAATATATGTTTATTATTACATAACATTCCAGTGTTACTTTGCCAGACAAGGTAAAAGAAAATAATGTCCATGAAACAGAGTAAACCCTAGTCGAGGGTTTGATACAGTAAACCCTCGTATCCAACTATATGGTTACAACGAAAATGAATTACAAACAAGAACTGTAACAGAGGTGAACCCAGGTCGCCTAGCGACATCAGAAAAAAAGACAAACGAACGAATGATGTGGCGTGGCCAACGAAAATTACAGACCCTAGTTTCAACCATAAGAAGAATACAGTGATAGAGCCTACCAGATAGGAACCGAGGAGTTCGAAACCGACCACGTCCAAGGTCGAACCCTAACCTGTGAGACCAGAGCAGGCAAAACTTGTTAGATCAATTGAGAATAAAAGAGAACGAAGAGAAATACAGTTCGAGCAAAGGGAGAACAAAACCACTACCTGAGGACGCATTTGTACAAAGAAAATGCAGGCTATTGAGCCAAAGAACATAGAGACCACCTGAGACCAAAGGGGTAACACATTGTTAGCACTGGAACCAGACGAGAATCGAAATGAAGCATGGAAAGTTAAATTACCTGAAGAATACGAGCAGAGTGAGGTCACCGTGCCTGTAACCTGGAGCATGCAGAGACATTAACAAAAAAAATTTAGCAGCAGAACCATAGCAAAGAAAATAACTATCAGAACAGTAACAATTGAGAACCAAACAAGACCAACCAGTGGTTGTTTCCTTGCTCGAACAAATAAATTAACAAATTGTGCCCAGAAGCCGAATAGACAAACCTCCAGAACGCGTGACAGAGCCGCGCTAGCAAAGAGCATAGTCACCACCAGCACAGGCAGAGCCTATAGCTCATTATCATTCGCAGATAGCACAAAATACCATTACCAGAATAAACCCTCATTGAGTTCACCATGCAGAACAGAAAGTCGAAATGATGGAATGCTAAAGAAATGCCAAGGGTTTTGCCAAATTGAACAAGCGGGAAACAAGGACCAAGGTAGGTACAGATCAGCTGTCACATTAACACTTGTCATAAATGATTTCAACCACCGTGGAAAATATCTTATGATTAAGTGTGTGATTAGTGCCTAATTGCAACCCAAATACAAATTATCAATCAGCGTCAGACGGACTTTGGATAAAGTTGTATATCGGAATGTGGGTTGGTCCCATCAGAGTGACCTGCTCCTTTTTTGTCATGCTTTTCCTTTGCAAACAGTTTTCAGGTCCCTCGACGATGTTACACAAAAAGATCACAAATCGGTCCCCGCAAGGTCTTTGAATTTTTAGATTATGGGACTGTTGTGATGCGGGATGCGAGATTGTGCCACGTACCCCAAGGATCCTGACGATGGCCGATTATGATAAATGCTCCACCCAGACCCACCGACTGCTGATATGCAATGTCGGTGATCAGTGGATTGTTGTTTCTCGTTCTGTTAGTGCTCCATAGCCGTCTGAACACTAGCTATGTGGCCTTGTTTTCATTGATACTATAACCCGCCTTGTTTTCATTGATATTATGCCTTAACTGATGATTGTTGGATTTGCAGGATGCGGGATGCGATATCGGCTATCGGGACTGTGATATGCCGATATCCTTAGCTGTGTACCCCAAGGATCCTGCCAATGGCCAGGTACGATAAATTCTTCGCCCAGACTCGTTGGCTGCTAATATGCAATATTAGTGATCAGCGGATCGTTATTTCTCATTCCGTTAAGTGCTCCATACCCGTCTGAACACTAGCTATGTGGCCTTGTTTTCATTGATACTATTATTATAACCCGCCTTATTTTCATTGATATTATTGTTATAACCCTGTCTTATAAAGATATATCGCTTACCAACAACACAAGTATTACTATGCATATTTTTCTTATTTGAATCAAATAGGTGATGCTTATTGATATAAAGGTATACTCTATTATTTTCTCGATTATATGTGGTATTACATTTTTGCAACTATTGAATTGTTTACAATATGGTTTATAAACTTAATCGAGAACTTTCTAGGTCTCTCCACACATACACCTGACATTAAAATGTCTTACGGAATATGGTATTGTTGACCTACCAGATCAACATTTGAGATTGGATCTCACATTATCTATAGTGGAAAATCAAGATAGGGTTTTCAAACTTTTAATGGCTACCTCTCTGTTTACCAAACCTTCATTCATTCATGTGTTCTTGCCCGCCATTTACGCTCCTCTACAGCTACTATCCTATGGTTGTTTACATAGTGTTCTCAAACATATCACTTATGGTTCCCTTAAGAGAATTTGATTACAGTGCCAGTAAGCCTCGTCTCTAACCTGTTGAATGGAGTTGTATTTTTTTTTTAAATCTACAGTGATTGTGGCAGAGATAATTAGGGTGTAAACCCTTCATTGTGTTCTGTCATATTCATTTTATTGTTTCAAATTTTCTGATAATCTATGGTATCAATTTAATTTTCTATGGTATTTCCTCCATGTTTTAATTACAATATAGCCAAGATTTTTCTCTTCCTTGGAGCTCACCATTTCCATAATTTAGCCATTCATTTTTTTTCATCACGTTGTTTTGAAAATTGGTTGCTTTGGAACAACTCCGTTTCCAGTGAAACCCTGTCGATCCAAAAGTCGAATAGACAAACCTCTAGAACGTGTGACAGAGCCGTGCTAGTAGAGAGCAAAGTCACCACCAGCACAGGCAGAGCCTATAGCTCATTATCATCCGCAGATAGCACAAAAGACCATTACCAGAATAAACCCTCATTGACTTCACCATGCAGAATAGAAAGTCGAAATGATGGAATGCTAAAGAAATGCCAAGGGTTTTTCCAAATTGAACAAGCGGGAAATAAGGACCAAGGTAGGTACAAATCAGCTGTCACATTAACACTTGTCATAAATGATTTCAACCACCGTGGAAAATATCTTATGATTAAGTGTGTGATTAGTGCCTAATTGCAACCCAAATACAAATTATCAATTAGCGTCAGACAGACTTTGGATAAAGTTGTATATTGGAATGTGGGCTGGTCCCATCAGAGTGACCCGCTCCTTTTTTGTCGTGCTTTTCCTTTGCAAACAGTTTTCACGGTCCCTCGGTGATGTTACACAAAAAGATCACAAATCGGTCCCCGCAAGGTCTTTGAAGTTTTAGATTATGGGATTGTTGTGATGCGGGATGCGAGATTGTGCCACGTACCCCAAGGATCCTGACGATGGCCGATTACGATAAATGCTCCACCCAAACCCGCCGACTGCTGATATGCAATATCAGTGATCAGTGGATTGTTGTTTCTCGTTCTGTTAGTGCTCCATAACCGTCTGAACACTAGCTATGTGGCCTTGTTTTCATTGATACTATAACCCGCCTTGTTTTCATTGATATTATGCCTTAACTGATGACTGTTGGATTTGCAGGATGTGGGATGCGATATTGGCGGTCGGGACTGTGATATGTTGATATCCTTAGCTGTGTACCCTGTTATCACTCAGGTTGTCCCTTTTGACTCCTAAAGGGATACGGCCGAGGTAACCACAAACCAACTTTGGACTGCAGGTCCTAGCCTACCTGCAGTCAGAGAGGGCTCTCTCTTTATGATTTAGCTTTGTTGAAAAGGGATGATTTTAGGCTAGATATGATGCACAGGGGTTTTGATTGAGTTTTGGTGGGAAAACTGACACTTTCAGGTAGAGAGGCAGAGTATAGTCTGAATCTTTCAAGCCATTGGGCGTGGAGTCGAGGAGGGGAACTGCTGGTGCGTTTTCTTAATAACAGTGAGGGAACATGGAGCAAGATAGCTGAGGTTGAAGCAAATTTCAGGTTTAAGGGATGAATTGAATGCTAAAGAAAGAGAGGCAGTTAAGAATCTCTCCAACAGATTAGCAGAGAAAATAACAGGGCGCTACCTAGGGGCAGTTAAGAATCCCTAGATAATTGGCCAACACAGGTGAATTGGGGTAAACATGAGCCGGAAGGAATTCAATGTTCATAACCAATTCTTTAGAGGAAAACATCAAGAAACAACAGAAATTGAGCATAGAGAGTATTTAAACTAATTCTAGGCTATTCCTTTTTTCTGCTATTTAGATAATGGAAAACACATAAACAGAGATAAGAGGCACTTATTGCTTCAGGCCGCAGCGCAGGAATTCCATATTCAACTCTTCAAAATGTTCATCAACAACAGACATTTCGCTCTCCAAGCTTTAAGCAATCTTTGATTAAAGAAAAGTTCAGGTATACACAGCGAGTCTCTAGTGAAAATTCTCAATTAACCAACCCTTAAAACTATACAGAGGGTGGTATATATAGGGCAAAAACCCTCTGGAGAGTTCCTTTATTACATTTTGACCTAATTAGGTCATAAAAAATGACTACTTGACCTAATCCTATCCTGAAATAAATACAAAAATATCTCGGGCCGTGCTCAGGGCCGATGTATCAAAACTGAATAAATAATGCTGTCCTTGGTGGCTTGCTGCAGTGTTTTCTGCAATAAATGAGTATGGGTTTCTGCTTCCTTGCTGTCCTGGTGCTTTGAATGCCTTGATGGTGATTTGAAGGCAAGGATGGGCTGATTCTTATTGATTTGACTTTCTGGGGGCTACATCAATGTTCAGGTGCCTCGAGCCCCTAAAAAATCATGACTGATTCTCTCTGGCGTCTTTTCTTCCACTGATACTCTCTGAAAAAATCTGGACTGCTGATCTGATGTGCTGCGGGTCTATTCACCAGTAAATGGCCGCTGTTCGGCCTCTGTATCATCTGGAATTGTCTTCTGATCCTTTTGGTATGTTCTGTGAAGAAAACGGATCATTTTTGCGCCTTTTCGGGCTTCCTGGGGCCGCATGGTGAGAAGATTCCTTAAAGATTCCCTGAAGATTCTCCATTTCGGCCTAAAAAATCCTACGATGAGCTCATCAAAAACTGCCTCAGAATTCGATTCCGGGGCTCCGAAGTGCGACTTTTGCGCCTCTGCGTCCAAAAAGGGCTGATGACGTCAACATGACATCAGCATTGTACGGCGGGTGACGTCAGCATGACGTTAGTAGGGCGACGTGGTGGGTTGACGTCATCATGATGTCATCATGTACGGACGATGACGTGGCAGGTACGGTGGCAGGGACATGTGGCAGTGACATGGCAGGAGGCCACGCAGGCAGGTGACTCATCGGGTGACGTAGGCGGTGACTGTGCAGGGGTGACGTAGGCGGTGACGTCACCTGGGCAGGAGGCGGTAAGTGATATGTGGCGCACCGCTTTTCGGGGATGGCGGTTTCGGAGGGAGGGGCTCCGCCACAGCCCAGCACCTGACGCGTGGCGGGAGTACGGCGACAAAACCGCCCATCTCCCGGACATTAAAGGCTGGGCGGTTCGGAGATGGGGCGGCCCGCCCACCGTCGATCTGCAGGGCTGTGGATCAGACGGCTGGCGGCGGACGCGAAGGGACGGCGGGTTAAGTGCGAGGTATATGCGGAGTATATTCGCTTTTTAATATTTGCGCGGGTGGGTTAAGAACTTAGGGAAATGGGTTTATGTGGGTTTCACAGGCGCGGGCTTAATACTTATGCACAGAAACTTTGGGTTAGGGGCGGAATATGGGTTTTTTGGTTTAGGGAAGAGGTTATTATTCTGACCAGATGTCAGAGTAATCCCTGGACACGGATGGGCTAAAAACAGTCCCAGATGGACTGTGATTTCCCTAACTTAGTAAAAATATGGCTATATTGCCAGGGGGGAATATTTACATAAGGGGATTTATATACATGTTTTAAATAGGGGAAAGGGGAAGATTATCAGGGAGTTATATAATATGGGTGATGAGAAAAAGGGAGAGGTTAGTGAATTCCAGCCTGAGTACCTCCAACTGAAAAACTGCCTTAAACCGAAAAATGGATTGCTTATCAAAATTGGAACACAGCAGTGGTACTTAGATTAGCACATTCTTATGGACACTTCTTTGGCCATCTGTAGCAAATATGGAGCATTGCAGCATGCATAGTACGACATATTTGGCATGTAAAAAAGTCGATCATGAAAGATGATTAACCTGCTGCAGCAGGAGGCTAACAGTGGCTCCACTTGGGGATGGCTTTTCCTTGTGAAAAGTCAAGAACAGTAGGTCAGACTGCCTTGATTCAATTGTTGTTGTGTTCTGCAAATTTCCCTTGGCTAGCTGCCTTATTGATCCTACCTACCTACCTACCCTAACCAGTACTTACTTTGGTGTTAGGTGAAGTGAAATAGCCAATGCAGCCACTTAAGCAATAACAAAATGAGTGGGCTTTGCTGCTTGTGCTTGTTGGTGAGACCAACTGAGATTTTGCAATTTGTTATGGCTTTGTCAATCTTTGAGAATATCAGGAAGCTACTGACCTCCTTTGCGATGTTTAAATATTGTACAAGACTGTCCTGCAACATATATATACAATTTCTAGGCTGAATTAAAGAACTGTACAAAGGTTGAGGATCGCTACCATGCCTCGGAGTCGGGAGATCATCGACAACTCTATACTGAGCCGTGCAGCCTGTTGATGGAGAAGAGCACTGATCTCTTTCATCATTCTGTCTGCCAGCGGATAGGTCATTCAGAACTTGCAGAGGTGCTTGTAATTTATTACAATCTGGCTCGAATAGGACTTGACTGATCTGTGCAGGCTGCAGGTCTTCTTCTTCTTTGAACAACTCAGATGGCTGAAAACAAAGAGGCAGGGGATCCACTTGGATCATTTGGTCATATGCTGCTGCTTCTGGGTCCTCCTCAATCTGATATTCAATGGCTCTTTGGGGCTGCAAAGCTAGAGGCAATACCTTTGGAACAATATTTTGATTAACCTCCAGACGGTCACTAGCAACACGCGGTGACACTTGATCATATACAGCATGATAGTTATCCTTGATAAATTGAAAAGATTCAAAACAAAAGGGTAAAGTTCCTTCACTGAAATCAACACACTCTGTGTTTTCTTCCTTTTCTTCATAGCTGAGATGGGCATGTTGATCATTGGGTTCAGATTGCTGAATCTGAACACTGCTTCCTGCCAAAATAGGATCTGATTCCTCTGCAAGGCTGATTTGGTCGTTAGGCTCATAATCATCATCATACAGATCATATTTGGGCAGACAGTTGAAAGAAGAGAAGCTATTATATTCACACAGTATATCAGGAGACTGCTCCATCATGTATGGCTGAATGAATATGTCATCTGTTTTGTGGCAGGTTTGTTCGTGAATGTCACTACTTTCCTGTTGTGAAACAGATCTGTTCTGGTGCTCTGAACATTCCACTTTCATTGTGATCAGCTGCATCATTTCCTCTGTCCTTTGTAACACACTATGAAATCTTTCTTCTTGCTCTGCTTTGCGCTGTTCTTCCCTCCTTCTTAGATTTGCCTCTACATCCACAGCTATGTCCTGCATCTATTTCAAAGTGGACGGGCATCTTTCTCTCAAAAAGAATTCCATCTCTGTGTCAAATGCTCTAGGATATTGCAATAGAGCTAGATCAAGGGGAGGTCTTATAAAGGCATGGACTGATACACTTGATTGAATCTGTCTGAAAACTGCTGAACAGATTCATCTGGATGCCTTTCTAAATGATTGTATTCTTCGATGAGCACGAAGAGATTACCTATGATCATCCATCTATCAAGGAAAAGCTTGGCACACTGCTGAAACTTAGAGATGCTCGCCTCAGGCAATGTTTTAAACCAAGTCCTAGCTTCGCTTTGCAAAGAAAGGGCAAATAGTCTAAGACTGACATCTTCATCTTCCACTTCAAATGTATTAAGATAATCTTCAAAAGCCTGGATATGTTTCTGGGCAGTAATACCATTCTCTCCATCAAATCTAGGGAGATATTCAGGATGATTTGCTGGCAGAGGACCAAACACAGGAGGCAAAATGAGCGGCTTATATCTTTCAGGAACTTTACGAGGCACGGGAGTATGTACAGGAACTAGAAGACTGGACTCTATTTTTGGTTCCTCCTTGGCTGTATGATGATTTTCAACAGCATTTGAAAGTTGCTGCTCTGATGTGCAAGGAGGCTTTTCGACAACCTTTTCCAAAGGAAAAACATAAAAATCTGACATAAAATCGTTTTTAAAGTACAATATGCACAGCAAAATCTGGTGCAAGAGAAAGAACATGATCTCTTGGATGATAGTCCAGGTCAAGAGCCTGGTCTGCTTATATATTTCCTTCGGGTTCATTTCTCCAGTGGAGTCTTTATTATGAGGATGATGTGGAGTCACCAGGTGGATGAATCGACCTTGAAGTGCCTGATCTCTTTCCACCATCACAGATCAGAGCTGAACATGAAAAACCCTGAAGAAAAGGAACACTTTCTCCAGAAAACGAGGCAAACTGGTCAAAATTGAGGATTTACACTAATAAACACATGATTCACGTCCCAAGTGGAGTCGCCATTATGTTATCACTCAGGTTGTCCCTTTTGACTCCTAAAGGGATACGGCTGAGGTAACCACAAACCAACTTTGGACTGCAGGTCCTAGCCTACCTGCAGTCAGAGAGGGCTCTCTCCTTATGATTTAGCTTTGTTGAAAAGGGATGATTTTAGGCTAGATATGATGCACAGGGGTTTTGATTGAGTTCTGGTGGGAAAACTGACACTTTCAGGTAGAGAGGCAAAGTATAGTCTGAATCTTTCAAGCCATTGGGCGTGGAGTCGAGGAGGGGAACTACTGGTGCGTTTTCTTAATAACAGTGAGGGAACATGGAGCAAGATAGCTGAGGTTGAAGCAAATTTCAGGTTTAAGGGATGAATTGAATGTTAAGGAAAGAGAGGCAGTTAAGAATCTCTCTAACAGATTAGCAGAGAAAATAATAGGGCGCTACCTAGGGGCAGTTAAGAATCCCTAGATAATTGGCCAACACAGGTGAATTGGGGTAAACATGAGCCGGAAGGAATTCAATGTTCATAACCAATTCTTTAGAGGAAAACATTAAGAAACAGCAGAAATTGAGCATAGAGAGTATTTAAACTAATTCTAGGCTATTCCTTTCTTCTGCTATTTAGATAATGGCAAACACATAAACAGAGATAAGAGGCACTTATTGCTTCAGGCCGTAGCGCAGGAATTCCATCTTCAACTCTTCAAAACGTTTATCAACAACAGACAGTTCGCTCTCCAAGCTTTAAGCAATCTTTGATTACATAAAAGTTCAGGTATACACAGCGAGTCTCTAGTGAAAATTCTCAATTAACCAACCCTTAAAACTATACAGAGGGTGGAATATATAGGGCAAAAACCCTCTTGAGAGTTCCTTTATTACATTTTGACCTAATTAGGTCATAAAAAATGACTACTTGACCTAATCCTATCCTGAAATAAATACAAAAATATCTCGGGTCGTGCTCAGGGCCGATGTATCAAAACTGAATAAATAATGTTGTCCTTGGTGGCTTGCTGCAGTGTTTTCTGCAATAAATGAGTATGGGTTTCTGCTTCCTTGCTGTCCTGGTGCTTTGAATGCCTTGATGGTGATTTGAAGGCAAGGATGGGCTGATGCTTATTGATTTGACTTTCTGGGGGCTTCATCAATGTTTAGGTGCCTCGAGCCCCTAAAAAATCATGACTGATTCTCTCTGGCGTCTTTTCTTCCACTGATACTCTCTGACAAAATCTGGACTGCTGATCTGATGTGCTGCGAGTCTATTCACCAGTAAATGGCCGCTATTCGGCCTTTGTATCATCTGGAATTGTCTTCTGATCCTTTTGGTATGTTCTGTGAAGAAAACGAATCATGGTGAGAAGATTCCTTAAAGATTCCCTGAAGATTCTCTATTTCGGCCTAAATCGCTCATCAAAAACTGCCTCATAATTCGATTCCGGGGCTCCGAAGTGCGACTTTTGAGCCTCTGCGTCCAAAAAGGGCTGATGACATCAGCATGACGTCAGCATTGTACGGCGAGTGACGTGGCGGGATGACATCAGCATGACGTCATCACGTACGGACGATGACATGGCAGGTACGGTGGCGGGGACACGTGGCAGTGACGTGGTTGGAGGCCACGCAGGCAGGTGACTCATCAGGTGACGTAGGCGGTGACTGTGCAAGGGTGACGTAGGTGGTGACATCACCTAGGCAGGAGGCGGTAAGTAGTATGTGGCGCACCGCTTTTCGGGGATGGCGATTTCGGAGGGAGGGGCTCCGCCACAGCCCAGCACCTTACGCGTGGTGGGAGTACGGCGGCAAAATCGCCCATCTCCCGGACATTAAAGGCCGGGCGGTTCGGGGATGGGGCAGCCCGCCCACCGTCGATCTGCGGGGCTGTGGATCGGACGGCTGGCGGCGGACGCGAAGGGACGGCGGGTTAAGTGCGAGGTATATGCGGAGTATATTCGCTTTTTAATATTTGCGCGGGTGGGTTAAGAACTTAGGGAAATGGGTTTATGTGGGTTTCACAGGCGCGAGCTTAATACTTATGCACAGAAACTTTGGGTTAGGGGCGGAATATGGGTTTTTTGGTTTAGGGAAGAGGTTATTATTCTGACCAGATGTCAGAGTAATCCCTGGACAAGGATGGGCTAAAAACAGTCCCAGATGGACTGTGATTTCCCTAACTTAGTAAAAATATGGATATATTTCCAGGGGGGAATATTTACATAAGGGGATTTATATACATGTTCTAAATAGGGGAAAGGGGAAGATTATCAGGGAGTTATATAATATGGGTGATGAGAAAAAGGGAGAGGTTAGTGAATTCCATCCTGAGTACCTCCAACTGAAAAACTGCCTTAAACCGAAAAATGGATTGCTTATCAAAATTGGAACACAGTAGTGGTACTTATATTAGCACATTCTTATGGACACTTCTTTGGCCATCTGTAGCAAATATGGAGCATTGCAGTATGCATAGTACGACATATTTGGCATGCAAAAAAGTCGATCATGAAAGATGATTAACCTGCTACAGCAGGAGGCTAACATACCCCAAGGATCCTGCCAATGGCCGAGTACGATAAATGCTTCGCCCAGACCCGCTGGCTGCTAATATGCAATATCGGTGATCAACAGATCGTTGTTTCTCATTCTGTTAGTGCTCCATACCCATCTAAACACTAGCTATGTGGCCTTGTTTTCATTGATACTATTATTATAACCCGCCTTGTTTTCATTGATACTATTGTTATAACCCTGTCTTATAAAGATATATCTCTTACCAACAACACAAGTCTTACTATGCATATTTTTCTTATTTGAATCAAATAGGTGATGGTTAATGATATAAAGGTATACTCTATTATTTTCTCGGTTGAATGTGGTATTACATTTTTGTAACTATTGAATTGTTTACAATATGGTTTATAAACTTAATCGAGAACTTTCTAGGTCTCTTCAAACATACACCTGACATTAAAATGTCTTACGGAATATGGTATTGTTTACCTACCAGATCAACATTTGAGATTGGATCTCACAAGATCTATAGTGGAAAATCAAGATAGGGTTTTCAAACTTTTCATGGCTACCTCTCTATTTACCAAACCTTCATTCATTCACATGTTCTTGCCCGCCATTTACGCTCCTCTGCAACTACTATACTAGGGTTGTTTACATAGTGTTCTCAAACATATCACTTATGGTTCCCTTAAGATAATTTGATTACAGTGCCAGTAAGCCTCGTCTCTAACCTGTTGAATGGAGTTGTATTTTTTTTTTTAATCTACAGTGATTGTGGCATAGGTAATTAGGGTTTAAACCCTTCATTGTGTTCTGCCATATTCATTTTATTGTTTCAAATTTTTTGATAATCTATGATATCAATTTAGTTTTCTATGGTATTCCCTCCATGTTTTAATTACAATATAGCCAAGATTTTTCTCTTCCTTGGAGCTCACCATTTCCATAATTTAGCCATTCATTTGTTTTCATCACATTGTTTTGAAAATTGGTTGCTTTGGAACAACTTCGTTTCCACTGAAACCCTATCGATATAGAGAATTTTTATTGATCTCCTTTTAAAAATGGTACATTATTTTGTTTTCGGGACCCCTTTGTAAATATTTCAATATGTCGCTAATAATGGCGTGTTTAAAATATACAATTAGTAACACAATTTATCACCCATAATACTATGTGGCTCTTTCACCTTGAACAACAATAGGAAGGTAAACTCTTACTTTAAATATATCGGATTTGAGGTGGTTTTTGAAATGGATTCAGTGCTCCAGCTTGTGTTTCTTTTTTAAGAGTGGCTTGAAGCCAGTTAATAGTTCACATTTTATGGAATAAGATTATTTCTCTCTGTTTTATGGTATTGAATCCTTTTATTCTTGTTTTTCTTTAGTTTACTTCCACATTTTACTTCTCTAGAAATTATATATACATATACTCTCGCATTTACACACAAAAAAATGTCTTAAATGTCTCTATTGTTTATTAATGTTATTTTTCCTTGCTTTTTCTCCATAATCCATCTAGGGTTCACATTGATATTCAAGCATGAAAAGGTTTTATGGTTATTCTTTAGTTTACTCAAAATTTGGGCTTACCCCAAACCCTATTTACTAATTAATAGTTGTAGGTTTGTCTATGATACTCATATCTAAGTATGGACAAACGAAAGTACCCCTCCGTAGCATTTTTGCCAATATATTTTAAATGTTTTCTTATGATTCTGACATGGGTATCATGATTTATATAATGATATGCATATTTGACTTATTTTGTCTGTCTATATGGTATCATTTATTTACTTGCAAATTTCACCTACACAAAATTAGAGATTCACCTTATTTAGTTCCTATGCAAGTGGAAGGAATATAATGAGAACCTTAATCTTCCTAAGATAAAGTTTTCTCTTAAAACCCTTTTCCCGTTTATCTTTTTTAATCCTAGATTTCCTTATGTGATTTTTAAACTATTATTCAATTACTATTAATTCATTCATTTATGTGATTATTCCAAGTGACAAATTCACATTGGGTCAAAGGAATTGTCCTTCAATGTTTCCATGCTCAACCCGAATCTAAGTTGACTTGTTCATCTTTCCACTAGGTCGAAAATTTCCATATTTTGGCTTCCTATTCTTGTTGGCATGGTTGTTGTGTTTGAAACAACTTTCTAGATTTATATGACTTTGAAGCAACCTGATAATTGTTATAATGTTGTATTTTCTTTTTATTCTCGAGAACTATCTTCCCTAAATTGGAAGAAATATTCCAAGGCTACTAGCATCTATTGTAATTCTAATTCCTATGGAAACACAATCCATATACTTTATATTTTGTTATATAATACTCACTTATTTGTTTATTAAACTTTAAGGGTTAACTCTAACCTTCAACTCTTTATGGTAACTTCTCTACAGTAATTTCGAGTATACACACATATATACAAACAAATTCAAGTATGAATGAACTCATGCATCATGAACTCTTATGTAACATAGATAAATTCTTTTTCTTCAAATGAGCAGAATATATAAATCGAAGTATAAATACTATTCTATTATTTTTCTTTTCACTATACAAAATTCAAACTTTAAATATACAACTAGCTCATTTTCATTTAGTACTTAAAAAGTTATAGTTAAACACATAACTAATTTTATTTTCTTTTCCACTATATAAAATCTGAAAGCCAAAACATAATCATTTTATTTTCTTGATCAAACAAAAAGTTATTGTAGGTAGAGATATTGACTTGAACAAATATCTGGAAAATTAATAATCAAGTACTTGGCTCCTCCCAACCTTGATACTGCAAAACATCCAGTATCCCTCCGAGCATAACAAGTCTACAAATTTTTTTTATGTCTTTGTTCTCTTCCTTCTGTTTAGTTTCCTCTTTTCTTAGAATGAGACAAAATATTTTTATCCAAATCTCATCTACCACTCTTTTGGTGATTACTAACTACCTCCACGTCACCAACAAGTGGTAGGTAGTTATCATCTCATTAATGAGTTTTTGTTTTACACTCATGAAGACAACTCCCTATCTTTTAGGAAACAATTAATTGGTCAATATCATAATTCCTTAATAAATCTAATCATCTAGATTAGATGTTTGGGACTTATTGATGGATAATAAATATTCCACAATAATTGCAGCCTCATCTCTTTCAACCATTTGTACTCAAAAACTATTTTTACAGATTTCTTTATTTACAAAAATAAAACATGATAATTACATATTTATGATCCATTATTATTAGTATTAAATTACAGATAATTAAAATTTTCAAATGTATTTTTAGACTAGCACACTTAACCAGGAACAAATATATGCACATTTAATAACATAAAGTATCAATCCAAGGGATATCACACTCTGAATCCCACAAGGAATCTATTATCGCTTCCAACGTGTCACCTGTAAGGGAAGGGAGCTTTGTCTGACAGAGTGAAGAGGTAGAGGGGAATCAAACATTGGCGATGGTGAGAGGGCACCAAGCTATAGGCATTGTGTATAATCCAGAGGTGGAGGAGAGGATATTTGTTCCTACAAGCTTCTCTCATAGGTGAGATGTCCGCAAAGTGTTCGTTGAAAAACATGAATGAGATACCTACCTGGGGAGTGGCAAAGGTGAGAAAGTATGCAATGTCTTTGAAAAAAATCACGAGTCAGACAAGGATCATAAAAAATTTCCAACTTTTGTTTGGTCCATGTTTGGTGAGTCCCTTTGTTTTATGGCTACAGGATCGAATGGAGTAGGAGTGTTGGTTGTCAGTATTCAATAGAATATATGCATCCATGTGGGTGAGATGAGGCTCCTCTATGGAGGGAGGCAACTAAGAATGGAAAAAGGCCTAAGAGACTATGGATTTGAGAGGGATGTCAATATATTTATGGCGGCATGCTTGTTGGGAGGTGCCTGAGGAGGTGGGGCATCTTCAATTTCAAAGCCTTTATCCTTCAATGAGGCACTTAAAACATGACCCGACTCTCAACAGCCCCAAGCAGCTCCTAGGTCGTTCCAGGTGGATAAAGTTGAGGAAGTGTCTTCGGTTGAAATTTTGCACCCAAATCTGGAGGACTACCTTCAACTCTACACGAAATGAGGCCTCATTTGTCACTTCAATGGTTTATGGCCACGTACAAAGGATCTTTATAAGTGGATTCAACTAGCATGGACTAAGAAGTGTAAGGTCATATTCTACTCTAAAGGTTTTTTAATAGTCCTATTCAATGAACTGGAATATTACTAGAAGGCCTTGACTGGTGGGCCTTGGTTTTGGGGTAAATTTGGTATGTTCATAACCCCCTGGTTTCCAAATTTCAATCCCTCTACAGTGATCATTACAAAGCATCCAATTTGGGTTCAACTTTCATATTTTCCATGCCATCATTAGCACTTTTCAGTTTTTCAAGGTATAGGAAATTTCTTGGGTCGTTATCTTACCTCATATATCTCTCTCAAGGGAAGTATGGCATGTACACCTACGAAAGAATGTGTGGAAATTAACATTAGCAAAGGGCTCTTGAATCAAATAAATCTAAAAATCGGTGATTATCATTGGACCCAATCTCTGGATTACGAGAATATTGAGGTTTCGGTGTCGCGTTTGTCTTAAAACTAACCATATACAAAATTCCTACCCTCTGTCGAATTCCAACAAGAAACGGTACATCAAATCCTCTAAATCTAAAAGTTGGAAACCTTGTGACCCGCCCCCTATGGAGGGCGATACTTCTTCTATTTTTTATCAAGAGGAGGATGGTGTCGAGGATGATATGACTCTTGGGGGAAGCGGATTAGACTGTCGCTACTCATCATGCTTATGAGGTTTTAGAAGGGATCCCTTGCAAACAGACAGTTGGTAAGTCAAGATGTCTCTTTGGGTATTATGAAGAGGGCACATGAATCAACATCCTTTGACACTAACAAGGAATCTCCTTCAAATCTTAACAATAATTGGTAAATTACTCTGGTTGATCCACCTCCTATAGGTTGGACCAAGGTTGTGAGAAAGAGAAGAAAGAAAAGTCACTCTAAAGACCATCCCCAAGTCGGGTGTTTCTTTTGGGACTGTCAAAACCATAGTAACCTCTTATTTTGAACCTGTCAAATCTATGGCATGTCAATGTCCTAAATGAACCACTACTTCAACAATATAATTATATTTTTGTGATAATAAAAAATATCAATTAAAAAAATAATCTTAAATTTTAAAGAACCCAATTTATTTTAAATACTATTTTTAGAATATTTAAAAATAATTTTATAATTCATATATTTATTATTAACTACTAATGTAACCTTTGACTTTAAACTCTATAGAATCCAATATTTTTCAATCTATAATTCCCGCCCTCATTAATGCATACCCCTTTGTAAACAACTTATTAACTTTAAATCCTAAGAAATCCAATTACCTCCGATACTTTTTGGAAAAAAGGAGATGAAAAAAAAATCCCAAATTAAGCAATTCATCTCCTTGTACCATATATTTGTTTGGTAATTTAATTAAGAGACATTCGTAAAAAATAAAAATAAATGCATTTTCACTCTGGTAATTTATTTGGGGGACATATTACCTTGGATACCTGTTTGGGAATAAATGAGAAATAGAAAGAAATATCAGCGGTATCTCTGGACAGATAATTCACCTTCTATGTGGTAATTTATTTGGGGGAATAATCTGTGAAAGGTGGGGCAATATTCGAATACTTCAAAAGTTACATTTTTATTTAAGGCAGTGGATAGAAATCAAGTCACTGTACTCGATGTTAAAATAAGGATAGTATTCAATGTTAAAATAAATTTATTTGTACGAGTTTAAAATATTTTTTTACTCGTTAAAATATGGAAATAGGTCAAGGTGGTGTCCTTTTAATTTGAAAAACTATAGATTTGACATTGTGTATTTTTATCTCAAATAGAATTTTAATTTGGCAGCATAATTCAGATTTCTTGCTTGCCGGCAATAAGGTTAATGATAACTTTGTAATAATTTTAGATCTCCATTCATAATATATCTATGAGGAGTGAAGCATTATCTATGAACGGTGAAGTTAAATACTCAAAAGCTTCAAGTAGAATATATTTGATGAAAGCATTCGAAATTTGTGGTAAATTTTAAAGTGTTTTAAATATATAAAATTTAATATATATATTATGTAATATAATATTTATTTTTTTGTGTTAAGAGTTATTTTACACTTAGGTAAGGTAAATGTGTAGGTGTAAATGTTTGTAAAATTTAATATTTAATATAAAAATTTAATATTTATATGTCAGTCTACTTAAAAATAATAAAAAGACAATAAAAAGATAAAAGTAATATACAACCAGTATGAGGATGTAGTATGGGGGATGTTGTAATAAAAAGATAAAAGTAATATACAACCAGTATGAGGATGTAGTACGGGGGATGTTGTAGTGTTTGTAAACAAATGTAATTGGTTAACTGGTTGATAGAAAAATCATGTTATAGTCTTCCTTTGGCATAAATTTTGGTGGGTAGTAACAAAAGATGTTGTAGTGTTCGTAAACAAATGTAATTGGTTAACGCTAAATTAATAATGGTTGATAGAAAAATCATGTTATAGTCTTCCTTTGGCATAAATTTTGGTGGGTAGTAACAAAAAATAATGATGGGAAATAACTCATGTAAGTGTATTTTTTACATCTTAATTTTATCCATTTTTTACATCTTAAGTGTATTTTTTTATTTTTGGATGGTTTTCATGCAAATCATAAGAATAAAAAATCATCACACAAATATTTAGAATCATGCATGAATGTTGCAACTATATCCATAAATCGTGGCATAAAATATGTAAGACCATTATCCACATGTTATAATGTGAAAAGGCTACAACTAGCAATTGCACCAAATGTTGCAAAAGAAACGCCGTAAGGCATAGTTTCAAGAAGAATCCTACCATATAAAACATTATTGAAAATAAAAATTAGCAAACCAAAATGTCATTCAGAACTAGAAGATGAAATCACTTACCTTTAGGCATCCCACACAATTTCATATTTTCAAACCCAAGTCTAAAGGCATAATTTCAAGAAGAGTCCTACCATATAAAACATTATTGAAAATAAGAGTTAGCAAATCAAAATGTCATTCAAAACTAGAATATGAAATCACTTACCTTAGACATCCCACACAATTTCATATTTTCAAACCCAGGTTGAAAATAATTTGATGAAAAGGAAAATTAAGTCAATTTCTTTCTGCCACATTGTCTTGCCCTCTAAAGCTAGGGGCTCCAACCTCCATAGATCTCATTAAGTCAATTTCTTTCTGCCACATTGTCTTGCCCATTAAGTCAATTTCTTTCTGCCACATTGTCTTGCCCTCTAAAGCTAGGGGCTCCAACCTCCATAGATCTCGCTACAATTCATTAATTCAGTGAAACAACCAAAATGGAAAGAAGTTGAAGGAAAATGGATCAAAAGGAAAATTTTAGTATATATATATATATATAATAATTGATTTAATTATTTATTAATATGAACTTTTTCCACATTTAAGTTTAGAAGGATTTTTAAATCAATTGTATATATCATATAGAGAAATGCACACTTTTTTGGGTATCGCTTGTGTGTATCACTTGTGTTACTAAGGTTCGAGAGGACCAAAACTTTCATACAAACACAATGCTCCCAAAACTAAACCATACAACAATGAATACAAAATGCACAATTTTTTGGGATTTTGATTAACAAAATTTAATTAAATACTTTATATTACCAAAAATGGTCGTAACATCAATTTGAAGGAAGATTACTCGTGTGTCGCTTGTGTGTATCACTTGTGTTACTAAGGTTCGAGGGGACTTCTGTTACTAAGGTCGAGAGGACCAAAACTTTCATACAAACACAACGCTCCCAAAACTAAACCATACAACAATGAATACAAAAGTTCTTATAACAAAGAAAGAGGACCAAAACTTTCATACAAACACAACGCTCCCAAAACTAAACCATACAACAATGAATACAAAAGCTCTTATAACAAAGAAAGAGGATTACTGTGTGTATCACTTGTGTTACTAAGGTTCCAGAGGACAAAAACTTCCATACAAACACAATGCTCCCAAAACTAAACCATACAACAATGAATACAAAATCTCTTATAACAAAGAAACCTATAAAAAATAGATGATTCAAAATATACCTTTTTTTGGAGCTACATTTCATTAATTCAGTGAAACAACCAAAAGTGAAAGTTGAAAGAAAATAGATCAAAAGGAAAATTTTAATATATTAATTTTTCTTTTAAAATACCAATTAATTTAATTATTTATTAATATGAGTTTTTTCACATTTAAGATTAGAAGAATTTTTAAATCAATTGTATATATCATAAAGATAAATGCACATTTTAAAAATTAAAATGTTGAATGTTGAAGTTGTCCTATTGCACTTTTTATTTTTCATTGGAAAAAATGTTTGTTTTTAAATGTTTTGTTTGCAATGTTTATTTATATATATATATATATATAGAGAGAGAGAGAGAGAGAGAGTTTACACAATTAAAAAATATATTTATTTTTACTAATTTTTTTTAATATATTTATGTATAATATATCAATACAAAAAATAATTCTACCTAAAAATAATAATTTTAAAATTTTCTATAGAAAATTAAAATAAATTGTTTAGAAAAATAACAAATTTTATAAAAAAATTTTGAATTTTATATTTAAAAATTCCCATAAAATTAAAGGTAAAAATAAGAAATAAAAAGTTAAAAAAAACTAAAATATTTCATTTAAAAAACAATAAAAAAAAAAAAACATAAAAAAAAAAACACTAAAATTTTAAATTTTAAAATACACTAAATTGAAAAAACATAAATAAAAATAACAGTGATTTTTTTTCAAAAACATTAAAATTAGAAAATATCTATTTTTTTTAAATATTAAAGGCCCCTTTAAACTATAAGCTTTTTAATGTAGTGGCCACCCATTGTCTAAAGATCTCAGTGTTTATTTTTAATCCAATAACACTAAAACATAAACCATATGTGATTATAAGTCCGTGTTTCCACCCAGTGAGAGAAAGGATACGATCAGATATTAACAGAAGCTAATTCACACATAACCAATAACACTAAAACATAAACCATATGTGATTATAAGTCAGTGTTTCCACCTAGTGAGAGGAAGGATACAATCAGATATTAACAGAAGCTAATTCACACCAGAGTTGAGAGGTTTAAAAGTTACATTAAAACTTTTACTTTACATGAAGAACGTCAAATTTCGTTTGCTGCAACAATTTCTTTTATGGCACTTGCACTGCTAAAATCGGCAGCGCTTCTATGATTTATGGCAATCTAGGATTAGTTATGAAAAGATTTTAAATGGCAATTCACAGCTATAATCTTGGAAATAAATAGTAATAGAAATGGCCTTAAGAAATACTAAAATAATTTTCCACCCAGAGTGAATTGAACCATTGTTGCAGTAATAGAAACTCTGTGCCGAGCAGTTGCAAGCCAACTCTCCTTTGGCATAGGTGGAATAGAGTGGGAAGGAGTTTTCATAAATGACAGTTATAATGAAGCGGCTCACTACAGTGTGGTGCTCTCATTTCGAAGACGAATTCGTACATGTCCTATATTCTGTTGTTTCTGCAGCATTGACATAGCATGTGCATGTCCTATATTCTGTTGTTTCTGCAGCATTGACATAGCATGTGCACGTAGAGCGTGTCCTCGTGGCCGGCTTTCGAAAGCACAATTGTATAAGGCAGAAAAATCGCAATTGGGTACCTTGACACTGTCGCCATGCCCAGCGGCCCAGCAACTCTGTGGTGGAGACTTGCCTGCACAGGAGGGTGGCAAATGTTTAGTGCTGAACGGGATGATGGATCAGTTAATAAGGCGTTTTTATAACTGAATTGATAACGAACTATTTCCAACTACTTTTGATGGCAGCGCCTAACCAGCCATATATCGCGTATTCAATGCACCCGGAGATGCACGCGAGATAATCCGTTAACACACGAATTTGAAAACTCGTCACTAAATAAAAAAAGGCAATTTGCGTGTTAACGGGCTATGTCGCGTGCATCTCCGGGTGCATTGAATACGCGATATATGGCTGGTTAGGCGCTGCCACTTTTGATCATCGGGGATACTTAATACGGCGTTTTTATAACTGAATTAATAACGAAATATTTCCAACTATTTTTGATAATCGGTTGTTTATCTTTTAATCGTCTAACATCAGAATTTAAGGGCACAAGGTTATGACAGAAAGGCAGAGAGGTGAGTCTTTTTCAGAAGGAAACGCCTTACAGCGTAATAAGATATGGTCCAATCAAATGCTTGAAAATTAATTCTTTTAATAATATTGAAAAAAAAAATTAATTTTCAAAGTTAAGCATTATAATTTGTATTGGTCAATGCTAAACTAATAGTGATCAATATCAAGTTGATTTGTTAAAGTCGTGTTTTGGTAGGGACTAATAGTGATTCCATAACCATATTTAAATTTAATTAATAAGCACATAAAAACTTAATACTTACAATAAACTTACAATATAACAAGTTATATCCACCTCAACTTTACCATGGATATTATCGACTTGTAAATAGGTTTTGCTACAATACCATGGTCAATACCATGGTTATCAATATAAGATAGCATGCCGAAAAACCGTAACTCATTTCACAATAAAAAATTAAAATGTAAAATACATAATACATTACATATATCATTGATTACATAGAGTGACAATTCTTGATCATATGGATGGAAAGAGAGAGAGATGGAGCAGGGAGAGAGGGGGGGAGATAGTGATAGAGCTTGAGGGTGAAAAGAGAGAGAGAGAGAGGGATGAAGAGAGAGAGGAGGGGAGGAAGAGAAGGAGAGAAGAAGGGAGAGAGAGATGGAGTTGGAGGGGGAGAGAGAGGGAGGGAAGAACAAATACATAGAGAGATAGAGGTGGAGAGAGAGGGAGTGACAAGGGAGATATTGAGAGAGAGTGAGGAGAAGAGGAGAGGAGGAAAGAGAGAGAATGAGAGAAAGGGAATAGAGACATAGGGGATGAGGGAGGGCGAGAGAGAGAACGAGAGGAGGAGGAAGATAGTGACAAAGTTGGAGGGTAGAGAGAGAGGGAGATGGGAGAGAGCGAGGGGGGAGACTGAGTGAGGTAGGAGAGAAAGGGAGAGAGAGGAAGGAAGAGAGAGGAGAGAGGGAAGGAGGGAAAGATGGAGTTGGAGGGGGAGAGAGAGAGAGAGAGGGAAGAATAAAGATATATAGAGATAGGGGTGGATAGAGAGAGGGAGTGACAAGGGAGAGATGGAGAGAGAGGAGAAGAGGGAAGAGAGAGAGAAGGAGAGGAGAGAGAGAGGGAGAGAAGGAAAAGAGAGAGAGGAAGACGCAGAGATGGAGTAGGAAGAGAAGGGGGAAGAGAGAGAGGAAGACGCAGAGATGGAGTAGGAAGAGAAGGGGGAAGAGAGAGAAGGAGATAGGGAGGAAGATAATGACAAAGTTGGAGGGAAGAGAGAGAAAGAGAGATGCGGGGAGAAAGGGAGAGAAATGAAGGAAAAGAGAGAGGAATTGGGAGAGAGAATGAGAAAGGGTGGGAGAGAGAGGGAGGGAAGGAAAAATACATAAAGAGAGAAAGGTGGAGAGAGAGAGAGAGAGAGGGTGAAGGGAGAGAGAGAGAGAGAGGGTGAAGGGAGAGAGAGAGAGAGAGAGAGAGTGAGGGAGGGAGAGAGTAGAGTGGGAGAGAAGAGAGAGAGCGAGAGATGGATCCAACATCGATATGGTATGTGTATATATAAAAACCAGCCTAGATCCATCTTAACCATGTATCTATCAAGCATACAGGGTTAAGATTTGATCCATCTCTGTGCTTGATAGATCCGGGGTTAAGATGGATGTAGGCTAGTTTTTATATTTTTTTGTTTAGAGAGACATTCTCCAACTTAGTATGGAATAGATGTTGTAATGTCTCATCCTGTCCTTTTAAACATTTTGACTTGGTCAAATAACACAAAAATAAAAATAATTAAATAATTAAAATAAAATTGAGGTAAAATAGTCAATTTACCATTAGTGTTTTTTGCTCCAAGTTTCTACAACCCATGGTTTTGCTAATGTTATTGTTATCTACAACCCAGTAATTTTGTCCATGCTCAATGTAGAGGTGACATGTGTCCCTTTTAAAATTTAAACACCTTGTTTGCATTGAGGATGTGAAGGTCATTGTGATCACTTCCACCATAGGAAGCTAAGAGAGGCGATTGATTTCCCACCTTTATTTAACCATCCTTCCTCTTTTCTTTTCTATTTTGACCCCTTAAGTTTTTATTTATAAATATGTTATTATAATTTTATACATATAAAATAATAAATAATATATAAATAATAGTTTATTGTTATTAATAAGTATTTTCATATATGTATAAACAATTTTTAAAGAGGCTAATTTTGAATTCTATAACTAAAAATTAATAAAATATTATATTTATATATTATTATTATTTATTTAATTATGGATTGATTTATTCATTTAATTAATTAATTATGATAGATTAATTTATTAATTAATAAGAATATGTTTATGATTTTATTAATTATATGAATAAATTTGTTATTATAATATATAAATAATAATTTGATATTGTTAATAAATAATTTCTAAACAAATAATGTTTACTTTATAACAGCTAGTCTTTAATTAAAAATTAACAAATATTATTTTATTAATTAAATAACTAATTTCTGACGGCCAATTATGGACTCTGATGCGTCCTTGTTATTTATTCTTTAGGATCAATGGATTTTTTCACCTTTGTGGTGAGGATGAACCACATTACTTGGTTCGAAACTTCTACCAAATAATAATGATGTGATTAATACAAAAGGCATTCTTGTTTACAATATGGATCACAAAAGCCTAAAACCTAACAAAATAAGAATAAATTATTCTTTAAATTAAAAAATAATGTCAACTATAATCAAAATAAAAAACAAATATACATATTTGGTTAATTTTACTTAAAAGTATTATAAAATATAATCTCACTCTAAGTGTGTTTACTTTATTGGTTGTTGATATTACAACCCAATACAAAAGGAGATATTGTAAAAACATTTCACTCTCACTGTTATAAATAAAATATTTCCATCTCTATATAAAATAAGATAATTTTATATCAACTTTTAAAATTCTTTTAAAGTAATTAAAACAAAAAAACAAATAAAGTTGATATTATTTATATTTTTTCATTTGAATACGTCAATAAACCATTTTAATATACATGTTAACTAATTTGTTTTAAGATGTGTTAAAAATCTATCAAGGGTTGAGTCTACGAGTTGGGTTGCGCTTTCGGCGGGAATCAATTTGAACCTGCAATCTTCCAAATGGCGGCAGCGGAGGTGGCAACCCACCCTCCCTCCCTAGATATTGACTCTGCCTTCCAATCAATGGTGGCCTCCCTTCCGAAGCGCCCTCAACCTATTGCGGCCACGTCCTCCAAATTCGTCAAGAAGAACTCAAAGGTGAAGGATGCCTTGTCACATGGTGCTAGGCATACTTCTCTAGTATATTCTGAGAGGGCTCTAATCAGGAAATTTACTGGTATGTGGCCTTCTCCTAAATCTATGGAGACCTGGATAAAGAAAACCTGGACTCCTATGATGATAGGTGAAATTGCTCTCTCTGTTGTTGGTAATGGCTTTTTTATCTTTTTATTTGAAAATAAAAAGGATAAGGAGGTCATCTTTCGCAATGGACCATATTTCTTTGGCTCCAGAGGGATGTATCTAAATAAATGGACTCTGGATTTCAATCCCAATGAGGACATCCCCACTGCCATTCCAGTCTGGGTCAAGCTCCCTCGTCTTCCTATCTCATGCTAGAGTTATGATTGCCTTTGAGCTATTGGTAATGGAGTTGGGAAATACTTGGACAAGGTTGAACCAAAAGGCTCTCAGTTTTCCTGTGCTAAAATTTGTGTGGAAGTAGACTTGGAGAAAGGACTTCCAGCTGAAATCAATCTAAATTTGGGAGAATGGAAGCACAGGAAATCATTAGACTATGAACAAATATTGTTCAAATGCAGGCATTGCCATGATTATGGTCACTTTGTGAGAGACTGAGAGAGCACAAGAGGAGCAATGGAAAAATCCCAAGAAAGCTCTAAAAGGCAAAGGAGCGTTGTTAAAACCTCGAAACTTGTCAGTCCCCAATTTGGTTCCTTCCTCTTCGAACCCGTTCAAAGTGCTAAGTGATGGGGACATGGAGATGGAAATGACTCTCCAGACAATCATGGACGAGACATAGGAAAGAGAAGAGGGAGAAGTAGCATAAAACAGCCCGAAAGGGGTGGGGGGTGAAGTTTCCCCACCAAATTCTACTCCTATCCCTGAAGCTCCACCGAGTAGTTTGCACAAAGGTCTGGACCGTGTGGTAACTCAGAACTTATCCCAAACTCTAACCTGGGTTGATGAGTGCAGCAGCCAGGAAACTGACTCCAATAAGAAAGCTGGAAGGCCAAATAAAAGGACACAGAGAGAAAGGGAAGCAGAACAAAACAAAAAGCTGGGGAATCAAACAGTCATTCCAGAACTACTGAAAGGGAAAAAATTGATCAAAGATGGTAAGAATGGTGGTCACTCTTCCCCCACCCCCAATTAATGAAAGTTATATCCTGGAATATAAGGGGGCTAGGAACCCCTACAAAAATCCTAGCAGTTAGAGACTTAATAAAACAAGAATCCCCTTCAGTAGTATTTCTTCAAGAAACAAAGTTAGAAGAAGCTGAAATTATGAAAGCAGCAGGAAAATTCTGGAGAGACAGCACGGGGTCAGCTCAACCCTCATGGGGAGCTTCAGGAGGCCTAGGAATATTTTGGTTGAACAACAATTTACCCTGGTAGAGGAAATAAAGACAAAATCTTGGATAATGGCTCTTTTGGAAGATAAGGAGACAGGGAAAAGAATACCCTTCATAAACATCTATGGTCCAGTTTTTCACAGTGATAAGGTAGATTTTTGGGCCTCTTTAGAGGCGTTAAAGGAAGGGAACCACCACATTAACAACATAATGGGAGGGGACTTTAACACAGTCCTGAATGCATCAGAAAAAAGAGGTGGATCTTTGGCCAGGGATTCCTTCCAAGATAGAATGGAGGAAATTATGGAACGTTGGGATCTAATTGATATCAAACCCAAGTCTAGGAATTTCACTTGGTCGAACAGAAGAGTCAATGATCATTTCATTGTTGCCTGTCTAGATAGGTTCTTGTTGCATAGCAATTGGCTCCTTAATGGTTTGGATTGCTCCTTGTCTATCGAATCTCTGGGAGACTCTCGCCCCATTATGATCTCCATGGAAAAGGTAGAAAACCTTGGGCCGCTGCCATTTAAATTTAATGCAGACTGGTGCCTAGATGAAAAAGTTGGGAATATGATAAAGCAATCATGGACTCGACAAATACAAGGTTCCCCCAACTTTGTATGGGAATCTAAGCTAAAAAACATCAAGAATGAATTAAGGAAGTGGCTCAAAGAAAACTATCATCCTCCAAGGAAAAAAAGGAAAGAAAAAGTCCAAGAACTAGAAGAACACTATAATATGAAGGAGAAAAGTCAAATTGAGGAATCACATATTCAAAAAGAAAAAGAGCTCTCCTCTCACATATTCAGTCTAAGCAGGCAGGAGAAAAATTTGTGGAGGCTCAAATCTCATAGTCTATGGTTGAAAGTTGGAGACTCTAATACTTCATACTTCCACAAACAAGCAATGGCTTGAGAGAACAGGAATCGAATCAAGGAAATAAAGGTGGTGGGTGGGCAGACAGTCAACACCTCTTCAGAAATTAAACAAGAGGCATACAATCATTTCAAATCTCTCCTCAATCCAGAGTGCAATTCTTCTGATGGAGCTCCTGAATTTCTTTGGGTTGTCCCCCAGGTTGTCTCTCATCTCTCTAATGTGTCTCTTTCTAGTGTAATTTTAGAAGATGTAGTTCATAATTCTATATGGAATCTAGAACCTGATAAGGCTCCAGGACCAAATGGTTTTTCTATCATTTTTTATCATCTATTCTGAAATGTTATTAAAAAAGATCTAATTCGAATGTTGAACTACACCAGAGTAAAAAAGAAGCTGGGGGGTAGCACCAATTTTGTCTTCCTTTCACTGATCCCAAAAGAAGCCAATCCTACCTCCTTCTCCATATTTCGCCCTATCTCTCTTTGCAACTCCTCCTATAAAATTTTGATGAAAATCACTGCCAACATAATTAAACGCTTGCTCCCCTGCATTATCTCTGAGAACTAGGGTGGGTTTATGCAACACCAGAATATTCTAGATAATATTATCATGGTACAAGAAGCAATGCACTCAAGCAATGAAGAGAGAGAAGTTGGAATGGTTATCAAACTGGAAATGGAAAATGCTTTTGATTGGGTAAATCACTCCTTCCTCTTTCTTGTTATGGAAAAATTAAGATTTAATGTTGAATTTATCTCTTGGATCAAAGCTTGTATTGGATCTCCTTGCATGTCCCCTCTTATCAATGGTTGTCTTGGGCCTTTCTTTGCCACTTCAATTGGGCTACGGCAAGGGTTCCCCCTCTCCCCTCTTCTCTACATAATCATGGTTGAATCTCTTAGTAGCAAACTTGAGGTTAGGCAGCTGGATGGATCCCTTCTGGGTCTCAGCATTGCAAGAAATGTTAGAGGAATTAATCACTCCCAGTTTGTTGATGATACTCTTCTAACTGGTGGAGCCTCCTTAGCGATTGCATCAAGATTTTAAAAAAATCTTAATGAGTTCCTCCTTCTCTTAGGGGCTTTGATCAACAATTTGAAATGTCAGTTAATTGGTTGGAATTTCCAAGGGGACTTGCTAAATACAATAGGCCGACTACTGGGAATCCCAATGGATCTGCATCGCTCTTCCTTCAAATATCTCGGGATTCCTATCTCCCTAAAATAATCATTTGTGGAAGAATGGTGGAATGTACTTCAAAAAATAAGGAACAGAGTGCAGTCTTGTGGTGTTATATGGCTCAACCTGGTAGGGAGGGTCACTCTTATTAAATCGGTACTTTCCTCCCTTCCAATATATTTGGGTGTTGGCCTCTTAGCACCGGGCTACATCAATCAACAAATAAGAAATCTTATCAGGAAATTCTTATGGAAAGGAGGAAAGGGTAATGAGCACAAATTCAATCTGGTAAATTGGAATTCATTCAAGCAACCTAAGAAGTTGGGAGGATTGGCTATAAGGGATCTTGAATTAATGAACCTAGCATTGGGGGAAAAACTAGTTTGGAGGCTCCTTTCAGACTCCAATGAGTGTTGGAAAAAAGCCTTTATTAGGAAATATTTCCATAAAGATCACCTCACAAGGTCAGAGGACGAATCTTGGGAAAGGAAAGGATCAAAAATATGGAGACTTTGCAAATCCTTGTCTCTCTCATCCTGAATCATCTTGGCATGCTCCCTAGAAACAGGAAACACATTCAAATTGGAATTGATTGTGCGAATGGTATAGATCCAACTGTCTCTGGATGGTTGGTTAAGCATGGGTTCTCCCATCTTGTGGACATCTCTTGCTGGGATGATCACGACATGTGGTGTGGGTGTCTCTCTCTGTATTTACCCGATCACCTTCACACTCAATGGAATCTTCTAATCGAAAGCCTCTTTGAGTTTGATCCTATAATCATGAGAAAACTAGACAGACGTGTTTGGTTGGGAGGAAAATAAAAAAAGTATTGCGTTAAGGATGCTTATGCCCTTTTTATAATCCTATACCCACCCTTCTCCCTTGTAATTTGTGGGGGGGGATTTGGAATGGTGATGGTCTTCCTAAGATAAACATCTTCTGTTGGGAGTTGGTTCATGAGAAAATTCTGACGACATAAAACTTTAAAAAGAGGAAAATCAATGGTCCTTCCAAGTGCGTATTGTGTGGCAATGCGGAGGAATAAATTAAGCACTTGTTTTGTCACTTCCCTTTCTCACAGGAAGTCTGGAACTATGCTCTAGCTCCTTTGGCCCTTGTTCCCCAAATTGTTGATGACTGGAGTGATATGTTTATCCATTGGGAAAAAAAATCCCTTGCTCTCCAAATCCTTTGCTAAGGTGTTGTTGGATGGAATTTCCTAAATATATGTGTTGGTCAATATGGTTGTCTCGTAACCAAGTTATCTTTCAAAATTAGCGTCGTAACTTTGAAAGTATTGCAATTAAAGGATTGACACTACTATTCAAGGTCATTTCTTCTCGCAGCTTCGATGCTTTGGACATGAAAGAATTGTCTAGTTTTGAAAAAATTTGGCTCAAGATCTCCCCTCCCACTCTAAAATCCCCTTGTTTAAGATCTCATGAAACCCTGAAATATTGTATTAGATTGAAAGGATATGAATTCATTGAATGGCAAAGGAAAGTCGGGAACAGTCAATTGTATTTTGATGGAGCGTCAAAAGGTAACCTCCAGGAGGCTGGAGTGGGAGGAGTAATAATAAACCTCGAAGAAAACACAGAAGTAAAATACACATGGTGAATTGGTGTTACAACCAACAATCAGGCCAAGGCTCTTACACTTGGTAAGGAGTGAAAATATGCTTGGATAAAGGTTTCAAAACTTTGAATATAGTGGGTGATTCCAAGCTAGTCATCCAAACATGTATTAAGCTTCTCGAGAATGCCACTCACCTAAAAAATGAAACTTCCTAAATCATGGTAACGATCACACACATGTTAAAAAAAATTGAGAAATTTCACTTGTTCCACATGATGTGTACTAACAACCATCTAGCGGATAGTTAGGCCAATGCGAGAGTTATATTAGGAATTGGTCGAATTTGCATAAACCATCATATTACATCATATCCCATCCCCTGATCGAAGTCTTCTGGACGATGTTGTATACTGGGGGTATGGGTCATTAGATCATTAAGGAAGCAGTTAAGGAGGCCAACTCTCCAAAGCGTCTCAGTGTGATGGTAGTTAAGAAGGATAGTCCCCCAAGGTACCTTCATTGTATCTTAGATACAGGGTCAGTAGGTGGTGATTTAATTCATAGTTGTGGCACCATCAAATGACCATTCATGTATGTAGACAAGTGGGTGATAAGGCATCATTTTATCATTGGAATTTGCAATATAATTGATTCCCTTGGGGATGAAGGAACCATCGCTACTCGATTCTGGTTTCGGACAATGGAAAACATGGAAGGAATGGGAATTGACAAGACTCTGCACTATTTCGTATTTATGAAAGACATTCTCGGGAGGAATTTCAGGATGGATCAGGTCATTATATACCTCAGCTGGCTTTAGTCAGTTAACCATAAGATCTTCATCGTGTAGAAGTGTCTTGCTGCAAAAAACAGTCATCTATAAGAAATGGCAGTGGGGGGGGATCTGGTCCTGGAAGCTCGAGGTTTGCCCATGGCGCAGGGCATGTAAGAGTTGTGAGCCTGGTGGAGGGATATTGCAAGCAAGTTGTTAAGGAAATTCTCAAACAATTGAACGAAAACATGGCGATCATTTATGCCCAATTATCTGGGATGGGAAAACACTAGGAACTAATGCAGAAAACCATGGAAGGCCTACACATGGATGTTCTAAGTGTCCATCATAAGGTTGATAATATTGAAATCAAGGTGGAGATAGCCATGGTTGGAGTTTTAAAGGAAGTGTTCGGGGTTGGAAATTCATCGGCCATCAATCCTACCACGAGGACTCTAGAATAAGACAAGGATGTTGATGTTGTTGCTGCGAGGGTTCAGGAAGAAGAAGAGATGGAACTAAACAAATCTGTGGGTGAGCCTATGGGTGATGATGCCGAGACTAGCAGTAGTTGATTGTGTTTGTTTTAATATCCATTTATACAATATCGTTGTATAGAATATGCACGAGATTTTTGGAGAATATATAGCTATAGTTCTCCCAATAAAATATATGTAAATAATAGGGGTAGCAAGAAGGTCCATACTCAATGAAGGAGAGGGAAGATGTAGACAAAAAAATTCTAAATTTTGTAAGGGACCTGGCCCATTTCCAGTCTTTATAATGAAATGCTATTCGTTCCTTAAAAAAAAAAAAAAAAAAACTTATTTATTTTAATATCAACTTTAGAAAAAAACATAAACATATACAAATATATATATATGAACCGCAATAAAATATTTTAATGTGCAAATAAAAGAAGTGATTGAAAGTAAAGAGATTAAATTCCTTCCTTATAAAAGTAATAAGAGGGAGATGGGTAATTAATAGTCAATTCTTAATATAAAATTAATATGTGACATTTAAAAAATACTAATAGTAATTAAAAAATTCAATGTTCATCATAAATAAAATATTTCATTATGTAAATTAAGTAAGATTGAAATGTATTTAAAAATATATTAATAGAAAAAAATAAAAATAAAAAGCTTTAATGTGAACAATGTAATACATAAACAAAATATATCATTCTTTACCTTAACTAAATTATTTCAATGTCAACAATTTATAGCTTAAAATAATAATAACAACATCAATCATGATAATAAAATGTCTATATATTAGATAAAGTAATGGGAAAAATAAATTCTTATTTTTATAGCATTTCAAGTATCATTATTTTACATTTGAGAGAGAGAGAGATGCAAATTTGCAAGTGCATTTTTTTTAAGTTTTGCACTATAAAAAAGGTTTGCACCTCAAGAGATTTGATCCCATGTTAACCCTAAAACCCATTATTAAGCCCTAGAATAATAATTGATTAAATTTCTATTGTTATATTGTTATGTAAGCTAGAAACTTTCATGGTCTCATTTTATTATAATGATACCATCTCTCTCTCTCTCTCTCTCTCTCTCTCTCTCTCTCTCTCTCTCTCTCTCTCTATATATATATATATATATATATATATGAGACTTAGTCTTAGGATCTGTTGACGGTACTGGAAGCCGCCAACAGGGAAGGGGGTCTCCCCGATGTGAAGTCCTAATTATACCCCACATCATTTGGAGTAGGAGCCCTAACAGAAAATGGTTGCCAAAGTGGTGGTTTCAAAGATGTGCCTTGGATGCAATAAACACCTAGAATGAGATGCATGGATTTGGTGAAAGAAAGTGTATGAACTTTGTGTAGTATCAAATGCAATGAATGAAAGGTTCCATCACACTGGAGGGTAAATGAGTGAGCCCCTTAGAAGCATGTAATATTACTTAGCTTAAAAGAGACAAACGAGCCATACAAGAGATTCATTAGTTAAACTGAAAAATGATTCACAAGATAACAAGAATCACGATAATATAACAACACACATTCAACAATATTCATACTAAAGAAAAATAATCAGTTCATAAACATTAGCATAAATGAAATAACACATATCTCAAACATAACAAGAATATCCTTACTACATTCACGACATATGCATGAAGACATATCAACTCTGAGATTTATTAAAAAGTGAAAGTTTCAGACATACATTTACAATTGACAAGACACTATGCCCAACAATGGAACATGAAGCTAATACTTGCTTCTCCAAAGAATGATATTCCTCCTATGCTAAACTAGAGAAGTTAAGGTTTCAAAACAAAGCTTCCAAGCCTTCAGTTCCAAGCCCTTTTCTTGAGTTATGAGGGTTTATTTATAGAATATGAGATGAATCTTCATCTCCCTTTGTGACCTTCGAACTTCCCTCATGACTCTTTGATTTCCTTTGCCTTTTCCTAACTAATGACTTTTCATATTCCACAATTGACACTGGGACTCCCACTTACATATTTATTTCAAGTACAATAATATAAAAACCCATATGAGAAAAAATGGGTAGAGGCTAATAATACAATCCTAATAAGACAAACTAGACATATCAAGCTTGAGTTTGAGGAAACTCTAGCTTATTTGCTTCAATTTGTATATCTTCAGTTACATAGTGGTGCCATGTTTAGTAATGTGTGATGATTTCCTCAAACTTTGCAAGAAGATTAGGCTAAAAGCAAACTCTAGTTTCCATTGCATATTGGTAGAAAGTTTTGGAACCAGTTTGTGGCTCCTTCTTCAATAAGAACAACATATTATTTATCATAGTAGGTACACCAATATAATTTTGCATGTTGTGTCTATTAATCTCCAGATATTCTTTGGTAGCAATCTGCAACGGCTGGTCCATGTATTCTGAAACTTCTTGCCTAACTGCATTTATGCCTTTTTCTTCTGTGAATGTCCCGATTGAAGGGATCTTATGAGATCTCACCAAGGAGTCCACAATATTGTACAATTGTTCATAAAAAGACAAGATGTTGGCTATGAAAGTGTTGAGTTTTTTATTTCCTTGTATAAGCATTTTGACTTCAACTTTCTCCAACTCAGCTTATTTTCTTGTTTTCTTAACCAAATCCGACGGTGCACCTCTGTATTTCATTCTCCATTCATGAACTACAGTGATGGTTGCATGGATAACCTTTGGAGATTTTGTGTTATCCCATGATTTATTCTACATATCATGTAAGGGGACAATTGGTTTATGCATGGTAACCAACTCCTCATAAAGGTTCGTCATAGTGCTTCCCAATGGTCGAACTTCACCAAATCTAGATGCTTGAAGCTCTTTCAAGTACACATGTGCACGAGGAAACCTCTGAGTCTCTGCCTAGATTTGTTCTATATGTTATCTCACAGCTTCCAAATCCTTTTCCACTTTTATATTTTCTACCATCATATACTCTGTATTTTCCTTAGAAGCTCCCGCAAAGGCCAAGTTAGTTGTGACAATAGTTTCAAGATTCTTTTTGGTGTCCATGAAAATTACCATTTACGTATTAATGAAATTAGGATGTGTGAGGTCATTGGGAAAATGCTTGTTTCTCACTTTCACAATTTTCCTTTGTAGCTCATCAAAAGTCAAGCTGCAAATAACAGACCGGGCTATCATCTAAAGGAGCAATTTCATCCTCATCACCTGGATATTTCCCATCTGTAGGAGGAGGAAAAGACTAGACGACAATTTGTTTTGTGTTGGGCATAAGATCAACATATTCATTTTGTTGCTCTTATTCTACCTTCATGTCTTTAATAACTACTAACTCTTAAATCTCTTGGGAAAGTTCTTGATCCTACTCTTGTTTATTTTCTTCTTCCTGTAGTTGATTTTTTCCTTCTTCTTTTGCTTTCTTCGGCATTTATTCTTCTTCCTCCTTCCTTATCATTTATTCTTCTTGAATATTCATTTCTTTATGTTCTCTCTTTTCTTGTTCTTCCTTCTATATTTTCTCTTCTTCCTGCCTCTTCTTCTCATCTCGCTTTTTCTTCCTCTTTCTCTCAGCTTCCATAGCCGCTTTCAAAATAGTTGGACCCACTTTAAACTTGCAGCTTTTCTCTTTTGTTGGATTGTGAGAAACCTTCCCTTTATATTTAATGATTACTAGGTTGTTCTTTTCAAGTTTCCTTTCTTCCGGAGTATTTTACTGTTTTGGAGTACGCGAGATGGACTTGCCTAGCTACATGGTGTGTGGGGTCTAGAGGAATTATAGCAGTTCTTGATTTTCTCCTCCTTTGGTCTAGAGTAGGTCCCACACAGCAAATTGAAATACAACTTGGCATAGTGTTGCTTGCATAGGCCTCTGGGATCATAATGATGATATTCCATCATGCCAAACCTGAAGTTCTCCAACTCGTTACCTTCAGCTTCTGCAAACTTCAAGTTCTTGATTTCGTAGGATCCCAACTGCAAAATAAAAGTAGGCCAAGGTGCTTTATTTTTCCTCTCTAGTACTGTTGATAAACATGTGGCAAGATGATATGCAATCTTGTGCATGACCAAATTATCTATGGCATACGTCATTAACAAATGTGATGGTTTTTGGCAACCAAACTCCTTGAGGTAAGTGTCATCTGGTGAGGCAGACCAATCAACAAGTTCTAATACTAAGACCATCGCCTCAAAGGACATGCAAGGGGGTTTCCTCCTCAAATATCATCTGGTACAAGACTTTGATGAAGTGGTCAACCAACTTTTCCATGACTCCTCTATAACTGCACTTTGAAAGCAGTTTTCAATAAATATGAACAACCAGATCTTTGGGCTTCCAATTCCATCTCATGCGAGGAAAATAATTCTAAGAACATATACCATCCAACAGGTATCCAAACATGTAGAATTTGTCTTGCTTACCCTTAGGAGGATTATTTGCATTGTTCACATTAATCCTAATCTACTAAGCCAAAAAAAATGACCAGTTGAATACCTTCCCCTCGTTTCCAATCTGATGTAACATGTTAACCTATCCTTTAGGGAAGGTTTTAGTATTCTTATGTCCATATATCTAGCAGCATAATACAATCAAGTACTGGAACACCTTTCTAAGAGATCTAGTCTTGTAAGTATTATTGGGTGTCTGGTGGAACTTAGCTAGCTCTTTCACCCAAGTCTTGATAACATCCTTGGTGCTCGAATAAGTGGTGACTGCATAGAAGTGTGAATCCATATATGCCTCTAGCGTAGATAAGTGATACA
Source organism: Pinus tabuliformis (assembly GCA_031772625.1). Taxonomy (NCBI): domain Eukaryota; kingdom Viridiplantae; phylum Streptophyta; class Pinopsida; order Pinales; family Pinaceae; genus Pinus; species Pinus tabuliformis. Next base: position 1,269,257,138 of record CM062809.1, read on the forward strand.
TCAAGTGAATATCATGGGCTAAATATGAAGAAATTCATTTCCCATTAACATTGTTGAGGGTCATGCTCTTTGTATTCAAGTGTTGTAGGATCCATTTGATGACATCTACATAAGGTAGGACTGGGAACTTGTAAGAAGATATATGAAAACCTGATCGTTGGATGTTTATGTACACGTGTTTTTCCTCCATATCTGCTTTGAAATCGGTAGTTATGAATGCATATTTAACCTTACGCCATGTAATATCTTAGTCTTTTTCAATGAAGAGTTGAGTATCAGATATGATAGGAATGGTAACTAGAGTGCTCTCAACCACTTCATTGGTATTGCTCTCTGTTGTTTCTTTTGAGGTTAATCTCCTTAGAGGCATTATGATGGCTATAGATGAAAAAGAGATGATCTCAAAACTTGTACTACATGTAACCAAAAGGTGGAATCATGCAAAAATCAAATTAGATTAAGTAGATCAGTTCATCAATCAAGATTAAAGCAACAACACACTGAATGAAGAGAAGGATTGCATAGTTTCTAGGATCTAAGAGGCATATTGGGCTCTTGAATTATGCATTGTATAGTTTCAGCAGACAAGGATGGAGCTTGAGGCTTGAGACTGTGCAATGTGCAGTCTTAGTTGGGTAGGAGAGGGAAGAGATTGCACATTGTGTGGTCTTAGAGACCAAGGCCGAGGACTAAGATCTGGAACTGCACAATGCATAACTAGGAAAGCTAGTGACTATTAACTTCACAATCTTAGGGGACAAGGGATAGGCTTGAGCCTTGAAATTGTGAAATGCGTAGTTGGAGTGACTTGTAATGCAAACTTAAAGGTGATGGAAATATTGCAAGTTAAATTTTATGTATTTTAGGCAATGGGTCACTTTGAAAAACACATAAAACATTGGTTTTAAACTTAGTTTATAGCATAAAACATAGACAAATATACTGTATCATAAACACATAATAACAAAATTGATGAAGGAGTTCACCCCTCTCCTGGGCTACATCTCCAGATCCAGCTTCTAATGTTGGGCCTCTTTCAGTAAGTGCTCAAATTTGAGCTTACATGGATTTATAGTGCTTAGAATGTAAAAATTATGTCTTCAATGGCATCAGAACAGTCAAAAACCCCTAGTTGGGTACTTACTGGGCTCAATTTGGCCAAAAACTGAAGAAGGTATGTTCTCCACAAGTTTTTCTACTAACTGCACTACAAATTGTATTGAACTGCTAATGGTTCTACGAATTCCACATTTCTAGGGTGCACTGAGTGCCAATTTCACCTAGAGCTAGTGAGATTCCTACCGGTTTAGTTACATTTTGTCACAACATTTAAATGACTAATAAGGCCTGTAGTGGCAAATATTGGCCACATGGGGCCATGCACCTGGGGGTTGGAGCTAACCGCCTACCCCCATCGGCACCCCCTAGCTAGTCAGAAAGTGGTTCTGTGGAGCATCATATAACCAAAGTCATTCCCACTTTTCCATGCCCAAACACCAAACTCCATCGAGCTCTCGGTTGTGGTCCCATGCAACGTGCCACAACTGTGGGCTGGTCCCCATTCTTCTGCCCCCATCTATTGGCACTGGTCAAGTGGATAATTAACTATGGGTGTCGAAACCTTGGGTTGGGTCTAATCCCGAGCCCTTGGCTCCTTGTTCCTGCGCTCCCATCGTGGTAAGGTGACCGGGGACCAGGGCTTAGCCTCGGCCCCATCCCCTAATACATCAACGCTTACACTTTAAATATAAATTCACCACTCTATATATATCAAGTAACACCCAATAATGGAGTGGTAAGGCTTTTTGTTTCCACTCCATAGGTCTCGTGTTCGATTCTGGTCAGTGGCAGTTCAACCCTTGGCAATATTTTGTTGACTCTTGGGGTGCCACATGGCAGCCCATGATTGGACCACGTGGCATCCCACGATTGGCCCAAATAAAAACTCAACCACCAATCAAAACACAGAAGATTTGAACCAATATAGAGAGGCCACTTGGGAGCCTTCCATTGGCCTAAGAAACCCAGTCAACCTGTCCAGTCACCCTACCCACTCAGCAATATTGCATCCACCCTGCAAATTTTTTACCTGTTTGGGAAAACAATCAGAACGTGATATCAGGAGCATACGATATCGGTTTTGAGCAATTCAAGTTGTGTTGGATTTAGGTCATCGATATATACCCTTTGTTATAGGTTTAAGTAATTTTGAACATTTTGAATTTTGAGCACTTTACTGATCCCTTGGATCACTCCTCTCCACTGGAAGCTTTTGGACCTCCAAAATACTAATTTCAATCAATAAATAGATGAGGGTACAGTTTCCTCACCCTTCCAATATCAATCCATTTAGCTTTGCTTGGATTTGTGCCTTTGCGTCCCACACGAAGGTACTCCACATTCCTTCATTTTTGAAGTTCATGTTTTTCTGTCAAGAATAGTATCCTATTGCGATTCTTCAAGAAGTTCAAGAGAGAAATATTCTATTGAAGGAATCTGAACATGCTCTCCTTGATATTTAATCAAATTAGGCTCATATAATCTCAAATTATCAACATTAGAAACTACATACAGTTTCATATAGGGAGGAAAATCCAACCAGAAGTCATTATTACCAATATTTTCTAGAATTTTAAAAGGTCCATACCTTATTGGTTTAAGTTTTTTACCTTCTCCTTTAAGCCTCTCCTTGCTAATGTAAATCCTAACTTCATCTCCAACCTAAAAACTGTGGTCAGCATGATGCTTATCATGCCTTTTCTTGTACTTGGCTTGGCTCCTTTCTAACTGTTCTCGAACCATTTGATGCACCAATTGAACTTGTTCAATGAATCGCTTGGCCTTATCAATGTCACTATGACCATCAATAGCAACATCTTTCCCAAAGATAAAATCTAAAGGAGATTTTGGTAAGTATCCAAAGCATGCCTCAAATGGAGATGTTTGAGTCGATGAATGCTTTGCTCGTTTGTAAGCATGTTGAATGTAGTGTAAGTGTTCATCCCAAAGCTCAGGATGTTTGTTGCAATAACCATGAAGAAGATGTAATACCGTTCCATTCACCACTTTTGTCTGACCATCAGTTTGAGGATTAAATGGTGTGCTCTTTTTCAACTTGGTGTCCATGATTCCCCATAAGCTTGACCAAAATTTCCTGACAAATCGAGAATATTGATAAAAAATAATGGATTTGGGCAATCCAAAATGTACCCATACATTTTGAAAGAACATTTGTGCAGTCTATTCAGTTGTAACCTACTTCTTACAAGGCATCAAAACACACATCTTGCTAAAACAATCCACCACAGCATAAAGATAATCATGATTTTTCTTATACATAGGCATCCCTCCTACAAAGTCCATAGAAACACTTTCCTCAGGACAGGAAGGAACTAGAAGTGGAGTATACAATCCTAACTTTCTATTGCTAGGCTTACTTGTAGCACATTAAGAACATCCTTTGACATATCGTGACACACTTTCATTCATACAAGGCCAAAAACAACACCTTTGTAATTGTGCCACTGTCTTGCCTACACAAAAACGGCCAGCAATAAGAGAAGTATATGCTGCTCTTATGATGTTGACTCTTTCACCCTGTGGAATGCATAACTTTCCAAGATGATACAAAATTTTATCATGAACATGGTAATATAATTCCTCTACTTGGTTTCCTTGACACAAAGTTGCATATACATCTTTAAAATCATCATCTAAAGCATATTGTTCAACATAGCTCTCATGCATTATAGAATTATCTTTAAGAATAACTGAAGCACTAAAAATTTGTCTAGAAAGCATGTCAGCAACTTTGTTATAGATACCTTTCTTATACCTTATCACCAAGTGGAATTGCTGCAATAAACCCATCCATCTAAAATTCCTCGCTTGTTGTAGCTTGGTTTATGATTGCAAGTATTGCAACGGTTGATGATCAGTGTGAATGATAGTTTCCTTTTCCATCAAATAGTGTTTCCACTTTTTCACACTTTTCACCAATGCATGCAATTCTTTGTCATATGTAGGATATTTAAATACTTCACCATTAAAAGTTTTAGAATGGTAAAAAATGGGCTTACGATGTTGCATCAAGGCCGCTCCCATGGCATAGTCACTTACATCGATTTGTATCTAAAATAGATGTCTTAAATCAGGAAGTGCAAGAACCAGAGCTGTGTTGATTCTCTCTTTCAATGCATTGAAGGCTTTATGTTGCTTCCCTCTCCACTAAAACTTGTTTCACACTTGTCAAGGCATGTAATGGAGCTACAATTGATGAGAAGTTAGAAATGAACTTTCTCCAATATTGGGTTGCTCCCAAAAATATCCTAACCTCTGTTACATTATTGGTCTTAGGCCAATCTACAATTACTTTGACCTTTGAGGGATCTATCTTCAATTTACCCCCTCCAACAATATGTCCCAAATACACTAACAAGGTCTTTCCAAATTCACATTTAGACATCTTTAAAAACAACTTTTATTTCTTCAAGACATATAATACTTGCCTAACATGCTTGACATGTTATTCACGCGTTTTGCTAAAAATCAATATGTCATCTAAGTAGACAATCACAACGTCATCAAGAAAAGGCCTTAAGACATCATTCATAACTCTCATGAATGTTGCAGGAGCATTACAAAGCCCAAATGGCATAACTAGCCATTTAGACAAACCTTGCTTTATTTTGAAAGTTGTCTTCCATATGTATCCTTCAAAAATCCTAATATGATGATAGCCACTTATAAAGTCCAGCTTAGTGAAATATACAACATCTTTCAAATGATCAAGTAAATCAACAATTCGAGGAAGAGGGTAACAATTATTTATTGTAATCTTATTCAAGGCTCTGAAACCCACACACATGCACCATGTACCATCTTTCTTTGGTACTAAAACAATTGGATACCCACATGGCAATGCGCTTGGTCTGATGACCCCTTTATCAAGCAACTCTTGGATTTGTCTCTTGATTTCTGCATTCTCTATTACTGACATCTTGTACATGCCAATGTTTGGAAGAGGACAATATTGCTGCAATTGGATCTCATGTTGGATTCCTCTTTTAGGAGGCAATCCTTTGGGTTCCTGAAACATCTCGTCATAGATTTTAACAACCTCCATCAAATCATACTTTAATATTTCATCACACCCTTGAAAGGCTTCATTTTCAACATTCTCTTTTGGTTTGATCATCAAGAGTACAAAATTATTACTAGTAACAAGCCTCTTCATTTATCCAGCATTCACAAGTGATAAATTCAATTTCTTGTTATGTGCTCTAACAATGTACTCAAACCCATCTTTAAACAAGTGATATTTGTTCTCATGGCGATGAAATATGTCTCTCCTATCATATAGATATGGGCTTCCCTAAACAATACCACAAATTTCAAGTGGAATAATATCAAGCTCTACCTCATCTATAAAATTTGCAATGATGAAAAATCTTAGTTTACATCTTTTTGTCACATGAAATTTTGCATTGTCACATATCCAACCTAAAGGATAAGGTTTAGGATGAGGAGTGGTTTCCAAATTCAATTTATTAACAATGTCTTCTGAAATAAGGTTTTCTTGTGATCCACTATCAAACAAAGTATCTATCTTGGTATGTTTTGAAATGACTCTAAAGTGGAAAAGCTCTATTATTTCTTTTTCATGTTGAGTTTCATTGAGGCTACTTGAAGAACTAGTACTTGCAATAGAGTCCTTACCTTTAAATCCCATGTCTATGATCTTTGTTTCATCCCTAGAATTGGATCCTAAATCATGTTATGTAGTTGCAGTAGTCTTTTGTTTCCCTTTGTTATTAAGCATTTTGGGTCTCATTTCAGGATGAAGTTTCCAATAGTGATCTTCATCATGGCCTTCTTTTGAACAGTGTTTACATGTGAGTTTTTCTCCCTCCTTTTTTACTAAAGCATTATTCTTCCCTTTTCCTTTGAATTTCCCCTTTCCTTTGTCTCCACTCTTGAATGGATTATTGTTGCCCTCTTGAGGAACATTCTTCCCTCTTTCTTCTAAATAAGTTTCCTGTACACAAACTTCATCTAGTTTTGTAGGGTTAAATATGAGAATTGTGTGTCTCAAATAACTATGTAAACCTCCAAGGTATTTAACTAGATTGTCTTGAGAGTATAAATCTATAACCAAAATCAAATCTATTTTACTAAATTCTTGAGTATAGATTTGCACATTTTGACCCTTAGCTTGCCTAAAGTTTTTCCAATCCATTATAGCTTTTTTCATGTATGCTAATGGATAAAATTGTCTTCTTATTGCAACAAAAAAATCATTCCAAGAGGATAAAACCTTACCACTTTTCTTCATGTCCTCTTGAGTTTTGGCCTCCCACCAAATAAGTGTTTCACTTTCCAACCTAAGAGAAGCAAGATGAATTTTGGTCTCATCATCCTTGATTCTTTGTATCCTACAATACACTTCAATCTGACAAACCCAATTATCTAATTTCTCAACATTTACCTCTCCATTGTACATAGGCAATTAAAACTTTATGTCAAGCTTTAACAAAGGAGTTTTACCATGTCCCTTTGGATAATTTGGGGGTGTTCGTGAAAGGGTAGAAGAAGTAGAAGAGGATGAAGATGAGGATGAGGATGGAGGTGAAGGTGGTGGCTTGTCATCATTTCCTCCATTCCCTTTTGGAGGTTTGTCTCCTTCTCCTCCATATCCTTTTGGAGGTTTTGAGATCTCTCCATGCAACCTTGAATTCCTCTCATCATAAAGAACTTTTGCCATTTCAGAAATTTCAAAGAAAGCTTTTCTGAAAGTTTTTTCATATTCAGGCATCCCTTCAAGACCTTCTTCATGTGCCATAACTGGTGAAGCTTGAGATATGTGTGTTATCCTTAAACTAATCTGAGACCTTGACTCCACAAGTTCTTCTTCTCCTCTTTTAATCTTCAACCTTGTAAGCATCAGAAAACACTTTCAAATAAAATCAAACCTTCCAAATAACCTTATGCTTTGATTACCAAACTAATCTGTAATGCAAACTTGAAGGTGATGGAAAAATTATAAGTTAAATTTTATGTATTTTAAGCAATGGATCACTTTTCAAAACACATAAAATAATGGTTTTAAACTTAGTTAAAAACATAAAACAGAGACAGATATACCATATCAGAAACACATAACAACAAAAATGATAAAGGAGTCACCCCTCTCTTGGGCTACATCTCCTTGTCCAACTTCTGATGTTGGGCCTCTTTCATTAAGTGCTAAAATTTGTGTTTACATAGATTTACAGTGCTAATAATGTAAAAAATATGTCTCCAATGGCTTCAGAACAGTCAAAAACCCCCATCTTGGCTCTTGTTGGGCTCAATTTGGAAAAAAACTAAAGAAGTTATGCTCTCCACAAGTTTTTATGCTAACTGCACTACAAACTGGACTGAACTGCTAATGGTTCTACGAATTCTGCATTTCCAAGGCACACCAAGTACCAATTTCTCCCAATGCTAGTGATATTTTCTTCGATTCAGGTGCATTTTGTCACACTGTCTAAATGACCAATAAGGCATGCAGCGGAAAATATTGGCCACATGGGGCCATGCGCTCGAAGGATGGGGCTAACTGCCCGCCCCTGTCGACATATCCCCCAGTCTAGTCAGAAAGTGGTTTTGTGGAGCATCATATAACCAGGGTCATTCCCATTTTTTCGTACCCGAACACAAAACTTCGTCGAACTCTTTGTTGTGGTCCCATGCAATGTGCCATGGTCATGGGTTGGTCCCCATTCTTCCACCCCCGTCTGTTGGCACTAATCCGATGTTATATTACTATGGGTGCCGAAACCTTGGGCCGAGGTTAAGCCCAAGTCCTCAGCTCCTGATTCTTTCGTCCCGTGGCAGTAAGGTGACGGGGGCCAGGGCTTAGCCCCGGTGTGGTCCCCCAATACATCAACGCTTACACTTTAAATAAATTCGCCACTCTATATATCAAGTAACACCCAGAAGCGAAGCAGTAAGGCTTTATTTTTCCACTCCATAGGCCTTGTGTTCAATTCCAGCCAATGGCAGTTTGTCCCTTGATAAAATTTTGTTGACTCCCTAGGTGCCATGTGGTAGCCCATGATTAGGCCACATAGCATCCCACCATTGGCCCAAATAAAAACTCAATCACTAATCAAAACATATCATATTCGAACTAATATAGAGAGGCCACTTGGTAGCCTGACATTGGCCCAAGAAACCCAGTAAACTTGTCCAGTCACCCTAGCCAGTCAGTGTACGAACTGCCTAGTCAGCAGTCCTACATCCAACCTCCAATTGTTTTACCTGTTTGGGAAAATGATCAGAGCACGATATCAAGAGAATAAGATATCGGTTTTGAGCAATTAAAGTTGTGTTGCATTCAAGTCATTGAGATCTACACTTTGGTATAGTTTTTGAGCACTTTTGAGCACTTTTAATTTTGAGCACTTTACTGATCCCTTGGATCATGGAGAGGTAGCAATCACTTAAGGATTGTGTAGTTCTAACCAGGAAAGAGAGAGGGAAAATTAAAAATTTGATGTCGGGCTAGGAATAAGTGTAGAGTGGACTTAAGTTGAGTGAGATCAATCAATAACATGGTCTAGAAAAGGTCATGCAAAAGGAAAAACATGCATGCACAAAATGACCAAACAACAACAACTATTGGTATGAAAAAAGAAAGAAGGTGATGCGACATTTATAAAAATTAAATGATGGGCCGAAAAAATACTTGTAAAAACTAATAATTATAGAAACATCAGCTACCATGAAGATAAATGGGAAAAATGACACTCATAAAGGAAAAAGTGATAAAAGCGACAGAAAAAGCAGCAACAAGCAACACATGAAAAAGTTACCTGGGAAAGCACTGCAAACCAAGTTCAAAGCTCCTTGATTCTATGGGGAAGGTTAGATATCCAATGTCAAGTTTGAAAATGATCTCTACAAGCATCTATTATATAGATCTATCCCCCATGAGCTTAGGTTAAGGTTTATGACGTGCATGCCTAAAATCAAGGAAAAAGTGACACTTGTCCTAAGATCGAAAATAGAAACTTTGTGCCACTTACCAAACAATGATTTTGAACTCCCTATTTTCTATGGATGAGAATTAGATTAATCTAGGAAAATAAAGAGCCTCACTGGCAGAAGGAACTATACAATTCCCAACAACAAGGCATTACGCAATTCACTGACTCAGTGGATTACATAGTCTTGACTCTGAGAGAGAGATAGTGTAGTTTTCATTCTCAATGACTGCATGTCTTCAAGGTTTGTGCAATTCTAATCCTAAATGTATAGTGGAGTCTCCAGTTACAGAGAAGTGCACAGTTCCTAGAGGGAATACCATAAGTTTGTGCAAGATCGGGGGAAATTTGGCTTGTGTTAGAAGTTGTTTAGTTGTTATCAACAAGACTTAATCATCAACAAGACAACCTAATCAAGTCATCACAAGCACTACACATGAAGATAAGTCTAAGAAAATCAAAAGGAATACTTGATGGCAATGAAAGATTGGTAATTATGAACGGAAGGTATGCTCCAAAATCAGTGCATAGGAAAAAATTTGGAGGGGGGTTGTAGCAACTACAAGAGGATCATCAAATCTTGTATTGTAAATTGCATTAATTGTAAAAAGAGGTTTCCCCCTCAAAAAGGATTGTAGTTATTGATTTATTACCAATTTTAAGGTGCAAGGTTCAAAATATTATGTTGGTCATCTCTACATTTTGAAAGAGTCTAAGTTTGGGTTAAATAGGCTTTTTTTTTTGGGGGGGGGGGCAGCGGCGGGGTGCTTTAATACCACCATGTACGCATGGGAAAAAAAGGTGAAAGACTTATTTGGGACCCATATAGAGAGTGAATGGAGGACATTATCTCTCTTTTATACCTAATAGATATTATATTAGTCAAAGGTAAATTTACATGGAATAATCAATGGGTAAGACTTGGACACATTATCTTTGCACCTTCAACATGATAATGGACCCCTTCCTTTTACTTACAACATGTAGTGGAAACAAGCATATTATTTATTTGATGTCATATCCTAAGAATAGTGTCAATGGGTGGCTGGATCTCCATTATTCATTTGGGAATAGAAAATCAAGGAAATGAAGTTAGCACTCAAGCTATGGGCTAAGGAAAGATACCACACTAGCGACAAACATATAATTATGTGTAAACCTAACCTAGAAGTGATCCAACAAAATGGGGAACAAGAAATGATCACCTGGGAATTATCAAAGGAAGAAAAAATGGAGCTCAATCATTTTTAAAAATTTATTAGGGTAGAAGAGGAGCTCCATAAATTAAAATCTTGAAGCTTTTGGCTCTGTGGTAATGATAGTAACATATACTCTTTCATAAACAGGATAAGATGCATTTATGGCATTACAATGTAAAATCAATCATGGTGGCTAGAGAAACATATCATTCATATGATAAAATAAAAGAGGAAATAAGGATCAATACAGGTAGATGTTATAGAGAGAGTGCTTCAACACATCCTTGATCTGAAATTAAAAAATTAAAGGTTTCTTGAAAAGGTTTGCAAGCCAGTTTATGTCTTGTGGGCAACAGATTGAAATTGCAAAAGCGTATAAACTTAGAAATTTTAGTTAAGTTTTGCGTATTTAACTAGAGAAAAATAGACAACATGTAACATCATGAAACAACAATTTGACAATGGAGTTCACCCCTCCTATGCTATGTCTCCAGGTCCAGCTTCCAATGTTGGCCCTTTATATTATATGCTCAAAATGTTAATTAAATCAACATACAATGCTCAAATCACAAAAATAATGTTTACATTATGTCCAAAACACCCAAAAATCCTTGTGTAGGCTCTCCTTGGGCACAAAAAGGTTGAAAAATGGCCGAGTTAGGCATCCTTCTCCATTTATGTCCTATCTGTCCTGCAAATTCCCAAAACTGGAAAAAATGGAAATGTTTTTCTCCTTTGGTAGAACCGTCAGACAACAAATTGGTATGTTTTGGGTGTTGATTCTATCGTGATTGGTGCAATCTGTCGAATGTTTAAAGTGCACCATTAGGCCTGCACGCCAATTTTTTAGCCCTTGGGATTCAATTATATGAGCTCTATGTGGCCAGGGGCGCTAGCCAGAGGCCCTGCGCCCGTCAGCTTCGCATCCCTAGTCATGTGGAGGGCCATATGGCCATAGATAGGGGCCACATGCCAGCCCTCCTCTACAACTCCTGCCTATAGTCTCGTGACATAAATGGAATCGAGGGCTGGGCTAACCACCTGCCCCCTCTGCTTCTGCCATACGCTGAGTTTTTGTGGTATTTAATGGGGCCAGGGCCATGGCTTACTGCTTTCCCTGCCTTCTCACCTTAAACCATGGTCACACTGCAATTTATATGACTCGAGGCTAGGGCTACATGCCCCGCCCCTTACCACCAATGTCGAAACCATATTAATATAATATAACTGGATCCCATGTTATATTAAGAACCAAATGCATGGTTTTGTTCCTTTTGAATCGATAGCATCAATCCATGGCCCATGTTGGCCCCTATTTTCCCAAAAAACGTCGTTTAGGGCCTCAAAACAGCTCCAGAAGTTTAGGACCCGAAAAACTATCAAAAATAGTAAATTGTGCTACAATTAAGGAAACTTAAAAACTGAAAGAGACAGTTGTGGGGGTCCAAGTGGGATAGGTGCGTGGCCACCAACATCCACCTGGATCATTCCTCCCCCCTTAGGAAGAAATGGTCCCTATTGCATTGAGTGCCTCCATGAGATGGGGAAACTTCTACTAAACTCGGTCCCTGGTGTGTTGTTCTGCAATCTCTGATGTGTCCAGTAATGGTGGGAAGCATGGTCGAGGGTGGTCCACGTTGAACACTCGGTACAAGTCAAGGAATGGGGGAATGTTGTGCTCCAAAGCATTGTTTCCCACAACCTTGGTAATGGTGTAAGGACCATATTGGAGTGGTCTGAGCTTCTTATGGGCTCTTGTAAGGCGTTCTTTTTGTAGATGTAACCAGACTTTGTCGCCCACTTGAAACTTGTGTGGCACCCGATGTTGATCATGTCGCTGCTTGTACTTGGAATTTCCCACAATGAAGTGGTGATATATCAATCCATTGGGTAGAGGTGCTCCAAGAGTCGGATCGGACGAATGCTCAACTTGACAGTGCAACGATACTCCTGTGGGTGAGGAGAAGATGTACCTGTATTCTTTCATGACTATATCCACCTACTTCTGCTGCTTGTAGGAATCCTTCCTGGGCGCCATGGATGTGGCTATGATCTTCCCCTTACTTTGAGAGCGAACCATAAAGAAAATAAATTTCCTAGTCTGGGAGATGATCTTACTACGTTTCTTAGCAGAGATCAAAGAGGTGGCGGTAGGTGGGGCTACCTCCGGTGTCCTATATAACGTATTACCCAAAGAAATAATCACAAAGTGAGGTCTAGACTCATATACAGCATGTCACTTCCACAAGTATGGTTTTCCTAATAATACATCAAAAATGTTGAGAGGAGCAACATCACACAATACCTCATCTGTGAAGGGATTGATGTTGTAGGGAAGGCAGCATTATTGGCGGACTTGGAGATCTCATCCTTGGTGAAGACACCCGATGTTGTATGGTTACAGATGTGGTATGGTCAGTAGGCCTAGCTGCTTCATGACCTCTATTGAAATGAGGTTCTTTTGGCTACCACTGCCGATAATGACTTGCAGCAACGAACCCTTCACCCACTTTTGTGAGTGGAAAAGATGTTCCCCCTCCTTTGGATCTTCAGGCTCATTCTTCTGGATCTTGGTGGTGGAAACACTGGCACTGGGCTCCGCATCAATGATCTACTTCCCTTTGTCATTCCTCTTGTCGGGTGTTGACTAAGGTTCAGAACATACATCTGATTCTGAAGCCTTCAACTCAGCCACCAATGACTGCTTGACCCAACACTCACTTGTGTTATGAGTGGGGCTCTTATGGAACTCACACCACTTTCTTGTGTCCTTCTTTTACTTCGTGGTGTTATTCTTTTCTTATGGCTTTGACAAGTTGTCTTGGGTCACACTGTCTTGGCTTTGTCCTTGGTTCTGCGGTTTGGGGAAGCCTTTCCCTTGCTTCGAATTCGTGGATCCAAAGCCTCACTTCTTCTGTTTAAACTTCTGCTCGATCTTGACAGTGTATTGGTATGCCATGCCGAGCAAGGAGTGTTAGAAAATTATATATTACGGAGCAATGGAACACGTAAAATATTGTAGAAAATATAAACACAGAAAGCGCATAAAACAAGAGAGACATAGATATACGTGGTTCACCTAGTTTGGGCTACGTCCACGGAGAAACAACCAATCCTTCCTTTTATATAATCCAACAAATTGAAGAGATATAACCTACAGCAGATCCGTTGTATCACCCTCTTCGCTCTCAATCTCCTCTCTCTTTCTCACTCAGGATACAGATCTACATAGACGCAATACAATTCCCTCATATATAATGAGGGGTTGCCTTCTAGGGCAAAAAAACCTAAATTAAACATAACTTCTACCGTTAGATCTCCGCCTAATGAATGGCCCAGATTGACTAGAAATTCCTATAATTTTACAAGGCCCCCCTTGGACCCCCCCTACAGCGAATATTTTATGGGCGGCAACGAACTGGGGTCCAATGTGGCGATACCTTTGAATACAGAAGATAATCAGGCTCCACACCCAACAATCTCCCACTTGGAGACAGATTATAGCAACTCCATCGTTGCTTCATTTGCTAGACAATGACTCCTCTTTGAACCTGGCTATTTCTCATCTTCTTCATCATACTTGAAGACTAATTGAAACTGAGCATATTCTCAGTTTCTCCCTGGTTACAACTTTTGTTAGCATATCTGCAGGATTCTGGCTAGTGTGTATCTTTTCCAGCTTCAACTCTCCATCTTCCAACGCTAATCGTATGAAATGGTACTTTAGTTGTATGTGTTTAGTCCTAGAATAAAATGCTGAGTTCTTTGCAAGATGAATGGCACTTTGGTTATCACTCTATAACGTGCCCATATCATGCTCCTTACCTAATTCACCCATAAACCTTTGTAACCAAATCATTTCTTTACTAGCCTCTGTAGCAGCAACATACTCTGCTTCTGTTGTTGAAAGTGAAACAACACTTTGGATTTTTGAAACCCAACTGATAGTTGTTCCACCTACAATAAATACATATCCTGTAGTGCTCCTCCTGTTATCTCTATCACCTGCCATATCTGCATCAACATATCCCTGTAGAGAAATGTTTGAACCACCAAAGCATAATGCTTGATTTGTGGTACCTTTCAAATATCTGAGAATCCATTTCACTGCCATCCAATGTTCCTTTCTTGGATTGTTCATGTACCTGCTTACAACTCCCACTGCATGTGCAATATCAGGCCTTGTGCAGACCATTGCATACATTAAGCTTCCAACTGCTGATGCATATGGAACTTTAGAAATATAATCCATGTCTTCTTGGGTCTTTGGGTGCATTTCCTTACTAAGTTTAAAATGGCTAGCAAAAGGTGTACTAACTGGTTTTGCATTGTACATATTAAATCTTTTCAACACCTTTTGTATGTACTCATTCTGAGACAATGTTAGTTTGCGATTTTTCCTGTCTCTAGTTATTCTCATTCCAAGGATTTGTTTTGCAGCTCCCAAATCCTTCATTGCAAATGAATTTGCCAATTTTCTTTTGAGCACATTTATTTCCTGCATGTTATACCCTGCAACAAGCATGTCATCTACATATAATAAAAATATAATATAGCTGCCATCATTTTGCTTTTTCAGATAAACACAATGATCAGAGTTACATCTAGTATAACCTTGTTCAGAATAAACTTGTCAAATTTTAGAGACCATTGCCTTGGAGCCTGTTTTAGGCCATACAAGCTCTTCTTCAACCTACACACTAGTTTCTCCTTCCCTTTTACCTCATATCCTTGTGGCTGCTGCATATATATCTCTTCCTCCAAATCCCCATGGAGAAAGGTTGTCTTCACATCTAATTGCTCAAGATGCAAATTTTCAGCTGCTACTAGACTTAGAATAGTTCTGATTGAAGTCATTTTAACAACAGGAGAAAATATTTCATCAAAATCAATACCTTTCTTCTGTGCAAACCCTTTCACCACAAGTCTAGCTTTGTACCTCTGTTTTCCTTCCTTCAGCCTATAAACACATTTATTCTGCAATGTAGTTTTACTTGCAGGCAACTTGACTAGGTCTCAAGTCTGGTTATGCATTAAGGAGTCCATCTCTTCTTCCATGGCTAGCTCCCACTTCTTCCTACTTTCAACCTGTATTGCTTCTTCATAACATTTAGGTTCACCAGAATCAGTCAACAATAAATAATATAATGAAGGAGAGTATCGTTAAGGGGGTCTACTTATCCTGGTAGATCTTCTAACACCACTTTCAGGTGTTTGGGGTGCAAGTTGTTGTTGTTGTTGTGGTTGTTGATTATTATTATTTTTAGGCACCTTTACTTTTTCAGTGATCTCATCAAGAACTGTGTATTCCTTGTTTTCTTTTTCCTGTTTATTTTCCTGCAACTGATTCTTATGCAAGACCTTTTCATTGAATATTACATCTCTACTCCTAATGATTTTTTGAGTTTCATAATCATATAAGCGATAACCAAAATCATTAACACCATATCCAATAAAGGTACATTTATTTGATTTTGCCTCAAGCTTTGTTTTATTTTCTTTATTAATATGCACAAAGGCCTCACAACCAAAAGGCTTTAAGAAAGAGTAGTTTACCTTTTTACCTGTCCATGCTTCCTCTGGAACACCACCATCCAAGGAACTTGAAGGCCCTCTATTTATTAGATAAACAACAGTATCTACAGCATCTGCCCAAAATTGTAAAGGCAATCCTGCATGCAATCTCATGCACCTTGCACGCTCCATGATTGTTCTATTCATCCTTTCTGACACACCATTTCCTTGTGGTGTTCTTGGAACTGTCTTCTCTCTAGAAATTCCATGCTCTGAACAGTACCTATCAAACTCGTTGCTACAATATTCACCTCCATTGTCTAATCTGAGACACTTCAATTTCTTTCCTGTCTCAATCTCAACCAAAGCTTTCCATTTCTTGAAAGTATCAAATACATCAAATTTATTCTTAATACAATAAATCCAAGTTTTTCTAGTTGCATCATCAATAAAAGTAACATATAACGAGAGCCACCGAGAGATGATACCTGAGCAGGTCCCCATACATCTGTATGCACAAGCTCTAATTTTTCGTTCTTCTTTTCTTTCCCAACTCTGAGAAATCTGACTCTCTTCTATTTTCCATAAATGAAATTCTCACAGAAGTCCAAATCAACATTCTTCAAACCCGACAACAAATTCCTTGAGTGAAGGACCTTCATCCCCTTCTCACTCATGTGTCCGAGCCTATGATGCCATAATGTTGCATCTACTCCTTTGGAAGTTAAAGCATTAACAGAGTTAGAAATACCATTACATAAATACAATGTACCAACCTTTTCACCTTTTGCTATTACCAGGGCTCCTTTCGTGACCTTCTAAGCTTTATCTGTGAAAGTTGTCACACAACCTTCACTACCTAACTGCCCTGTTGAAATCAGATTTTTCTTCAGATCTGGAACATGCCTTACCTCCTTTAGTAGCCATTGGTTTCCATTCTATTGTTTTACAAGAACCTTACCCATTCCAACAATTTTACAGGGTTTATCCTCACCCAAATGGACTTGTCCAAAATCTCCTTGAACATAGTCATGAAAGTATTTCTTATCAGGTGTGGCATGGAATGAGGCCCTTGAATCTACCACCCAGGGATCAGTAATATTTTCAAAAGAAAGAATCAAAGCATCTTGTAACACCTCATCTGTCACATTTGCTTCATGATTGTTTTCTTGCTATGCATCTCATTCTTTTCCCTTCCGAGATCTACAGTATTTCTTTAGGTGTCATTTCTTTCCACATTTCTAGCACACTATCCCCGATATGGACTTGAATCTACCTTTCCTTGATTTACTGCGATATCCTGAGCTCTTTCCTCTTTCCATTTTTCTTCCCCTAGACTCTGCACTTAAATCATTACCTGATGTCTCACCAGAGCTTTTCCGTCACATTTCCTCGCTAAGGATAGCATCGACAACATCATCAAGCTTTAAAGTACTAGATCCAAAAATAGAGTTACTAATGGCCATTACTAAACCATTCCAACTTTTTGGCAATGAGCACAAGAATAACAGAGCTCTAAATCCATCATCAAAGTTTACCCCTACAGAACTTAACTGACTTGTAATAGTATTAAAATCATTTAAATGGTCTGCAACAAATCCACCTTCCGACATCTTCATATTAAATAACCATTTCATAAGAAATACCTTGTTTGAGACTGAGGGTTTTTCATATAGTTTCGCCAACACCTTAATCAAACCCTCTGTCGTTGTTTCCTCTGAAATGTTGAAGGCAACCGACGCTGCGAGGCACAACCATACTGTTCTAAGTGCCTTTCTATCGAGAAGGTTCCATTCTTCATCTGTCATACCCGTTGGCATCTTTGTTTTTCCGCCCAATGGTAGGTACAGATCTTTCTAATACAATAATCTTCCATCTACATCTTCCACAGCGAGAAGTTTTGGCCGTTAAATTTCTCGACCCTAAACTTACCATCTTCCGCCATTGCTCCCACTCGAACAAGGAACCCTTCTTTCCTGCAAGTTTATCAGCCAAATAGACCTTCGGCTCTGATACCAAATGTTAGAAAATTATATATTATGGAGCAATGGAACACATAAAATATTGCAGAAAATATAAACATAGAAAGAACATAAAACAAGAGAGACACAGATATACGTGGTTCACCCAGTTTGGGCTACGTCCACAGAGAAACAACCAGTCCTTCCTTTTATATAATCCAGCAAACTGAAGAGATACAACCTACAACAGATCCGTTGTAACACCCTCTTCGCTCTCAATCTCCACTCTCTTTCTCACTCAGGATACAGATCTACATAGATACAATACAATTCCCTCATATATAGTGAGGGGTTGCCTTCTAGGGAAAAAACCCATAAATTAAACATAACTTCTACCGTCAGATCTCCGCCTAATGAACGAACTAGATTGACTAGAAATTACTATACTTTTACAAGGCAATTTTACATTTATTCTTAGCTTCGGGGGCACTACCCGTGAAAAACCCTGCCAGGGGGGGGCTCCCCAAAGGTCGCAGCCACCCCCCCTGGACCCCCCTGCAGCGAATATTTTACACTGGGGTCCAATGTGGCGATACCTTTGAATACAGAAGATAATCAAGCTCCACACCCAACAAGGAGGTGTCTAGGAACTCCATCTCATCCTGGATGTACCTGTGTAGGAAGTTTCAATATTTGAGTACCAAATTTCGCTCAGAATCCTTGATACCCAACTTTGTGTGAAGGGTATGAAAAATATTGGAAAACTTCGGCTCGTCCTGATCCCTTCCCTGCTGCAACGTGGTCCACTTGATGTATTTATCCTCATATCTTCTGACAGGGTAGTACTGCTCTTGATGGCATCCCAGAATGAATTCCAAGTGGGTGTGGCTGAAAACAATGAGGTTGTACTTTCATCCTTCTGCTCGCAGCAGGTTTCCCACCAGTTCTTGACATGGGGGGTGGCTTTGAGAAGAGCAAAAGTAATCTTTTCCCGGCTAGAAAAATCATGAACAAAAAAATACTCTTCTAGTAGATTTAACCATTTATCTAAGGCATCTGCATCTATCTGACCCTTGAATATGGGAATTCCAAAGTTAACTTGTACCTTAAAGGGTGTGGCATTTCCATAGTAGCTGCTGGAAGTAGATGTGTCACCCCTGGGTAGTCAATGAAGGATCTGGGCAAAGTTGTCCATCATCGCATTCTTTTGTCACTTGAGGGCTTCTTCGAGCAATATTTTGATAGGATCTCCTACCACCTCATCTTTCTTTTCATCTGCCATGGGAGGCGTTTGGGGTTTGGGAGGCTGATCTTGCAAAGTTTCAACTAGATCGAGCCCTAACTCCTTATATCCCGACCTTCTTGGGGACATGCAAAGAAAAACAGAGAATGAGCATACCACTCTGATACCACTGATCCAGATTTAAACAAGAACGCAACAAATGACAGATATAAACGTAAACACATAGATGCAGCAAAAATAGTACTTCATTTTATTAATGTAAAACACTGAAATATGCTTACAAATAGAAATGGAAATAAGCTAGCTCGGGCGATGGTAGCTTATCTTTGAGGAGAGATGTGGTGGCTACATGCCTCTAAACTGTGTTACAATGAGGCTCAAATGCCTATTTATTGTTTAGAAATAATGAAAAACCCTAAACATCCAAAAACCTAACCCTAGGAGATGAAGCACCAAACTATGGGCCCCGTTTGGGTAAGTTGGTACATCAACTTCCGAGGGTCCTAACTTTGGCATACGATCTATGTTTGACGTGCACAATACCTCGTTAGAAATATCTATCTCAGGAATACAATTTTCAAATGACCAACATCGATCAAAGCCCCATGTTAGCCCCTGTTTTCCCAAAAAAATGTCGTTTAGGGCCTCAAAACGGCTCCGGAGCTTTAGGACCCAAAAAACTGCCAAAAATAGTAAATTGTGCTACAATTAAGGAAACTGAAAAATTGAAAGAGACAGTTGTGGGGGCCCAAGTGGGATAGGTGGGTGGCCACCAAAATCCACCTAGATCATTCTCCCCCCTTAGGAACCAATGGTGCCCATTGCGTTGAGTGCCTCTATGAGATGGGAAACTTCTGCTGAACTTGGTCCCTGGTGCGTTGTTCTGCAATCTCTGATGTATCCAGTAATGGTGGGAAGCATGTGTTATAGTGTTTTCTTCTCAAAGATGTAAGAAAAGAACCCACTTAAGAATGTGGATGAAAAACAGTCTCAACAATATAAATGGTTGCTAAACATTGTAGATATGCAGCTACTCATAGAAACAAAACCTACCAAAATTCTTATCTATGCCAGAATCATAGTTAAACAGAAAAAAGAAATAGTAATAACTCCAATCATCCAATGGAAACTTGATATACAAAGAATATTTTATTATAACACATGTGAAGGGAACAAATAAATGTTAGCAGTCCCCCTCTATGGGATGGGTTCTTGGCTATCCTCAAACGTCTTCAGCTTTTTTATAGAGTCCCTCTCCTCTATAATGTGTAAACCCCGTAAAAATATGGTGTGCGACAATGAAAATAATAAAAAGTGAATAATGAATGGACAACCCTTCTATTTATAACAAAATATTGAGTTATCCTCGAATAATGAGCAATAATAAAATATTATTCACCCATTCTTGGAATAACCACTTGGAATATTTTTATTATATTTGGTTAGGAGGGAAAGAGTTTTTTAAATTTTATTTAGAAATAATAAATAAATAAATGATTTATTTATCATCTCAAGAAATTGGTTAAGGAAAAATAAACAAATAATGATTTATTTGATTATTCCTAAGGGATTTAGTCAAAATTGACAAAGAATAATAGTTAATTAGTGATTAATTAATTATTCTTAGATAAACATAAGATAATTCATGGTTTATCTGTTTATTTTTCATGATTGCGTCAAATATGACAAGGAATAATAATTGAACAATGGTTTAATTAATTATTAATAGAAGAAAGTTAAATAAATAGTGATTTATTTCATTATTCTTTATGGGTTTAATTATAAATTACTTAACAAAGGTGGTTTATTAAGTAATTTCTCATAGTGAAAGCAATTTTACTATGGTAAAATTGGCTTTACACGGTGTACTTCAATCCATATAGTAAATTAGGCTAGATGATCAATTTTTTGGTGATAACATATTGTCCCCCAATGTAATAGTGTTAGGAGAAAAACGTATGACCGAAGTACATTGTAAAGTCACAATCACTAGACAACACAGTGGAGTCACAGAGAGAGAGAGAGAGAGAGAGAGAGAATTAAAGTTGAAGCGAAAGAGGATAGGGACAGAGGGGGCGAGACCAATGTAAGTCTCCTTTTATGTTGTGGTACCGGACCTCAATGAAGCAGGGGAGGCACACCCATACCCACTGAGATAACTTAGTACAAAAATAATGGTGCACCCAGAAACATAAAACTGAGCAATGAAGTACATGGTCAGTGGTACATGACATGCTAGCATAACAGAGCCAGAAAATAATACAATGAATCCCATATACATAATGAACCTGGAAAAACATGAGCCATGACTAAATATAATACTATCTAAGTACATGAGATATAAGGACCCTTCCCTCAAAAAAATGGGTGGGAGGGAGGGTAGAACAATCGGAGAAGCCTTGTTGAACAGGGAAGGGCTCTGCAAAACTGAATGGATCATATGGAGGAGATGTGCATGTTATGGACACTGCGATCAGTAGGAACTGAACCCATCAACTCTATTGAATTGCTTCTGAGGTTGTAGTATAATAAGAATGCATCCGATAATGTGGGGAGCTACCTGTTTAGTCAATTTAACGTCTTAAATTGCTCTATATAAATTATCAACCCGGGTATCGTATACTGATGAAGTGTGGTGCACCATATGTGCGTAGTTAACCTTTTTCTTACTTTGTTGTTTTATAGATTTTATTTTGTTTTGGGGTTTTGTTTTTGTTGGTTTCCTAAAGTGTCTAATGCAAATGGAAATCCTATCTTAAGGTCTTAAGAATACTTTTAAAGGACAAGTATGGATAGAGATTTCAAGACAAGGCCTAAGGCCTATGTCCCTAATAGTAACTTCCAAAACTTTAGCACTTCAAAAGATCTCAAAACATATTATTGATGGAATTAATACTTGAACAAAAGTGTAAATATGCAGCTACTTCAATCAAAATGGAATGCAACAACCAATCAATGAGCTAGTGACTATGAAACCCAGTATCCTTGCTACTATATGAAAAAGAAAGTAAAAACTGAACTTAAAGCAACTCAAAGACTGAAAGCAAAGCAACTAATTCATCACACTACTTCAACTCTTCTGATCCTTTACCCTTCAGCTCAATCTACCTTATGGGAAGCAATCATGAACAAGTTAAGCAATATGATATCTAAATTGCAAGAAATTAAATTGCATAAAGGAAACTAATCACACTACTTCAACTCTTCTGATCCTTTACCCTTCAGCTCAATCTACCTTATGGGAAGCAATCATGAACAAGTTAAGCAATATGATATCTAAATTGCAAGAAAGTAAATGAGCAAAACAAAACTGATTGAAATAACAATGCTGGAATTAGAACTCAAAAAAATAAATCAGCAGAAGGACAAGATGATTCCGTCATGTCATTAGTCATTAAAAAGCTATGTGCATTACTAACCTACAATCAACTGGTTGAACACACTTGCATGAATTAAAATTGCATGAATGAAAAATCTAATCTATCAAACTTGAAAGCAATTAAATGACATAATGAAATCAAAACAAAATTACAAAATGAAATCTACTCTACCTTACATTCTAATATGCTCCATGAAATCTACTTCACATCTCCTTCCATGTTGAGAACATCAAAGCTTTATTCAAATTCTTCAATATTAAAAAGTACAACAAAGCTCTCCAAAGCTTTCAAAAGCCATCAAGGAAGAACTACAAACTCCAAGCTAAAGAACTCACAAGCTAAAAGACTAACAAGCTAACAAATGAAGGAGAGAGATCTCCTACTTATACAAAAAGATGAGAATCCATCTCATTAATGAGAGTCCATGAATCTCTCCCTCTACCTCTAGAGTCCTAATCAAAATAGGAACTGATAAGACACATGTCTTCTTAGAGTTACAATACAATTAGGAGATGTGACACATATCCTCATGATCCCATGATTCTTTCCACTCAAATTCGAATTTGGCCTTGGGGTGCCACATAAGGGTCTTCTAGAAGCCTCCTTTCAACCTACACATGTCAACAATCTCAACCCATTTGTTAGGTATAAGCATATGCACATTATTTTCTAATTTTTAACCACAAATTCACTTTAAAGGCTTAGAATTAATAAAGATTGGAAAAACATAAATGTGGCCCAATGATAATGAAAGTGGGATGAATGTGGTGACATAGTAGTGAAATGGAGGTGAAATGGAGGTGATATAATGGACATAATAGTGAAAGTGTAATGGAAATGAATGACATTTTCAAGACTCAACACTACCTGAAGGGCCACCCCCTCATGAGCTCTGAAACATCTCACACACACCCGAGAATCACTGGTACAATCTGCTGCATCACTAGACCATCAAGTGTATGAATCGCGAGCATGAAAAAGCCAAGTCAAAGGGAAATAATGATTCCCTCTGCTTGATCTGAGGTACCGAACAAGAGTGGAAGCTGGAACCAAGATACATCGCCCTCTAGGTTGTTCTTCTGGAATAAATGAGCTGATGTCGACAGAATAGCGCCCATGATAGGTGAGGTAATGAGGATCCTCAACTATGTCACAAGGTAAAATATTAATGTGACTAATGTACTAACACTAGGGATAATGCAAAAAGTGGGATTGAGGGACAAACATACGACTTCCCTTGTCAGAGCATAAAGTGCATGGTTGACCTGGCAGTGACAGACTCAACTCCGAAGGCGATGGGGGATAGTATGACTGGAGGCCAAAATGGGCAACACGGGATGAATGGTATGAAAAGATGGATGGAATATTGTGACATGATATAATGGGACACAAAACAGACTCCATGGTTGCAAAGGTGACTCATCATGGATGCTCTGAACAAGGGTGACTTGATGACGCTACCACACAAAATAGGACCGGTGGGGACCATGAAGACATGAGCACATGATGGTTACTCATGACGAAAATTGACACATGATATGACAAGTATTAAGAGGAGGTGGACCTCAAAGTACAAGTGTTGCTTTATGAAGAAATTTGATTTTGAGAGGCAACAAAGTGACCCTTCTTGGAAAAATGACTTCCTAGTGAA